>CM042758.1:23359094-23372049 GCA_022496165.2 Catalaphyllia jardinei | reverse complement strand
ATAACTTAGTTGGTAAAGTGACCATTTTTGGGGCAAAAAATATTTTCATCATAGATGTGCCACTGACAATGGTGTGTTGAGTTTAAGTATCCAGTTCAATGTATTTATTCCTTTTTTCAGTTTAAAAAGAAAAATCATTGTCTATATTATTACATATGAATAAATAAATAATATAACACAAATTATTGAGTGTACTGTGTTTACTGAAATACACACTTTGAACTGTACCATTTCAAACTCTCAGGGGAAATGAAAAATAGTTGGAATTAGTGGGAGTTCAAAATAGCTTACATGATTTAGCAGTAGGGCAAATCCAAGGGAAATGGTTTTGAGTTTGAAATAGTGGTTAATTTGAAACAACCAAGTTCAAGTACTTGTTGGCTGGCAATATAATGTCAGTTTGACTTTGCAGTTTCTTAAGGTGCAAAGAGGAAAAGTTGGCTGACCTTTTTACTGAGCCAAGTCTGTTTTTATTTTTAACACTACTGTATGTTCACTTTCCATGGTTACAGTGATAATGTCAATTGTATCTACATGTAAGCAATGTGAAGAGATGGATGAAAATGAAGAGAAAAAAGGTGGGGGGACTGGGTTGGAGGGTTAGTAAAAGTGACAAAGCTAAATACCCAAACCAATTAAAATCTTTAAGTTTTAAATGTGGACAGATTTTCAGGTTGAACAAGCCTATATAAGTTGTAAGAGAGTCAAGATAATTTCACAGTGTATTTCCAGTAATCTTTTATTGAATTTTCACTCCAAATTATTCTAACAAGCTTTACCTTGTAACATTACTTGTTCCTATTGTTTGTTGACACAACAATCATTACCAACTAAATTTGAAAATAACTATAATATACTCAAACTTTCCTAAGATCAATCTCATTGCTCCTTTGTTCAGTTTTTTTTTCGGGGGGGGGAGGGGGGGCTTATTTTATGTTCTAATGTTTTGTGATATTCATTTACATACCAGTTTAAAGAAAAGAACTGCTACTTTGTTCAGTTAATCAAAGACTACCTAGTATGTAATTCTAGTCTGGCTTTGTGCATCTACCTGTACCTCATGATGAGTTAGCGATGCAGGCTAGTTAATTAAATATCAATTTGTAAGACTTACAAAATTATTATTATTAAAACTGAACTTGTAAAAATTAGGCAAAGAGTCAATTGTAACATAATCAGTATGGTATTGTGTTTACTTACAGCTTAGAGATACCATCTTCTTTTAAGCTACCTTATTCTTTTAGCTTGGTACTTACATGTACCCTGTTAAGCAGCATAAAATTCTTCTTCTACCTAACATATTTAAACCTAAAATAACCAGTATTGTAATAAAATAAAATTTTCATTTGAGAAATGTAAACCTTTTTGTGACCATTACAAGATAAAACCAAACCTGTATAGATGAGCATCAACCCAAACATACTTGAAACCAACATGTACATGTATCATGCCTCGTTCCAGAATTCAAATAGATCAGTAATCCCTTCTGTGTCTGTCAATGTGTATAAATACTCTTCATCTGTGAGACTTGGTGAAAGGGGAATCAGGGTGTCACTGTCCAAGTCATCAAGAATGGCATTGTCATTTGTCTGCAACAACAGATTTTTCTGTGGACTGATCAATGGCATTGGAATACTTCTCTGTACCTCCCCATTAAACTTCTGCATTGGCATTATCACTGAGCCACCAGAACCATGAGGGGTTTTCTCAGGTGTCAGGAGGAAGTGATTTGGAGTTGTTGGTGCTGGTGGTGGTCGTTTGATTGGAGAGATGTCCTTTATTGGTGATGGGAGACCACCTTGGTCCTCTGGACAGAGGTAGACATCAATGGGACCTCTTACACTCTTCAGCCAGATCTGGATACTCTGTAGGAAAATTAAGTTCATTGGGCAAATTTATTAAAGAAACCTTCAAAGAGGAATTGGTGCTCCATTACAGAAATAAGAAATTTAAAAAGTAAAAAGCAATACCTCCTTTGGATCTGGTACCTCCAACCTTGTTTCTGGTGGGGCTTTGATTGCAATAACAGTCCTGTTCTTGAAGTGCGTAACATCCCGTATGTCTCTGTATGTGACATATGCATATGTAGCAAAAGTTAAGGATCAACACAATTTCCTCTGATGCAGTCAAATGAAGCAGCAATACCTGTTAAAATTGTAAACCAGGATCTTGAAATATGATATGTGTAAAAGATAAATTGATAAACATGACAAGAGCATGGGACAAAGAAAAAATCTGCTAGGTTTTTTTCTCTGTCCCACGCTTGTGTTACGTTGATCAATTCACATTTCATTACCAAGCTTAAAATTCGCCATCTCTATTTGACTTATCACTACTCATGATGATTTTGACAGTGCTGGTCCTAGCAGTATGCATGATGCCTGTCACATATGAACTGAACTGAACACTTTATTTAATTTGCTACCTGTAAAAATACCAAAATATTCTTTCTCCTAGACATTCATACACTCAATGAAATTTATTCAAATATGTAATTCCAGAAAATATCCATACCTCCCCCATGGAAGGGATTTCAAGACCCCCCACCCCTCTGGAAATTCCAATTAAGCTTCATACATTTCTTTAAATTTTTTGGCCTTACAGAACCCCCACTCCAGGGAAATTCCAATCCCTTCTGTGGGGGGAGTATGGATATTTTCTGGAACTGCACAATGCCCAAGCTGTCCTAAGCAGGTCAAGGCTAGAATGCCAAGTCCCAGGGAACAGAAAGAAAACTTTCAGGTTGCACTTCAGAGAGTGCATTTATGATTTACTTCAATGTAACCCAAAAGCCATTCCCTCTAGCCACCCCCTCTCCCCCCCCTCCCCTCCCACAAAAAAATACATCTCACATAACACTCCTGTTAATTGAATTTTTTAACAAATTTACTAAGAAACTTCAATTGCTTGTCAAGTAAGTGGGGGACACGATCCACACAATGTACTAGCCCAACCACAAAATCCATAAGCCCTGCGTCATTGGACATAACTTTCTATGCATAACAGGTGTTCAACCAAGATGTGAAAACTGGGCACCCAAATTGAGCTGAGGGTCTGCTCAAACAAATAATTTATAAAGCAACATGTGGAAAATAAAACTATCTATTGTACATGCATTTTCAAAATTAAAGCGGTCACCCGCAGGATGCCTAGACCCTCATCTGCTTAAATCCAGTCTATGTACTTGGCCACTGCACCTCTCTTGTGGCCAGACAAATCAAACACAGCAAACCTTAGCTAACACAAAATTAACAAATGGAAAAGACTGAAAGGATATTTGGCAACTTCAGAGTCCTCGGTGAGGTTTTTGAGTTCTGCACGACAGCCTTCAATCATCCTATCAAGGAAACACTCTTTAGCATCAAGATCAGCAACATCTGTGTGAAGATCCACGATCTGTGCTGAAATTGACCCCATTCCTTTCGTTCGACGAGAGCTATCAGTGTAGCAAGTCCCTCTGAAAGTATAATTGTATGAAAGAAAACATTTATTTGCATTTTACGATAATAGCTTGTAAGTTGTAACTTATTTGGTTTCATGATAGGTAACTGAGATCTAGAAATGGAGATACTGTTTTGGATTAGTTAGTCTGACAACTACAGTACGTACAGTCATGCTTAATAGGTTCAGTTGAACCATGAAGATTTTGAAATTAACTTATTGCAAAATGCAATAGTGACATTGTCTTGCTTATTGTACTTGGGGGTGGAGCTTTGAATGGCCACACCCTACAAAGACTGGTTCAGAGAATGTTTTCTCCAAACTCCATTATATTTATATTTGTAATTTTTAATTCTCCACTTGATGATACGACTGCATTATCATCAAAATGAAGTGCAGTGAAATGAGAGTGGGAGAGGAAAAATCTAGTAAATCAATCTTATGCCCCGTAGTTAAAAAAATGTATTTTAGGTTAAAAAGGAAAACTAGTATGGAGGACGAAAGAGTAAACACTCAATACATAAATAGTAATGTTACACTTATCAATGCTGAGCAAAACTAAACAGGCAGGAGTGAATGGAACATAACAACAAATCACTGACCTCCATTCAATGTTGTTCTTTGACTTTTTTTTAATTAATCCAACACCCTCTAGCACATTGGTAATGTCATAGATTCTTCGCTTTTGAACTTCCAAAAGATCAGCAGCTTGGTTCAGATCCACAACACCATCTTCTGAGCTCCTCAAAAGCCCCACAAATTTCTTCGTCAAAATTCCAAGTGATGTGTCGTATCGAGTCTTTTCTATGGGGGATTTCACAAACACTGTGACAGAAAAAATCAATAAGCTTAGTACTTTAAAAAGTGTTACTTATGCAAGTATGCTGATCAGTTACTGTGAGTCCAATGCTTTTTACCTCGGGGAAAACTACGTAAGTCACATTTAGCAGCTTAAAAACTGGCGGATGATAAATAAATAAGTGCAAATGTTAATTTGAGGATGGTTGGTCAACTGGAAAACTTTGTGTTTAGGTGTTTACGCTGCATGTGAGGGAAGCGCACGGATGCATCATAACTTGTTACTTCACTTAGTTTCCCTTCAGATAAAGCAATTCATCTGAGCCTGTAGCTCACATCATTTAATAGTTACCTATTTGTGACCAAGATCTTTTTCGTGAAACGACCTAAATTACTCCTAACGCAATCTGCAGCGTATATATTCCAAAATAATGAAAATTTGCATCCTTTTGTCCTATTGATGAAAGACAGTTTGTTCTACAAAAGTCGCACAGATTTCGACATGTCGAGTATTCAAAAACACAAAACTCTCCACAAAATATAGAATGGCATAAAAGAGTATCTTGGTAACTCAGGGGAACCTTGTGTCAACAATTGCTTGTTTCTATATAAGACTAACTTCTTTGTCCAAAACTGAAATAACACGTGCTGCAGAATCGTGAAAAGCCTCGTTTTTATTCGAGTGTCTAAACTTTACTTCACGCGGAACCTTATAAATGTTAGTCGTATACAGGGAAAATGTTCATTACATTTTGGGTAAGGCTGTACATCTCTCCTTATTTTCCTTTTTGCATAACTCTTCGTCTTTGCTGCTCTGAATGAGTGTCGTATTCTTGTCGAAGATTCGTCCAGATCGAGTCGACGTTTTACCTAAATAAATGAACAATTGTGTTTAAATGTGGCAATTCAGGACTGGAGGGGGTTACGCTAAGAGTTTATAAAGTAGGTCGAGCGGTAGAATTGTCGAAAGAAACATTGGAAATTAACATACCTGAGGTCTGGAGCTTGGGCAAACCGATCGTTCGGCCTTCGAATAAACATCGGGAGTGCAAAGCGCAGTTTTGGAGCTTTTGAATGAGGGCGACAATCGTGCTTTCGCCTTGATAGGGTCCGACAAAAAGCTATCAGCATCCAAAATGTTCCTGCTAACTGAATTGACTTGATGGCTATGAGCACTCAACGGCGGCCTTCCTCGATCCATGAATGAACATCTTCGCGTGGACGCCATATTGATCAACAAAGGAATGGCGAACTCCGGTCTCTTTTGTTGTCTGAAATAGCTCGCAAGTTTCAACAAAAACTGGCAATTATATGAAGGAACAGTTGCAGAAGACCACTAGTAGCTTCTTCCGGGAGATCGAAGGCTAGATGTTCAAAAACAGCTTAAAATGTGAGGGCTAAGCTTATTTCTTTCGGTTCATCCACTCCTTCGCTCTTCAATGGAAAATATAAATGCGCGCGCTTTCAAGTTTCGCGCCAATGCTCGATCACGTGATAAAGTTTCCAGGGTTCAGTCCTTTTGGGCCAAGAAGAGCAAATTTTCCACGGCTGGTAGTTTTATGCAAACATTCCTTGATTTTCACCTGAAAACCTGGGTTTAAAAGCCATCAGAGGCTGTTGCAAGCTCAACAAATGTTTCAAAATTATGTTGAAATTATTCACATGAAAATAGATTTGCATAGATAACGATATTTTTAATAATTACATAAGCAGAGCTTAGCAGCCGTCACGGCCCAGCTATCTGACCGCCACAAAGAGTGTAACTAATAATTGTTTCCTTGTAGAGGTCAGTCATTGCTTTCTTCAGTTCCTTGTTTTGGCAAGCATACCTTAAGAGAAAGCATCCATCGTTTTATCAAAATTGAAAAACTTGTAGACACTCCAGCATTACAAAGATTTGTAGGTTCAATTATCAGCCACATTTGGGGTAACGGACCGGAGAGGCACCGGAAATTCAGACTAGAGTTTAGCAAGGCGTAAAGGGCGAGGGGCGGAGAGGTGGATTTAATTTGATCAGTATATATTCGAATACACCACAGAGAAGCGAATTAATGAGACCTACCTCTCTCATTGGATCCCTTCAGACACTATAATACTGACAGTCTCTGTCAGTTGACTTGAGATTCGCGGATGAGTATCGCGGATAGAACAGCTGCTCAAAAATAGAGACTGAGGCCTAACAAAGAATTGACATTTTCTGTGCCTCAATGATTCCAAACGGACTTCGGCCTGGCGTTACTAACAAAACACATGTTTACCTATGAGGAACGGGTCAAGTGTTCTAACTTTTTCTCGTTTCGTGAAAAAAGTGCAAATTTACGGTTAGTGGAAAAGGGGTTTAGGGCCAAGTTAACCAAACGTGAAGAAATAAAAAAAGAAAACTGATGACATTTTTGCATCGTCCGCGGAAGATGAATCGGCTCGCCAAAAGAGAAGTATAAGTTATGTGCATAACTCCAAGACTTAATCTTAATTCAGCAGACGCAGAATTTAACAGTAAATGCGCACGTGATAAAAAGGGGACGAAATATTGCATTTATGATCGAGTTTACTTCGAGAAGCAAGCTTTTATTAGAAGCAGTGCAATAGTGTTTGTTAACGTTTGAAGACACTACATTTGATTATTTTATTTCTTCTGTTTCTGAATGTATGCTTGACAACACGTTGGAATTTCTCTATTGACAACTTTAAGATAGACCAAAACAGTTAAATCCATTATTGTCAATATGGCTTTAATAATGATTAATAAGTCCTTTGTCATCTAAACAAAAGGTTCGACAGGCTTTGAAAACAAGAGGGCATTATGCTCGGCATCACTTATATTGGAAATCTATCAATTCAAAGCAATCTGAGATTTTATCGACATATATATTGCACCTCACGACCAACCGTTCTACTCGAGTATTAAATCGCTATATTTTAAGTCGGGCCGGCAGAACGAATTTATAATGAAGAAAAACTGAAAGAGTGATGGCCTTTTCTTTGCATCGCAAGGGGCGAAAGGTATTTATTTGTATATGATACCTTATAGAGCTGAATGTCAAAACAACCAAGTTTCTTCAACCCTCCTAGACAACTTTCTCTGCCGGTTTTGAAGCTGATCACGTTTACTCGATCATGTGCTGAATGATTTAACTCCTTTTTCCTTTAAAAACTCTAAAAAACATTACCAGCTCTGTAAAGGGAGTAACTTTTGGCGCCAAAATAATCAGCTGGCAATGCAGCATAATTATTTTTTTCGCGGGAGTTTGACCTCGCAGCATATTAACGCATGCAAAACGGATCAGGATCACAATTTTGATGATTGTTGAATGAAGTCGAGTGCGGTCACTTATGTCCTGATTAGGTCGAGTGGCGTTCACTTAATTACCTATAAAACGTAACGTCAACGCTGAAATTCTCCCTTCTGTTTTCCTTATCAAACTATAAGTAAAGCGTTTGGAGAATTTGTATTAATCAGTTAAGCCATATCCTCTTGGAAATAAGTTCTAATGTTCTAGCCACCTTAACAACTGTCTGACTTAGCAGTTTTATATCCGCTGTAAGAATTTTATCTTCAGCGCTAAAATCACTCTGCGCAAATTATTTTTAGTTTGAGATTTGTAAGAAAACTGTTAAGACTCGGACAAGTGCTGCAACCGCTGGAAGCATTAAGTTATTAAACTTTAAGGTCAATTAATTGTCATAACAAATTTAAAGATTCCTGGCACGAACCAAGATAAATACAACATACAAAGTATACAACATACCGACAGTCGAGATTCATAATAAAACGACATTATCTCCAAACAAAGCACTATTTGTGTAAAAGGGCGTTTTATACGCCTCGTTTTGAATTAACAGGCACGGTTCAGTGCACTCTTCCATAAGTCGGACCCCAGGCATAATAAACAAGCAATATTATTCTTTTGAAATATTTACATTTATTATATGGAGGAGAGTGTTTTACTGGGAACTAAACCACTCGTAGATTCCATACGCCACCTCATCCGCGGGACCCGAGTGGCGTATTTTCCGTATGTCACCTTTGTGAGAGTCGTATCGTTCGATGACGTCACGATTCCCGCCTTTTGCTTTTGTTGAACACTCTCCTCCATATAATAAAAAGAACATTACACGTTGGCTCGAAGATATGAATCTTATGTTCTCGTGGCAAGAACATAAAGTTCATATCTTCTCGCCACCCTGTAATATCCTCTATGTATCAGCCTCAAGCATTTTTTTAAATAATAATTATTTATTGCTACCAAACTAATTAAGTAGGCGTACGTGCATCAATGGAAAAAAACTAAGATGAAACGCGAAAAACAGTTGAGCGATATACCGTAATGAAGTAACCTCAAAGGTAACAGAAATATATGAAATAAACTTGCTTATTCTTAAAAAATTTGTAACTAAAGAAAAATTCTCTGAAACATTTGGCCCGTCATAAAATAATACAACTACTACCATCTAGCTAGTTCCTCATCACCATTTCAAAGACTCTACAAAGGCATATATGGCAATATATTTTGTTAAGAATAATGATAAACTGTAAGCTTTAAGCTTTCATTCAATATACTTAAATAAAGTTCAGACGATTGGGCCCGCTTGCACGGTTGTTTTTCTGTCTGACTTGTTGTTGTGATAGCTGCAAATCTGCCAACTCTCCCGGTTTTCCCGGGAGTCTTCAAGTTTTTGATGTAATCTCCCGGTATCCCGGTTAGAGCACCGAATCCCCGGGAAGTACCTATCAAGGTTATTTTCAATTTTTTCATTAATTTCATTATTTTCGAGATTTAGAAAACGAAAATAAAACAAGAAGGGCATTTATTTGAGCTGTTCTCGATCGGGAAACGTAAAAGAGCAATGAAATCGAGATAGAGAGCATCGAGATATATTACTGACGAGTATCGTAATTGGTCAGAGATCAACCAATCAAATTGCACAATAAATGGTAGAAAATTTGGCGCGGTTTTCGCACGCTGTTACAGATGGTCAGCATGGCTTTCGGTTCACTGCCAAAAGAATTCTTAGGCGCCCTTCCCTCGGGTTTGAGAGTTTGAAGAGACTTGCTGGCAGAAAGTGGAGATTACTTCTCTATTTGACGTCCAGCCATCTGTAAACACGTGAGGTAAGCTACTTTTGTGGGTGTTTATTAATACTCAAGCGCTTTGAAATGTAGGCGGGTTAGAGCTGCAAGTCACGATGTCAAATAGTTTTCATATAAAACTTAATTTCTGAAAAATTATTGAATTGGAAACTTTAGGCACTAGGCAAAGGATTTTCTAGGGCCTAACGTTTCCAATTCTTGAATTCTTCCAAAACGCAGTTTATGAAAATAATTTGAAATCAGATTTCCATATAAACACTGTCATTTTTAAACATGTTTGCCTTCTCATAATTGGTTAAGATGGCTTCCAAAATAAGAATAAATAAATAAATAAATAAGATCTATGCTGTAAACTCACTCAAACTCCGAATTATTACTCGTACTCAACTTTGATAGCCCACCTAAGCTAGACTCAGTGCTGCACGTTTTCTTGTTGTTTATGCGAGAGGAAAGGTGTATTATTATCTGTTTATAGGACCCTGCGCGCGCTTTGATTGGTCAAAAACCTATGTTGTATCAGAGTATAAAACATACAAAAAGCGTGTTTTATTGTTTTGTGCGCGTAAATCTATATTTTAAAGCAAATGAAGAAGCCTGAGCCGTGTATTACACTGTGATAAAACACTCCAGTCATTTGAGAACACACGAGAAATGTAGAAAACACTCGCTTGCGGCTCGTGTTTTCTACATTTCCCTCGTGTTCTCAAATGACCATCGTGTTTTATCATAGTGTAATACACTGCTTACGCTTCTTTATTTGTTAAACATGATAATGATATGAAGAACCTGCCTTACAGTGGAAATTGTAATGCACAATGTGGGTCGACTTTTCAACATAAATCATAATGCAGTGTTGGAAATTAGCATTGGAAATTTAGTTCCAACACTGCAATGCGAGTGCAACACCCCTTTTTATTTTCCATTTTGGCAAGAATGTCTCTGTACGAAAACGTACCATTTTTTTACCATTTTTATCTTCCGAGAGCCCAAATTATTTGCCAGTAATACGCAACATAGTGTTTCAAAAACAGACAAAATGGATTTCGGCTTCCTCCAGTCATAATTAAGACAATACGAAGTGATACTGGACCATACTGCTTGTCTCTAGTTCAACCGACAGTAATTAGTGAAGATGGCATACAAGACCCACGAGAGGTAGAAGGATGAGCCTCTCTATGGGCATTTCCGACGAAATCGAGGACGCGACAATCGCTGTTGATGAAACGACGATCTTTGAGATGGAAGCGACGATTTAGGAATTATTGCATTCAGACAAAATATTGGCCAGTCAGACCTAAGATATATCCGCCGTGGAGAAGTCGTGAAGAGCCTTGAAGTCTCTTTAATATAAGATCGATGATTTCGTTAAAAAATCGGCGATTCGATGAAAAAAGCGCGACGAAATCGACGTTCGCACGTGCCCCTAGAGGGGCTCAAGGATGTTTGCTTGCTAAGAGACAAATCTCACGAAGCCGGATTCATAGAAATTGCTTTCCAGTGCAAGTTAAAGTGCCTCCTTTGGGGTTTAAGTCTTTTAGTACAATTTTTCATGGACGGAGAAAACGACGGTCTTGGCCTGTCTTAATTCTAGGGACATAGCTGTTTCTTTAGCTATTTTTCAGTTAAAACTACGGAAAGTTTCCAAAGAGTGTTAAAACTTGATGATAAAAGCGAGGGTGAAATGGTAAAATTGGTTCGCGATCCTAAGGAGTCCTCTCGTAAGTGGGCCAGAACTAGAAAGCTCAATATGAAATGGCAAGCTGGGCCCTCGTGAGAACAAGAGGCATCTTTCTGAGCGAGTAAAAATTACAATGGGCGAGTGGATTTTTAGGGTCATTCGCCCGAATGGCGAGTGCTGTAAAAATGTGGTTCCAACACTGCATTTGATATAGCACTGAGATGTTGAAAGAGCATGTTAAAACTTAAGAATCACTGAGTAACTTGTCATTAAAGATTATGCGGGGAACAATAGCAATGCGGTAGGTAATGCTGTTCTAACCGAGAGACGTCGGGAACTTTCGGAAGGTCTTTCGGGTGATTTTCGGTGAGTATTCCTGGACATTGTCGAAAATGACATTCTCACAATGCAAAAATTTCTAGACGTCTCCAGATTTTTGTACTCTGGGGGTTGGCAGGTATGTAGCTGTCACGTCTGTGTGAGCCTGTGAGGGAAGAAAACTGTTTAAGTCGATTTTGTAATCAACAAATCGAACAGAGGATTTCAAAACAACCACACAAAAGAATAAAAACTCCAACCAATTGAAAGCTATACCAAAAGATAGTAAATTCGTTCCTTTCAGGCAGTTATAACTCTTCAACGACGTGAAACTACTCCTTTTGACGTCGTCGACGAGAGGACGACGACGAAATTCTTAGGTCGCGCTTGCGCACTGACTTTTCACGTTACTTCCGGTCGTCGTCCACCCTGTCGTCGTCGTGGTTGCTTAAGCTCCCTAAGAGTTTTTCTCAAACGATAAGTAAAATCGATGGAAATAGGAAATTTGTAGGATTTGATGTTGTTTTAAAATTAGAAATTGGTAAGCGTATACCAAACAGTTGTCCACCAACCTGGGGTGCCCATTCTGAGGCAACCAACTGTCTGGTGGTGTTTTTTCTTTACTTGTAATCCATCTGCAAACTTCCTAAAATTTCACTTAAATTCTGGTAGACTCTCGTAGTACTGTCGTACCAAAAATCCCTTGACATGGACCAAATTCAAATAAAATTTGCGACTAGTTCTAATTGCGGTAAGATCTCAGAAAAGGTTTCGTATTTTCTACTTGTGTCATCTTCAGAAGCTATATGGAAGCTTTTATGAAACTTGACTATTAAGCTCGTAACCGCGCAAACCATACATATTGTTTGCAGATTTCATTCATTTTTCTTATTGTCTGGACAGCTGGGATCATTATTGAGTTTGAATTTACGTGCGGAAGTCACATAAAAGCCCCGGATATTTCGCGGCTTTGTGGGCGATACCCCTACCTTAATACACTATTTTACAATTGTCTGTTCAGTGACCTGGCCCTTGAATGGCTGAGGCGACCTTGCAATAGACCATTTTACAGTTCTCTGCTAAGTAACCTGGCCTTTGAATGACAGCGAGGCTGGAGGTGACCTTGTTTTGATAGACCTCACTGCTTTTGTAGTGTAAATCAAGTCGTTCTAATGCTAACTAGGTGCATTAACATGAAAACAGCAGAGGTCTGTATCAAAGCAAGGTCACCTCCAGCCTCGCTGCCATTCACTGGCCAGGCCACCTAACAGACAACTGTAAAATGGTTTATTGTTTAGATAAAGACCTCACTGTTAACGTTTTTGTGGCCCTCTTTTCACGAGCCCAGGTTGCTTTTTACCCCGTGTTGAATCACCTCGGTGGGAAACCCTTTTGCAGTCAAATGTTCACAAGCGTTAACGGTAGAAAGGCTGGCCCAGGTCAGGCTCGAAGCAAACCACACTCGTGGACTGACAACCCAAGTTGCATGGTGTAGAGTGTTTATTTTTAGCCATCTCTGTGGTGATACAACCCGGGGTCTTGTGCTAACTAGTTGGTATTTACATAAGAAAAGCAAAGGTGTTTATCAAAGCAACGTCACCTCCAGCCTCACTTGCAACCATAGGCCA
>CM042758.1:23305272-23339094 GCA_022496165.2 Catalaphyllia jardinei | reverse complement strand
TTCCCAGTGAAGACTAAATTTATTCGTCATATTGTTGTTACTGGATCATGCCCGCATTGAAAGAACAAACTGTAGTACTTGACGAGTTAGAGCTCAGAGAGTTGTAAACACTGAGTTAAAATGGATTGCGATAAACTTGTTCATTTTCTCGGTCTTGAATATTTAACAGAGTTGTTTTGTGTTGTCTATTAGGTTCATAGACCAAATTTAATTCGCAATCGTAGTTTTTTTATAATGACTGAGATGTATATTTCGTAGTTGTTGGAGCTTTCGTTGTCAATAAATGTATTTTTATTCATTTCAAATCTCTGTGTATTTGAATCATATCGCTATTGACAAGTAATAATCAAGAAACGTGCTGTTCAAAAATATTTATTGTGGCGTGTTGACACTTAATTAGCGGTCGGAGCTTCTATTGTTGTCATTTCAATGATAGAGCTGTCCCATGGGTTTCTCCGTTCGAGTTTTGTCAGTATGCAAATCTAGGGAGTGGAGTTCAGTGCGTGACTAACGGAGCGGAAAACTCGAGCAGTTAGCTAAGAATTTAATTCTCTCTCTCATCAGCAAAGCTGAGAATAAAAGCATGATAGATTCTACCTAGATCAATCGGGGTTAAAAGAGTCCGGGCAAATTAACGTTTCGAAAATCGGAGAACGTTTTCAAAGAAGGCTAGAGAACCTTATTACGCTTTCAAAACATTTGTGGTTGTTAATGTTTCCCAATCACGGGCAGTTAAACAAGAGTTCAAAGCAGTTTGAAATTCGCAAACGTTGGTGAAAAAAGCCATCTTCACGATAATCGTTTCGAAATCGAACAAAGTTTTCAAATTTCCAGCGAGTTCAAGTTGAATAAAGGAATGAGGCTTTCGTTAAAATTTGCGCTTTTATTCTGAACACATAAAAGATTTTCAACCAGGGTTCACTATTAACGGGCAAGCCCAGGCAACCTTATTGTTTTTATTGTAATCCGGATAATTCCAATGACCTATTACTACTCTGATCCGGATCATCTCAAAGCAACGCACCCAAACAAAAAGGTCCTTTTTATGGTCACGCAACGTTTAGTAGCATTGCGTGACAGCCTAGATAAGGACCGAAAGAAGATTACTATACCGCTCGATTGAGTCGAAGTTCTTTGCAGTCGACAACAAACATGGCAGCACAAGCACCGTGGAACTGCCGCCTGTCGATGACTTCTCTCACTTCTGTGTTTGTCAAAACGCCGTAACATGCCTGGAAAAACCAAACAACTTTTTTGTAAAACAGTGGAAATTCAAGTGAAGTATGACAGTGGAAATTCAATTCAATATCAATTTAAATTCTCGCAAACATTAACTTCACAGGCGTCAGGAAAAATAGAGTACACAAAAATATATACAAATTACGTATAGAAAATGATAAATAGTATTAGTGATATAATTTACAATTGCGATTCAAAAATAGTGTTAAAGAGAGAAAGGAAAGGAGTAAAGGAAGCCAAATAGTTTTAATAAAAGGATGATTGTGTGGAGTTCTGGACACCCAAATAGTTTATGGAACTAATAGAGTACGTGCCCCAAGAGAGAGACACTAGCAACATAAACAACTGATGATAAGTGAGAAGAGAACTAACTACGGTCTGCTATTGGTTAGCGCGCTGACAATAGGTCAGAAGAAAACCAAGTACGGTCTGCTATTGGTTGGCTTAGCGCACGAAAATTCAGCCAAGGAGAGTCGCCACAGTTACGTCATAAGTATTGAATATTGAGTCCAATCTTGTGGACAATCAGTCCATAGCGCTCAAAAGATGTCCGCCTCCACTAACCTTGCTACAGACTTTGATTACTTTATTCTGTGTAGGAAAGGTTCGGATCTCTGTTCTGTAGAGCGACAACAATTCAACCTGAAAAGAAAAGCAAAACTGAAAACATAACAACGAAGAAGTCAGAGGCAACACACACCACTCACAAGGCGGCTAAGCAGGATTAGCTGAGAAACCGAAAGAACAAACAAGAGAAACAACAAACTTAGCCAACAGAAGAACGTGAAACTTGGGGCGAAAATAACTACAGGTTCTGAAGTAATGCGTGACTTCTTTTGAACTGAATGTTCGTCAGTTATCTCGGGGTCCTTGTTTGCTACCTATATTCGTTGTAGTCACTCCACTCCTTTATTCACTGTAGTCACTCCACTGTCGTTGCCAAGACAACTCGATGGTTCAACAGGATAAACAGGTTCAGCAGGCTGGCCACTGGGCCACCGCGCATCTCACTTCCGAGAAAAACGCAAAATAAATCCAGAAACAAGCTTAGTTGGACTGTATTCAAAACAAGTTGTCTTTAAAGAGTCTGTTGTTTAAATCACAAAGTGGTGAATTTGAAATTTTACCGATTTGCAAGTTAATAGTTGCACTAAATGAACCATCAGTTTCCAATTTTTAAAGCGTTTAATAGTAGAAACAGACCTTTTTCTTGAGTCCCAGAGGAATACGATCTTGAGGTGGACACACCCCTCTTTTGAATTTTTCCTTGATGATAAAACTGGTATCTTGTCCACTGTTGTCATTGCCGGTAAACTCATGTTCTTTGCAGTCTTCTGGCAACGAAATAACCAGTTTCCAGTACACTGGGGAGCTGGGATCTAATTTGCCAAGAACTGGCTGAGATCTCATCGAGTCTGCGAGCAGTGAGGGTACGTCCAGCGGTCTGCATACATGTTTTCTTGGGAAAACATAAATGAACGAATAAATATCTAACAACGAACTCAAGGGGTGGACCATTGCACCAAATCAACCAACCCTTCCTCCCTCAAAAGTCAAATTGCGAATCCCTAAGTAAGATTATGACATATTACAAAATATAAACAAACTCTTTAAAGTAAATACTCCATCACGTAATGTATGTACAAATAGAAAAAGAAGACTTTCTTGGACCATTTCTTGAAATAAACGCAATTTACCCACTGTAGCCATGGTAACCATACTTGTTATGCTCGACGTCCAACTGTCTTTTCTTGAGTGCGGCGTGAATTTCGCGTTCTTGAACATCAGTTCTGCAGGCATGAAAAATTGCAATTAATGTCATGATGATTGACCAACTGAGAGCAACAACAACAACACTAGTAACAAGGAGACTGTCTCGAGAGGATCTCTTAGATAACAAAAGATTCATACACCACACGTTCATGAAGGTTTCCATCATAAGTTCAACAGCTATTACTAGGGACTTATTATTTAACCTACGTTCGCTGAAGAAAAAAGAACGCCTGATTGTAGGTTAGTGACAAGTTAATTTCCTTTGCTCCACGCTCTTGATAACAGAATTTACGTTTTCCTCGTCAATGCAAGTACGTTACCGTATGGAGGCCATAGTGACGCTATGTGCTCTGTGTCCCACAAGATTCTGAAGCTGTTCCTCTGTACTCAACATGGGTGCTCCTGGTGGAAAAGCGCTCAGAAGGTCCTTGAGGTGTACACTGGTCCGGAACGATTTCAGCCACCTGAGAGAAAATTTGTTGAGACCTAAAACACGACGAAAACAGGGGATAGCGGCAGCAAGCGCTGGAAAAAGTTTCAAACACATTCTCTTGTCGCACCTTATTGGCCAAAAAAACACATAATTATTCGCTTCGATTGGCTAAGGCAATGCAACGCAAAGTCTTGTTTTAGCCAGTAATAAAGACGAAGAAGCACGTTGAAAAGTGACAGTCGCGCTATCCCACTGAAGCCGTTATAACCATTACGAGGCTTATGAGAACGGAGTCAATTAATGAGACAATGGTTGGAACGAAGTCGAACACGACACTTTTCCCCAATTTCCCGGAATACTTTCTATTCATGCTTCAGGGGCAAAGCCGCAACTTGCAGTTTTAGAAAGTCGGAGAATCAGACAAACTATACCTATTAAAATATCGCGATGTTCTCTTCTTGATGACAAGGGAAGCTAGTTGTTGAAGCTTAGCATCTCTTTCTGCCTTTTCTTCCTCCAAGGCGCCCCCTGCAAGGTCCCACAATTCATGTAATACTCCTTCTTTGATCAATGAAAGGCAGATCTCTTTTGCCGCTTTTTCTCTCGCTATTTTAAGAAGTTCCTCTTGTTCTTCTCTGAGGAAAAGAAAAAGTGTTTCTGTTAGCTTCTAAAGTAGTGCTAGTTCCTATGTCATTTCTCTCGCAAACTATAGGGCAAAAGGAACAGGCTTGATCTAAGATCTGTGTTGCAATCGCGCTTTTTTTAAAGTTCTGTGGTTTTTTCTTGCAACTGGTTAAACACTAAAACTAAAAAACCCCGCAATCTTAAAGAAAACAACACTGATTATTGAAGAGAGCACAGTGTCATAAAAAAACAGCGCAGGAAATAAAATCATGAAACTGACGGAAAGCATAGTAAATTTTTGGTTGGAAAAAAAGTTACGTACGGTATCTTGCAATTGGGTGACGATAAAGACAGGCATATTTACTCTGACTGATTATAAGGAGATTTACATGTTTTCTGACGTGACGATGGAGCTAGGAAGACAGAAAAGCAGAGTCAACTATGAAACAACTTCTTTGACCAATTCTGTACGTTTTCTGCTTTACCTTATAACGTCCGTCACTATTCTTGAACATTCAAGAGAAATGAATTCCCTTATGAAGTCTTCGTGAATAGTGAGTGACACTCGTTCTTCTGTTGCTGCATTTTCCTCGTCGATTCTGAGGACAACGATATAATTTTCGTTTCAAACAAATCCACTTGTATTTATTTTATCGATTCCTGGTTAGAAATAAAAACTTAAAACAATCTGTGTAGCCTTGAGCTAATGAACTAATGAAAACTGAATTAATTATGAAACAGTGATGGGGCTACTGAACGGTATTAATTTATTGGCCATGAGGTCCACTCCCGGGAGAATTGTACAATGGATTTTCTCCCTTGAGCCTGCTGTGGCAGTTAAATAACCCAGCAGTTCAATACATAACAACTTCATAAAAATTGCGTTGACAATTACTTGCGCTAATACATTGTTCGTGGCCAGTCTTACACAGCTCGGAGACGAAACGAGCTGCTTAAAGTTAGCCAGGAACAATGTATATTATGATCAAAATTTCCTTCAATGAATGGATATGTGACGCAGTGGGATCGCGATCGTTCTCCAGTTCGATTAGTAGGAGTAACAATTTTTTTGTTTCAAATATCATTATTTTATATATACACTCGTGCTTATATTAGGAAACTATTAACTGAACCGCAGCAATTGTCTTCTTCAATACCTGAGCACTCGAGGAGAGTTTTCTTCAGTTCTAGGGACTGAAATATCACGCATTGTAATCACGATTGCACTGGAATCACGATACCCACTTTAGACTAAAAAACTTCAAAGCCTTCTACACTGGCCAGTGGAATTGAGAAAAAGATTTGTTATGAAGCAAAGGAACGATAGAATGGGAGAATAAAATACAAGCAATTAAACAGTACTCCCAGGGGGTGTTTTTTTTATAAAGAGTTCGATCATTGCAACCCTCGAGAGCAGTACGTTGTGTCGGTTTTGTTTACTTGGAGCCCAGCATAAACATGTGACGTCAACAGCTAATTGGATTCACCTCTTTCTATTTAATTCCTCATTCAGCACTGAATTTGCTGTCTCTTTTATGAATTCAGTCACTGTCTGCTCGTAAAGATCATCAGTGATCTGAGACGATAACTGAAGACAACAATGAACCTGTAACAAAATATCATAAGTTTAGTAATTCACGAAAACTGTTATCCTGTGTATGCAGTCATCAATCGAGTGCAGAAATTCGCGATCCAAGCCGCTCGCGCGCACGGACTAGCTTCAGCACCAGCCCCTCCCATGCCGCAAAATGTGTTCCAGACTTCTAAACCGTTCTATACAGCGTCTGATATAAGCAGCTGAAGACAAAGGCTGTCGTAAATTTAAACCAGGCTGTATTTACAGTGGTTTGAACCCAGGAGTATTGTTAGTTCGCGGGTTGTGTGATCATTATCGTCTGGTTGAGGGTTGTTAGTGACTGACTTTTCGACAACTTGAGTATAAGTCATTTGGTATTAATTTTAGTTCGCATACCTTGTCTAGGGCTTCTTTTGTAATCTCTGTGCACATTTCATTCATCACTTCCACGAAAAGCCTCTTGGTGAAAAGAAGAATTTCCTGTAGACAAAGAAAAGCAAAATACAAGAGTAATGACTGGTACCCTGGCAACAAGTGACGTGATCGCGCACTTAACGTACACGGGCGTTTTAGAAGCATTTCACACGAAACCAAAATATGAGCGCATGCGTCTTGCAAACGCACTTCTTCGAGCTGTTATCCTTTGTTATTCATTACAAAAATTTCTTCGTGGAACACTGTTTCTGCCAAACAAGAAAAACAAGAAAACCTGAACACAACATCAGTAAACAAACAAAGAAATGTACTTATCATGACAGCAATAAAACTGTGTGAATTGAAAGTTTAAATCAAAGAGCCGTCGATCATAGGCTCATTTATCTCTTTGCGTGACTTTTTTTCAAAGCCGTCTTGTAAGCAATTTACTACCAACTCTTGTAATTACTGAGTTTTATATATTGAGTGTTAGGCAAGAAGTTGCAAACTAAGACACGAAGGTCGGAATCTCGCTCGCGATGCACTTACTGTCTAACAGCTTCATGTCACGGCGGAAATCGACCTTGTAAATAATGCGACTCTGAATACAGTCAATTTAGAAGGAAATGAGCATCAACTGCTAGAAAAAAGTATAGATAAACACAGCAGATCAAGTTGAAGACTACAAGTGTTTTTAAATGCTTAACAGTTTGATATGTTAAGCATAATAACCCACCTCTCCGGAGTAAACCACTGTTTCTTTGAGTTTACTCTGAGGAGCCTGGAAGAGAAAAAGACAATGAAGCCTGGTTTTTAACATTAATCAAAAACAGTATCCGCCGCTGACCAAATTCACTGCTATACTCTGGTTTTCAGTTTCGCTATGTCAGTGAGCTTGGTTGCATGCTCACAGAGAATTTTTCCTCTCGCCTTTATCTTGAATTCCCGCTTAGTGCATTGGCCATAAATCGAAGAGGGGAAAACCTCGGTCCGTAACTTACAATACGGACCTCGAACTCGGTCAGCAAGAGATGTGTATTCTGTTAAAGCAGCAAACCTGAATGGAAGGCCTTTGAACAGACTGTCCCGGAACTCCAGGCAGAGTTGACACTGAGCGAGAGGAACTTGTCAATACAACTGACAAGTTTCTGTCGGAGGTGTCTGGCTGTGCTGTCTGCCTCCCAGGAAACAGAACAGCAGATGTACTGGTACCAAATGTTGGATGCGCTCTAGCCTGATCTGCTGTTAATGAAGGCGAGGCGTCGTCTTTGCTGAACACTGAAAGTAGTTCCGCTGTGTCACCGATGTAGCGGCCATCTTCACTGAAACTGAGGCATGGTTGATGTTGTGGGGGAGGTGGAAGGGAGCCATTGTAGACTACCTAATGTAAAAGAAACGGCAAGAAGAAAAGGAAAATATTCTTCAATTAATTGTACGTAACAAAAACTGGTGCAAAATGAAGGTTTCTGCTTTCATACAGACTTATTTATTCGTAGTATTCGCCGTGATTTCATTTAGTTTTAACAAGTTTGCTTTTCAATTTGTGTTGATGTTAGTCACGTTATTAGAACGAACGAGGCACGATTGCTTTTAGGTTAACTTTTACAGTGGTTGAAGAAAGTGGCGTGAGTTTTGTTTTTGTTTTATTTTTTAACCAATCAGTAATCGTTTAAATGCACAATCAACCAAACCACGAATTACTTTTAAAAACCGTGAGAACCGCTCTAGAGACATGAGATTTTACGTGTATTTATTTACCTTTTCTAGAAAAAACAATGTATGCGGGTGAGTACATGTTAGCGGCATACACTGTAATAATATTGGATAAATCTGTTAAGAATGTTTCCAAAGTTAGTTTAATGTCAGCCCCTACCTCGCCAAGAGAACAGTTTCGTTTAGATTCTATCAATCTCCAAGCTCGTTTCACTGGCAGCCTTGTCTCGGGCTCAATAAATGAAGACCGAGCAAAATTCACTGATCCTTCTGTGACGGACAGACCATGAGAGGTACAAAATTCACCAGCCTGTTAATAAGCAAGAGGAGATTACAGTCGAACTACAACCAACATACATACATACATCACCTTTATTCCACCTCGGATTTACAAGAGTAGCTATGTTGCTAATTTCTCCGGGATAAAAATAAATAAATAACACCTCCCAAAAGCGGCAACCTTTCTACTGCACCTACATATTTTGATCACAGTCAAGAGGTTTGCTTTTACTTTAACCTCCCAAAAAAAGTTTGTCCTTCACAATAGTCAGTATGCTCGGACCCCAAGGTGGCCGTTGTAAAAAGGTCCCACTGTAAATACTTTAGTGAGGAAAGGGATGTCTTTGATTCGAGTTTAAAACAAACAGGGAACAGTGCTCAGACTCATCATAAGACATAAATAGGATTAAACGCAAGTTCCCTATCCAGCCTTCCGCCTCAGTCAATCAGTCTTTTCTCATACCTAATGGTGTTGGCTGGGTCATTCATTACGAAACGTCCCGGTAGTTGATATTTGCCGGCCGAAAAAAGCCTTTAAGGACTTTTCCTGACCAGCTCAAACTATGAACAACCGCCTGACTTTAGCGGTAAAGACTTGTGGAATTCTCTTCAATGGGTCATCCGGTCACAAATACAAATTTAATACACTTACAAGGGCCAGGTTACATTTCTCACGATAGAGAAATTAAGCTTGACGTTACGTCAAACGGCAAACGGTAAAAATGAAACTTTTGCCGTCTGTCTTTAGCTCCTTGAACAGTAGAGTGAAAATATTTGTATTTGTGGTAAATAGTAGAAGACATTTTTTTCTATTTTTTCGTGATTTAATTAAGGATTAGAAGAAAATAACACAAATTCAGAGGTCATCTTTGCCGTTTGCCGTCTGCCGCAAACGTCACCTTAAACTCTCTAATACCTTATTAAAACAACAACAAGAAAGAGGAAAAAGGCTAGCTTTGCAAACTACAGCTACAGACAACATTCCGTTTACACCCTTTATATTTAGCACAATTGCCCAGTGACAAAAGTCAAACTGTACCTCGGAATCGCTTTCAAAAGCCAAGATGTCTTCCAGCTCTTTCAACTGGAATGGAGTTGTCCTGTTGGCGCTACTTAGAGAATGGTTTAATGTCTGAACAGCTCTGCTGCGAACCTGTAGAAAGAATTATAAAATAATATATATTTTCAATGTGTCAACACTACATGTTAACAGCTTGGAAGACCATCAATGGATGTTTTGATCAAGACAAAATGAGGAGGAGATGGTGGGAGGGAAACTTGGGAATTATTTCTTTTATCCAAAAATATATGGGATATCAATGTAGGGGCAACATATTTGTTACATGTAAATGTATGTTAGTTATTCCCTACCTGTGTGAAGTAACGGTGCAATAGGCAAGCACTGAGATACTTAGCATTTCTAGGTAAAATAGAAAAAAAAAACTTAAAAGAAATAAAATAAAAGGTTATACACACGCAATGTAGAGCTTAAATATATCTGTTAAAAGTTAACTTGCACTTCAACAGAAATAAGTGGTAAGACTTGGAGAAGGGACTTCATACACTGTACCTGAGAAGTCGAAAGAATCTGACAAAATTATTGCTGTTCAAAGCATAGAAAACAGCCATTGCAAACTTCACTTCCGGCGACTTTTGGACTTCATCTCGGAATGTCATAACTTCCCTGAGGAAAAAATCACGAATGAAGTTATTTTTTCCAGCAACCAGTAATGAACAAGAAAGTGATAAAAGGGAAGCGTGATCGTCCTAATCTCTTAAGGCTGGTTTTCATTAGCGACAGAGTCGTAGTCGGAGTCGTAATACATGTTGTAGTGAAGCGTAGTGAAAATCAAACCGACGGAGACGGAAGCAGAACAACGATTCCGCTTACGATCTACTGAAAACTGCAAAGTCGGAGTCGCAAGCACAAGCGGAAGAATAAACCAGTCACAATGTTCGATTCTGGGCATTGTGATTGGTTTGTTCTTTCGCTACTGCTTCCGACTCCGACAACCCAGTTTTCACTGGATCATTAGCGACGGAGTCGTAAACGGAATTGCACGAAATGCAGTTAGCGCTATTCAACTCATATGCCACGCTAACTTGGATAAGCTTCAGCAACGTGGCGGGCCAATTTGGCTCACAAGTTCACAGGTTACTGGTCACATGATCTAAGAGACAAGTAGTACATGCCCCCTTTAACGATAAAAACTTCATACTTAGAAAGACGGCCACTACTAACTGAACTTACCTCAAAATATCGCCCTCATTCAAATTCAACAAAATGTCATAAGCTCGGAACTCTGCTTCTTGTGGGCATGTTATTCCCTTCAAGTAAAAAGACATAAATACAAAGCACTAAGAATATAAAACATACAGTGTACTAAAACTATGATATCTCTATGAACATGCATTACCTCGTACAAAAACAA
The DNA here is from genome assembly GCA_022496165.2 of Catalaphyllia jardinei. NCBI lineage: Eukaryota > Metazoa > Cnidaria > Anthozoa > Scleractinia > Caryophylliidae > Catalaphyllia > Catalaphyllia jardinei. Next base: position 23,328,611 of record CM042758.1, on the reverse strand, counting down.
CGCGCATATGCAGTGACGTGTGTACAATTTATAGACGTAATATGTGAAACACTAAACACCGTTTTTGAACACATTTCTAAACACCGAGAGGAGAGTTTCAAATAAGAAGCACAGCGGAGTATTTTTGATGAACCTCGAGTTGTTTGGAAATGTGGCAGCCCACTGTCTTGAGTCAAGTTTTCAGTATTGATCTATACAGTAGTGCCTACCTTGTCCTTATAAAGATCTCCATAAAACTGTTTCAATGTTTCCAGGCATTTTGTCAAGTTTTCAGTATTGATCTATACAGTAGTACTTACCTTGTCCTTATAAAGATCTCCATAAAACTGTTTCAATGTTTGCAGGCATTTTGTCAAGTTTTCAGTATTGATCTTTGCGTCAAAAGAGTTCATGTCTGCCTCACACAGATAATGAGCACAAAGAATATGAAATCTAAAACAAAACACATATTCTTTATTAATTACATGTACGTATTACTTAAAATGCTCCGTTACGGCATTAATTAAAATGTTTATCCCAAGCTACATGTACAAATATTGAATGCATATTAACCTTGCTGTTTTCTCCACAAGATCAACACAATCAGGGTCACACAAGTGCTGCTGAGTAATATCCTACACACAAAGAAAATGTAGCATGCATATTAACAAATCAGTCAAACAGCAGCTTGTTTAGCTTCGGGTAAATTGATATGGGCAACACGACTGCTAAAAGACGATATTATTGTTCATGTAGTTTGTTTTATGTTGTAACATTCAGTACACATGTACATATTCGGCAGTATTGTAAGTAACGTAATCCACTGGATGCTTGAGAAGAAATTTGCTATCTTGCACATACTGTCTGTCCCTATAATTATAAGATTTGATTTGGTGGATGAAACTTGATACTGAGGCAGTGGTGTTAAAGTAAGGAACATTTGAGTTTTTTTTTTACCTTTCTGATTCCCCTTGTTCTGTTCCAGACGAAGTCAAACCACTCTCCTTCTCTGCCCTCCACCTGATCCATGATAGTTGTAGCCAAGTAATCCATGGTCATTTTCAGAACTGGGACAGGGCGTAGCTCATGAGGCAATGGTTCTTCCTAGAAACGAGATAAACAAAACGTTTTTTCTCCCGATAAATTTGGCACTTGTCATTAGGCATAATAAAGAATGCAAATTAAACAATTGGTTCTCCAAAAAGAACACAAATACAAAATTAAAGTGTAAAAACGTTCTCTGGTTAAAAAGGTAGCCTTTAACGAATGAAAAATGTAAGCGAGTGAACGGAATATACAAAAAATGGTGCAAAAAAAATTTTAAAATAGAATACAAAAAGATGTGTGAAAAAGGGGGTGAAAAATACAAAGTAAATAAGGTCTTGTTACAACAAAATGGAGTATTGCCTAGGCAACGGTTTAGAATTATTTTCCGCGTCGACAGTTTTTGCTGTGTGCCAGGATTCGTGTTTTTCAAACGCAGTAATTGCCTTTGTCAATAAAAAAAGCGTTATCGAAGTCAATAGAGTGATTGTTTTGCCACCCAGGGTTTGCAACACGCATGGTTTGCAACATTTGAGCCCTTTCCACAGTTCTTCAAATTTCGTTGATGTTCCTTTTTTCGGGTTTGGAAGCATCTGAGGATCTTCTGGTTTGCCCTAGGTAGTTCTAAGCACACAGCAAAACTGGCACACAGCAAAAACTGTCAACGCGGAAAATAACTCTAAACCGTGAGATTTGCATGAACCTAAAAAGGCACTTGATTAATCCAGTTTAAACAAAGAAGCATTAAACAGTAAGGTAAAAACCTTGTCAGCTGCTGATCTGTCATACTCTTTAACAGCACAAGTGTGATCAACTTGAGGATTTTCATCCTGTAAGGCAAAGACACAAGTTTGACAACAACACATGCAGGACTATTGATATTATGCATGATACATGTACATGAGCTTGAGAGGTACAAAATCCATTCTCTCTTAGGAGCTAAATCTAGTAAATTTAAGTGAGGCCACATGTCAATTGATTTGTGATTGATCATCTCTGGCAAAAGGAAAGAAAGCGCCTCTTCAATCAACAAAAGGCCCACAAATGGCATGCATAGTTTTTCTGGACAGTTTCATCACAATTTGATGTTTTATACATGTCGACCAGCCCCTAAATGACTGACAATAAGACTGCTAAGGTTGGATTTGAATTGAGTGTCATACGTAATCACTTTAGTCTTGGTTTTACTGCTGTGTGAGATTAAATATTCAATTTATTATTATTGGCCGAGTAGTGTAATTGATACATCGTATATGTAGCTCATTTGGATTTGGTTTCACAACACCCAATTATTGAAAACCCACACTAATAAACGTTTCTATTGGCCTTTGACTCAGGGGTTGCCTTGTTCTCCAACCCCCCCCCCCTCCCCCTGCCACCAATCTCCCCATGACTGTACAGGCATACAAAAGACGCTTACTGCTGTTCATGCTTGATGTTATCAAACACAATGTTCCTGACGACCTTGCATCTTTATTTATTTTAAAGTCGGGCAGTAGACCTTCACGAAGGGGAAGCCAATTTGTTATTCCACGTGTCAAATATGAAATTGGCAAACAAACTATTCAATATAGAGGACCAACAATTTGGACATTTCTTAATAGATTAATTAATATTCATGGGTCGATAAGTAAAGATAATTTCAAGCAAAGTTTGTGTAGATTTTCTAAGGACAATAATAATTTCTCATTTAGAGCTCCCATGATAGCTAACAAATACAATGACTATGTATATTTTTAATTTGTCTTTATTCATACATTTTACATCATTGTACGTTTTACTTAATTTACTTTAGATGCAGGTCCTCATCAGCTTTTCGCTGCCTTTGTATATAATCCAACCTGCTTTACCAAATAAATGTATGTATGTATGTATGTACTTGTTAAACATGTACCGGTAAATACCATAAAAATTTCTGAAGCAGTCCTATCATGAAATATTTTTCAACTCCTCAAAAACAAGGCTATGACAGTCACATCAAACAACAGGGTCTTACTGCATTCTGTACACAGTACGAACAGAAATACTTACAATGCTACCTGTCCCAGGAACAGACTCAAACATACTAAGTCGTCTCTGATATTCTCTCATGTACCTCTCCTGTGAAACAAACATATAAGTGAATAATGTTAGGATTTCTACAGACTACTAAGCAGAAAGAATCATTTTGCTCTCAGACCTCCTACTTGCCAACCTTCCCTCTTCTGCTACAATGAAGAACCCCCCTTTACTCCTTGACCGTAGCTCCTTAGCTCGTTACCACCCAGTGTCCAGCATTTTCAACCACCCTTTCTCTTTGTCCCCCCTTTTTCCCTCCATTTAACACACCCTCCTACTCACCACTCCTCTTGTCCCACTTCCCTCAATTTATCCTGCCCTCCCTTTCCTCCTGGTCTCTTTCCCTTCTAACATCCATCCCTACCTCCATCCCTCTAATTCTAATTCAGTACAGTAATTTCAGCACAAGCAAACACTTTGTACTTTACCTTTTCTGGGCACATGTCTTTGCAAGTTCCCACAACAGCTTTTGCAGAACTGATATCTGATGACCTTTTGTATGCTAAAATATTGAATAAATAACAAATACAATAGAACTTGTTGTTTCACTTGCCTTGAAAAACAAAATCAACCGAAGAGTGTTCAATCTACAATTGCAGACTATAATATATCTTTTGAGCCACACTTTGTGGTAACTTAGAGAACACAAAAACTTCATAGATGAATAATTTAGCATTCCATGCTGGTTGATATAAAAATATTGCTGAATACAAAGTCTTATGCAACAAATTTTATTTTGAAGTCGATATCAAAATGTGATCAAAAGAGATGAAAAGATAGCAAAGGCTGCTGAGAATGATACATGTACATTTTCTCCCTGAGGCTCGACTGAAACATGTTAGAAAAAATCCCACAGCTCAATACCTTGTCGTAGTCTTTTGTCAATTTCTTCCAAGACTTGGAGTTTTTCCCCTGCATTTTCACTTGGTTGTGTTGACTTTATATCTGCAAGATTAGAAGTAAGATTTTCTGTCAATCTTTCACCAAATAAGACTTATTTGTATTTATCAAAGTATAGCAGTTTCTCTACATGGATGAGTGGGTGGTTCACAACTCTCAGCAACATTCAAAATAGTTCTACAGGACGGTAAAGTCTGCGTGAGAGCCAAGTGGCCCATCAGGCCCTGCAGTACTTATAGACCCTGTAGCATGAAGTGACTAGGAATATTTCTACTCCCCACTGGATGGGATGACAGTCCAGCATTACGGATGTAAATTCACTGGTAGCCAGTTATACAGTCACCTGGGTGACGAGGGGCACTATGAGAGTTAAGTGTATTGCCCCATCAACACAACACAATGTCCCTGGTCAGGGCTCAAACCAGAACCACTCCATCCAAAAGTGAGTATTAAAGTGTATCGCCCCACCAACACAGCACAATGTCCCTAGTTAGGGCTCAAACCAGGACCACTCATCCAAAAGTGATGCCCAACCAACTCTTTCAGCACAATGTGCCTGGTCAGGGCTCAAACCAGGACCACTCCATCCAAAAGTGAGTACATGTACACCAACCATGAGGCAAGCACCTCTCCACACAAAAGCACACTCATGATATATGTACAACAGTACATGTACAACTATTTAATTATCATGAAAATGCATAGTAATTACATTCTTGAATATCCTTTAGAACTTCTGAACTTGTCATGCTGCATGCACTCTGTTCCTCCAATGAGTCAATCTAAGAATTACAATAATATTATAATAGAATAGAAATTGTCAAAGCAAGCGGTTTATTCTGGGGATAAAAAAATAAGCACTTGTAGATTGCTGCTGCCTAGTCGCACAGGTAACTCATGAAATATACATATATTAAACTTCTGATAAAATTCTGCAAGTTGCAAAATGTAGTGGATGAACATACATCTACATGTACACATTGTAAGTAGTTTCAGCAAAGCTTTATTACTGTATGTAATTCACATTTAAAACCAATAGCAATACTTTTTCTGCTTTTCAGCACCAGCCTGGTTCTCCCAAATATTATTAGGAAAATATCATTAATGTGTACGTCACCATATATATATTTTATTTTTTTCCTGTGAAAACGTTTTTATAAGCAGCATCAAAAGAATTCATCCAGCATCCCAAGATGTATATAAGATGATGCACAATACTTGTGCAAACTAATTGAAGTGCATGTAAAACTTAATACACAAATGTATATATGCCTGAATTCTTGAAAACAGGGTTAGCAAAGATAAGGACTCATTCTACTACTTGGCAATTAAAAACAATAAAACTTGTCCAAAGGCCGATTAAAATGCCTATATCTGATGCCAGGCATACCTAAACATACATACAACCTTTATTTATACACAATAAAAAATGTCAAAGCTAACAATCTTGTGGGGTCGTGTACTAATAAGATACTTAAAAGACTGCAATAAGTAGGTAAAAATAATTCTCATAAAATATAATTTTGCTACAAACGAATGAAGTCAATAGTTAAAAATAAATAAAATTCTCTGATCTTTTGTTGATTATTTGTGGGGCTAAGACATTAAAGTTAAAATCCTTAACAGTGTGACAACTAACAACATTCTTCAAAAAAGATTTTGGGTCTGTGCACTCTAGTAACGATCTATTAGATTGCCCAATAGCATTCCAGAGGACAGCCCCTCTATGGGAAATGGAATTTTGATCGCATTTGGAGGCAAAACTCATTATTATTAGCCCATGCTACAGTCGTGAAGAAGGTCTGTCGCCGAGGATAATCAACTCTTCAGCTAAAGTGCTAGGAAGCATGCCATAATAACCCTTGAAAAAAGTTTAATTAAAGAACGTTTATACATATATGTTAAAGTGTTCCACTTAATGGTAGCTAAAAGGTCAACTGTTGGCATGTCCGGTGGAAAATGAAACATAATTTTAGCAGCACGGCAATGTTGTCTTTCCAATGTTTAAAATAACTCTGTCTGATTAACTCTGCCCGGACGGGCATCGCGTACGTAATGGATGGCTGGATAACCTTTACGTGAAATGACTCGCGCACATGGTTGGGAAGAAACTTGGATTTCTTCAGGAGGCTCAATTTGTTTGCAAAGTTTTTAATGACTTCTTTCAGATGAGGTATCCAGCTCAGGTTTTGATCCAAGGTAACACCCAGAAACGTGGTCATAGCCTTGTATTCAATAATGGACTTGCCAATGTAAATGGCAGGCAGCGAACCAATAAGCCGAGCTTTGGAGAGTAACGTTACCTCACACTTGCCAGGATATGGAGTAAGGCGGTTGTTAACACACCAGCCGAGGTGAAAAGTTCTTCCAGGGCACAATTTAGTAAAGGCAGTGAGTTAATGGTCCCTAGAAGCATTCCAACGGGTCAAAGTTTAAAATGACGCAAATTTTAGAACATTTACTCACTCAGTAACCTGACTTCCAGCGAAGTTTCAAAGCGGTGTTATTTCAGTCTAGAAATTTTTAGATTGAGTTCACTGCAGCAGTAGAGTGCCTGTTTAAGGCTTACATAGCAACTTATATAGTCAGCAAAACAACAGGATTTTGCATGGAATAGACAACAAACTGAATGAAACAGAGTACACAAAATTGTCATGTTATCTGCACAAAGACTGGCCAATGGTTCAATGCCATTAGAGCCCGCTGAAACTAGACCTAGATCCAATTTTCCCGAGTTGAGAGTTGCTTTTTCCAAGGTACGAACAACTAAGCGCTAAACACCGACGAAACAATATTAATGCCTGGCACAGACTGTTTAATTTGGTGAAACTGCAGTTAAACTTCACTTCACATACTTGTCGACACCACGCGGAAATCACACAAACCACACACTTTTTCGCGGCACTGATAAGACTACCCACAGCCACGCATAATCTTCTCACATTCAACAAGAGTGAAATATCAATGAATAACTCAGAAAAACTCAATCTATTGGCAAATAAACCCCTCTGGACTTTTCTCTCACACTCGTCTTATCCCGGATGTAAAGTACCACACTTGGCAGGGAACACATTAGTTCTGATTTCACATCGGAAAAAAACTTGGCCCGGGTGAATGTTCACCTGCAAAATTGCTCTCACCTAATTCATTTGACTCCTAAGAGCCTGTTCCAGAGGCCAAAGACTTAGTGATCACCTTAGAAAAGCCAACAATATCGTATCTATTAAGAATGATCATCACAGTGACATTTTCAATTTAAGCAATTGGAAAGATGAAGCCTGAAAAAATCAGGGCATCAATGGGATATCACATACAAAAGATAATCCCGTTGAAGCCCTGATTTTTTTTTTCAGGCTTTTTCTTTCCAATTGCTTAAATTGGAAATTTCACTTTGATGATCATTCTTCACTTTCATCTACAACCACAGTTCAAATATGAATTATTTCATATAAACTTCACATCAATAATATTGTATCTTTCTGTCTCAACCCGGGTCAGGCTCATAGATCCATTTAGCCAAATGAAACGAGAATATAATACGATATTGGCCAATGCAGACTCTGTAAATCGTAATAACTTTGTCCCATCTCAGAGCATGACATGGTGTTCTCCGGGAAACTTTTCTCAAGGTGACCAATATCTAGAAGTAAACTGCTAAATAGCACTGAAACCAGCTTTCGATGCTTTGATTTCAAATAACTTTCACTTGTATTAAAGAGACAGTTGTGGGTAGGGACAAAAACATAGGGGTGGGGCTAAGTTGGGGGGGGGGGGGGGGGCAACTATGTCTACATCCACTTAGAACTACACAAATCCCTAACCATAAAGCAAGCCCAAAAAAAACCGACATCAGTCATGAACAACACAGTAAACTTGCTAATATTACACAGGGGAAGTTAAGAAAAAATACACAAAAAGGTAATGTTTGCCAACCCAGTTTCCATAACTTCAGGTATACGTACAATTAAAAATAATTATAATTATTTTCAATCAAGTAAAGTGCCATCACTAATTTTAACATGTGTTGTGTATGTAATTTACTTGTTTAGAAACCTTCTTGCTTTTCAGTGGACTGAGGAGTCTTCTACCACTTAACTTGTCAGCATCTGGGCTTTGTTTGGTCTGTTGATCACTCTCTGTTTATAAACACACTTACATCAAGTACTGTAAAACATACTTTTTAAACTACATGTAAGAGTGGAAGACAGTGGGAAGAGGCTTAGGGTTCAAGGAAATCCAGAACCCCATTTGAAAAATCCTGGATCTGCCCCTGATGATAAACTGTGCACAGTCACATTATTTAATTTATATTTTATGGTTCAGCCATCTGCAGCAAATGAATGATAAATGAGAAGTGTTTAGACTTGTCAACCCTGTACCTGATGTTGTACTCCTCCGACTGCCTTGCTGCTTCCAGAATATGACCACAGGAGGCAAACCAGGCCTCAGAATCCTACCTTTCTTCTTAGCTAACTCTGCAGCTTCCTAAAAAAATAAGAATTAAAAGCATACGGCAAGAGTAAGAAATACAAGTATGTGACAACAGATGAGATATAACTGAACCAAAATATACATGTAATTCACATCAGCCTGATACTTGTACATGAGTATTATGCACATACGAGTATACAGTATACGTGCGTATGCTTCATTAGTATGGATGAACTAACATATTGTTTTTTTCTTTTCTTAACAGGGTATTGTTGTTTCAATGGCTTGACATCTTGCCACAGAGCAATAAAGAGTTTTCTTTATTTTGAATACAAGTATAAAGTATATACACACTGAAAAAAAAAACATTTTGCAATTGGGCAGACCATAACTGAGATAGTATTTTGCCACTGAATAGACAACTTATTGCTTCCTGTCAAGTAGAACTACCATCAAAGAGCAAGCAATAGGTCATTTCCAAGTTCTCTTGTGCCTCTGTTTCAAAATGAGTCTAAAAGCGAAACCTTTCATAATACATTATGAAAATGAGTTCTGCATGCAGTTTTATTTTCATGCAAATCAGTCATAACAATGGTTTTGCACTTACACTCTCTTTGAGGCACAAGGGAACTCAGAAATGGTCTGCTTGTGCCAAGTACAACTGAATGATAACGTTTTCCAACAGAAAATGAACATGGTTTGTGCAATTGACCTGCTAGAATGAACAATTTGTGCCAAATAGGAACATATATATCATTTCAGTTTCGATGAGAGATCTAGTCAGAACTAATTCAGTCAAGAAACATTTGCCCACACATGCTGATACACAAAAACAGAGTGTAAAAACACTAGCTAAAATACACTTGTTAATATAATACATGTATGACAAGCCATCATTATAGAGTCTCAAAAAGACTGTGCAAAAAAGGTGAAATATTCACAATTCAAGTGTCCCCACTGTAAAAAGGTTTCAGTCACAAGGAACCTTACTTACATGGGTTTTAAAAACTACTGATGCACTGTTCTTGGCTGCACTACACAACACCTTTGTCACCTCTCCAAACCGTGAATAAAACCTCTTTAACCAGGCATTCTTGTTGTATGTATCAGGAATATTTTTGATGACCAGTGCTGTCAGATTGGAGGTATCTAAGCCTCGAATCCTCTCCTCTGCTACTGTTGCTTTGTTTTCTTTTGCCGTATGGGCAGCTGATGCTGCAGCAAATGCACGACCAAAACTTCCTGTTGTTCCTGTCTGTGCCTTGTTTGCATTCCCTGCACCAAACATCGAAGACACTATCGGGAACAAAGGTTTTGAGTCACTTGATTTAACCTCAAATGATGGCCTTGGCAATGCTCCAAATGTTAAAGGTGTGGCAGCATTGTTGCCAGTAGCTTCACTTCTATTGGTACCACCAAAACTGCTACTTGAAGAGACTTTTGCTAAGGTAGATGATCCCAGATTGCCAAAGCTACCAAATGGTAAGCTAGTAGAGGATGGTTGTGTGGAAGCTGCACTGAGATTGAACAGGTTACTAGAGCTAGAGGTGCTTGCCAGGGATACAGCCATGGAAGTTAAGGTAGAATTCTGGCTGAAAACTGTGCCAAAGACAGGAGTTGAAGCTTGGGTTGGTCCTGCTGGAAAGATGCTAGGGGATGTTGTGCTCACAGAGACATCTACCTTAGATTCACTTTTCCCAAACCCTACACCAAAAACATTATTGGTAGACGGAACCACGGCTGAAGAACTTTCTCCTGAGAAATACAAATTGATCAAATTTGAAATGATCACAAAACAAGAACATGTGACTTTGGTACATGTACAGACCTGCATGTACATGTAGTGCAGGTACATAGAGCATATTACATGCATGCAGGTAGATATGAATTTGATCTTTGAGTATTCAACTCGATATCTCAGAAGTTCATATCCACAAGCAGGCATGTAATATTCTGTCTATTATTACAGGTTTTCTTTTGGTAGTTTAAGCTGCAAATAAATTTGCCGGCTTTTGAAATTAAAAAAAAATACACAGCTTGGACCATTTCCCTGGAAATGGTCCATATAGTAAAATCCCGACCAAGAAAGAACCAATCAGAATGCTCAGATTTCCCTTGCCATATAATAAAATTCTATTAATTCTATTAATATAAATTAATATAATTCTATTTCAATGTTGTACATGCATGTTCATACATTTTACAATTACTAATAGGTACGAATTCCCTAATACATATAATTGTATGTGTAGACCTTCATGCTTTTCTGATACTAAAGTACAAAGTAAGGCTACTGAGGAACATAATACTGTATACCTACATATAAACTATATGTTTAGCCAAAAATGAATTTCAGGTCAAGATTATTTTAGACTTGTTTGATTTGTATGTTCCTTTGTTCCAGATTTATAATCATGTTCCTTAAACAAAAGAAATTTACAAATCAAACTAGTTTGAAATCAGTTTGCCTCGAGTTTACCAGTACTTTGTTGAACACTGGATACAGAACCAAATCCAGTCCCAAATACAGGCACTGCTGAAAATGATGAGGAACTATCAATGGTTGTCTGTGCTATCTGTGACACCTGACTGCTCAGTGAGGTTTGCACATTGCCAAAAGTGAAATTTGCCATCCCAGCTGGTTTAATCAACTTTGCATCTGTGTTACCAGTAATCGTTGAGGGAACCCGGTCAAGTGGACTAGCATGGCTTCTCTTGGCTGGTCTTTGACTGCCTGGTTGTTGTCCTCTCATTTGTTGTTGGGCTGCAAATAATGACAGAGGTAAACATTTTATACATAATATAATATTGCACTATTTTATTGCTGTTCTGTATACAACCTGATCAGTTGAGACCTGTTGTGTACATGTATAGGCAGGTTTACGATTTTGACCCACATGAACTATCATTAAAATACTCACTAGTTGCATTAATTCATCCTCATATTGCTAAACACCATCCCTAAATATATGTCTGCCTAATCTAAGATGTAGAAGTCAGTTTTACTAGTCCAACAGAAAAAATCTCCATTTATGACTATGCAGTAATGTTACCATTTAGAATTAATGAGAACTACAGTAACAACACCACCATTCAGGCTAACCTTTGCACTCTTCAAGCTTACCTTTGTGCATGTAGAGTCTGTGTAGGCTAACTAGACAGGAAGTCTTTTCAAAACACTGTCCAGCTGCTGCACATCTCAACACACAGACAGGCAGACAATAGAAAACTGAACTTGGTTGAGTTCAAACTAACCTAGTTTGAAACAAATTGACCTAAGAAACAAACAGCCCTACAACAGCCACACTAGGCATGTTCAGAAACCATTGAAAAACTCAGACAAACAAACAAACCAGAACCACGATATTCTGGTTCTGTATTTTTATTTGACCCAGAACATACAGTTTTCATTCACTGCTGACTAAAGGAAAGGCACACACTTCAGGCTCCAGGACCGGGATTAAGCTGGTTAGTACTTAAGGCTATGTTGTTCATGAGCATTGGGAGCTTGCAAAGAAAAAAGGATCTTATGGACAGTTACAGGTGCACTTGCTAAGAGTAGATATAAATTTATTCAAAGATCTTTTAATCTCTGTTCACATTGTTATACCTGAGAATTTTCTCCGTTGTGGCCATTGCCCTGGAGCTTGTGAGGAAAAGGCAGTACCATGATCACGAACTGCTCCAGAACCCTGTGATAGTCTGTGCACAGCCTCTTTTTTCTACAGAGAGAATAATGGGAGAGTATAAAACATGGACCCTGGTCCATGAGCCCAGGTCCATCAAAATATGCACAGCGTCCATGGACCTCCTATTTTTACTACCCCTAAAATGCAGTAGTCAGTTATAATAAATAAAAATATTAAGCTGATGGTGGTTTTAGCTTGGATTGCTTGCTCAAGAACAAAATAACTGTTTTTTTCTGATGTTGCAGTAAGTTTCCTAGCTTCTTGTGTAATTCAGACAATTTAGGAGAAGTTAGGATTGACTTTTTGTCAGAAATTGAAAGTTGCTTTAACCCTTTAATTTGCAAATTTCTGTGAAATTGTTATGGCTTTTCTAGGCATAGGAAATCTCTAGAATTTCGTGATCGCATATAAGAAGTGCAGTTGAGAATATGAGCGGTTTAACAACCCCGATGGCTGTTCGTATGGAAACATGGCGGTTCATGACTAAAGTTGTCTTTCTGGCCATTCTGTGGGTGAATAACAAGACATACCAAGACAATTTGGACGAATTTTGACTTCTAAAGAGGGCAATTGGCGAAGTATGTTGCCGGTAGAATTGGCTGGCTCGACACTTAAAAAAAACACAAGGAACACAGGTACATGTAGGTTTTGTGGCATGCCGTTGACACCAGGGTTGTCATTAGAAAATGTAATAGGTGTCTGATCTGAACTGAGCAGGCGGCTGAAGTGAATTGTGCTTGCTTAGCAAGCACTGACGGCGTGTTGCGGAGCTACACTCTCCTCTAGGGAGGTCCGGAAAAACTTAAAATTTGAAACTCTCTGAAACATGTTTTCCAGCATTCTGGGGCATATTTAAGTAGCAATTTTTAGCCATGTTATATTCAATTTCCCCTGAACTCAGACTCCACGTTTTTATTTAAAATAAGCGTGTGTTTCATTCCTGTCCTCTCTAAACTGATAAACATCTGGAAATTACCCGCCAAATGGCACAAGGTTTGCAAAATCACGGAACATTTCGCCTTTATTTTTTAATTAGGATTGTCTAAGGGGTTTTTCATGACAAGCACTTCAAAAGGTCCATAAATTTTAGGAAAGTTAAATGGCAGGTATTTTAATTCAACAGTATTTGGTGAACAATTGTAACGCTACAAAGTCCTAAAAAAAAAAACAATCTGGCGGCAACTTTGACGGCCTCGTGTATGGTTGGAACAACATTTTCAATCGCAGAACTTTGTTTGCATGTCTCTGTCGAAATTGTAAACAAAAGAACGAAATTTTCCTTCGAAACTGCTGTCATGTCTCTGCCGGATAACGTAAATTATATGCTATTCTACGATTCGGCGATTCTGAGTGTTTACGGCAAAGGAGAATCTTCCTGCCTTTGAAATCTTAACAGTGGAATGGGCACAACAGTTTCAGCAAGGTGAAATAGATCTTTGTAGACACTTCAAGTCCTTCCCCATCCCTCTGAAAGCTCTTTTGAAAGCGTGTAGTGGATCGGCGATAGTTTGTCATTGTATTTCGATAAATGAGGCCGGTTTATCTGTAGTTACGGTATTAAATGCTTCGGTGAGTTTCGTAATTATACCGTGATCGAAGCTACCTCTTGCCTTTGTGGCTCTCTTTTTCGCTAGATTTCGTCTTCTTCGATTGACTTGACAAGTAATTGTGAAGAGATCGCTTTCTTCGCTGGCCATCATTTTCGATTTTCGAAGCACCAACGAACTTGAGAATTGCGATGGCATTTATAGTACTCAAGTTAACCGTGGACACCACTGATAGTTTTTGCACGGTACTTCCTGTGCAGGTGTTTAGTTTTTTTCTTCTTCCATAACATCAGATGTATACAAGAGAATGATCACTAAACTAAGCCTCAGATTCCCCCCAAAAAAGATTTCTTGGGAAGACAAATCTCAATATTACAAAATTTCTGGTGCACACTGAAAGTAGCCGGCGCAAAATGGCCAGACAGCCGGCGGGTTTCCGCCGCCTACCGGCTCCTAATGACAACCCTGTGACACTGCGTATTTCCCAGGCATTCCTTTCAGTGAAGGAATAGGAAACTTACTGGTTTTCAAGCATAGCTCTAATCAAATGGTAACTGTTCAGTTCGTTGAAGGTTTGATTGAACATTTTCTTAGTGAACAGTAAGCAAAAGGCTTAAAGTTTGCTTTAAATGTAAAATTCTGGATTTGGAATCATTTTTTCCTTAAAAACTTTCAAGGCAAACATGTGTGTTTTTTGTTGGTTTCGAATGTAGTAGAAAATGGACATGTTCGGATTTGCTGTGGAACCAATAGCCATTATGCAACGAAATTCAGAGCAGTAGTCAGTTGATTGCCTTCAAATGCTTCTCAAGTTTTCACTTTGCCATAACAAGAGATAGTTGTGGTCATATCTTCAGATATGTGGAAGCTGCAGATATAATAATAATAATAATAATAACAATAATAACAATAATAATAACTTTATTAAGTGCCATACCTATTTAGCACTGTAGTGCTAACTGGGGAAACTCTAATAAGTAATTGAACATTTCAAATAGAACATAAACTGTTAAGAATCCCAACTGGTGGGAGGCTGACCAGTTGGCTATTTACACAACGCGGTCGAGGAGTCGAACCCAGGACTACCGAGAACAAATCCAGATAGCAGAAGGGTGGAGGATTGGACGCAGATTTCAAATCCAGCGCCCTAAACCACTCGGCCAAACTGGTGCCAAACGTACGAATTGCGAATTGAAGGGTTAGTGGGATTCAATATCACGTGACGAAAAACAAATAAACCGGGACTTCGAGCCTTCCAAACAATCGAGCCTCCGACACACCTTTGTATAAAAAAGAACGAGACTGCGAGACGTACATAACGGCTAATAAAATAAGACTGCGAGACCCGTGAAAATGGACTGAAATTTTGCGAGACCCAGAATTTTTGAAGGACTATTAGCCACCTCAAATATTAAAACTTCTTAGCTTAGATTTAAATCCATCCAGCTTATTAATCAACATGGCATTTGATTCGGTTAAGACCTCGGACCCGGTTGAACACTAGCATTTATTGTTGTGACTGTGTTCGATAACAGAAGCCAGTCATTCGATTCAGTAGTATTTTGCTTCTGTATAGACCACATGTAACCGATGTAGCCACAATCAATAGCTGCGCAAAGCATGTGAACTAGAGACCTAACTTACCTTCTTCTGTCGAATGTTACTCAGCATGACAAGACTCAGTTTCTTGTTTTGAATACAGAAGATCCCAGTGGTTCCTTTACTAACAGTCACCAAATGAAATTTTGACCAAAGAGACAGAATCGTCTGTATTGCACAGGCACCATATTTCTAACCGCTGACACTTAAATGTATCGCTATAAGAGCGACACAAAATGTCTACCTGAGAATGGCAAAACTCGGCGGGGGCGCGGAGAAGGGGGGGAAGGGGGGGGGGAGGTTGGGAAGGCAGGCACTGGTGGGCAGGGAAAAGAAATATATGGGGGACTTTTAGCTGCTTCCTACCTCCTTGGTCGGCTGTTATAGCCACGAATCAGAAAGCTAGAAGTGCATTAACCATAATCCTCATATCGCGCGTGGTCCTATATCATGTATACAGTTTATAGCTTATAGTTTCGGGCCGTCGAGAAAGCCAGGAACAGGGAACATCCCGGAACTTCGAATAATTATGATAATTATGAGAAAAATGTGTAAAATTAAATCTCGCGTGACCATTTGGAAAGCTTGGATTGGTCACGTGACATTGTTTCTTTTCGCGGGCAGAACAGCTTTGCTTCGAAATGAATGCGTACGGAAGAACTTGCCTCCGTGGGAAATCCATTGAAAAGGATGGGAGTTCACTAATTATTGATGATATTTTGAGCGGAGGCAGGAATGTTTTAACAGAATACTACCCAGGAAGTTTCAGAGCGATAGAATCAAAGTACATGTATTTACATTCGGCGGAGCTAAACTGTAAGTGACAGTGACAAAGAATGTAAATATTTTCCTGTTGGCATGAAATGCTTGCGTGCCGCTATGGCATTAATTTATTCTATTGTTGTAATCATATATAAGGTTTGACAGGCTGTAATGTATTCATCTCAGCTCTCGAACTTTCAAATTTTAGTCGTTGCAATGCCGTCCGAAAACGAATCCGACCTTGCCAAATGCTTGTCCGATCTCAAAGAAGAGTTACGTTCTGGCTTTTCTTCCCTAAAGAGGGACTTAGTCGAAGAAAACACTTTGGCGATCAAGAAATTAAGGTCAACAGCTTCATCGACACCTAAATTTAAGAAGAAAGGGAACGAAAAGCAGTTTGAAGTCAACTCACAAGTCCTTGATCACGTTCAGTCGGCTTCTTCGTTTCTTGCGGCTACTCCGCCTCAGGTTGAAAAAGCCCTCGAGGAATTAAGAGAAGGTGAGAAGAAGCTTGCTCACAGGAATAAGCTCATTCTTATTGCCGATTCTGCTGAAGACGGTTGGGAAGTAGTTAATGAGTATCAACGCAGGGATCTGGCCGAAGATAGCGATGACGACAAAAGAATAAGGCAGGCCGAAGCAAGAGCTTCTCAGAAACGAAGGCGTGCTCAATCTCAAAAGAAGAGACCTAATTTCGCCCAAGGATTGTCATATCCACTGTTCTCCAGCACTGTGCGTGCTAGTTCTCCTGTTCCTCTTCTGCAACCCTCGGTATTTCCTACAGCGTTCCAGAATCCGTACTCGGGAAGCTGGCCCAAAGCATCTCCTGGCTTGCGTGGGGGATCCTGTTTCGCGTGTGGAAAGTTTGGTCACTTTCGAAGTCAGTGCCCCGTCCTGAATTTCCAACCTTCAGCAAGTCAGCCTAACAAGCGCGTGTGATGATCTGTGAGCCCTCGCAATCCCTACAGAACAGAGATAAGTTATCAAACTATTTTCCCGAACATTGTAATTCAGATTCTTACGAATATGAACAGGGTGTTACTTCTAATATTGTTGTGCCATGTAGTTTGAAGAACCATATACAGTTTTGGCGTTCTATTGGCTCTAGTCAGTTTATCTTAGATGTCATTGATGAAGGGTATCGTATTCCTTTTTATTCTACGCCTCCTCCTAGTTTTTCTCGGAACAACAAGTCAGCCCTAGCTCATCGGAGCTTTGTTGATGAGGCTATATCTGAATTGCTGCTTACTTATCGGGTTTTTGAAACGGACGTTATTCCTCGCAATGTTAATCCCTTGTCCGTTTCGATCCAGTCCTCAGGGAAGAAGCGTTTGATTTTGGATCTCAGATTAATTAATAAGCATTTATGGAAGAAAAGCGTTAAGTTTGAGGACCTTAGGGTCGCTCTAAATTATTTAGAAAAAGGTCATTTCATGTTTTCGTTTGACATTCGGAGTGGGTATCATCATGTGCTTATTTTTCCTCCTCACCAGTCTTTCCTGGGGTTTTCCTGGTTTTACAAGGGTAAGACTAGATACTTTTGTTTCCGGGTCCTTCCATTTGGGCTTTCCTCAGCCCCTTATATTTTCACTAAGCTTTTCAGGCCTCTTGTTGCCTATTGGAGGCAGCAAGGCATCCATATCGTAGTTTACCTCGATGACGGTTTGGGGGAAGCTCCTTCGTATCAAGTTGCCTTAGATCATAGCACTAAGGTCAAGTCAGACCTGGTGCGCTCTGGATTTGTTCCTAATTCGGAAAAATCTATTTGGGTCCCTACCCTGGTTATTGATTGGTTGGGTTTCACCATCGATCTCTTCCAGGGTTTGCTTTTCATCCCAGGGAAGAAAATCAAGCGTGTATTATCCGATATTAATTCTATTTTGGAAGCCAATTGTTCTTCGGCTAGGGACCTTTCAGCCCTTGCTGGCAGAATCAATTCTTTTAACCTTGCTGTTGGTAATGCTTCCACCCTCATGACAAAATTTTTGCATATGTCTATTGTCCTCCAGTCCAGCTGGGATTCCAAATTCCTTTTGCCCCCCTCTGTTAAGGAGGAACTTGTCTTTTGGAAAGATAATGTACGTTGTTTGAATGTTAGGCCAATTGGCCGGCAATTTTCCGGGACACGTACTATTGTTTATTCTGATGCGAGTGACGTTGGTGCCGGGGGAATCATTAAGGGGCGCGATGGTGTCATTTGTCACCTCCCTTGGTCCCCTGACGAAGCGCGCCGCAGCTCTACCTGGCGCGAGCTTCAGGCGGTCCATGTTTGTCTTTCTAGTTTTTCTAAAACATTAACTGGTTGCGCAGTGCAGTGGTTTACTGATAATCGTAATATTCCTTCTATCATTCGCAGCTGTAGTATGAAGAGTGATCTTCAGCAGCTTGCCTTGTCTATCTTTAAAATAGTCATCAGGAATAGCATCGATCTGCAAGTAGATTGGATTCCCAGATCCTTCAATGATCACGCGGATGCTATCAGTAGGATTATTGATTTTGACGATTGGGGCGTGTCCCTTGAGTTTTTTAATTACATTGATCACATTTGGGGTCCCCATACTGTGGACTGCTTTGCCAATTTCAATAACCGCAAGTTAACCAGGTTCTATTCCCGTTATTGGAATCCGGACGCAGAGGGCGTGGATGCTTTTTGTCATGACTGGGCAGGGGAGAATAATTGGTTAGTACCCCCGGTGTTCCTTGTTCCCCGAGTAATAAGGCATCTTGCAGAGTGCGAAGCTGAGGGAACCTTGATCGTTCCCGAGTGGGTTTCGTCTCCGTTTTGGCCCATGCTTTTCGGTCCTCAGTCCCTGTACTCTTCTTTTGTTATTTGCACAATTATCTTTTCAGATGTTTCTGGATTTTTTGTCAGGGGTTCCACCGATTCTATATTTGATGGGCCAAAATTCAAATCGCGCGTTCTAGCCGTCCGTCTCTCGGGTCGTTAGTCATGGTATTTATCTTATGACATTGTATATTCCTATTATTACGTGGTTTTATAATGTGTTAAACGTTTTTCCCTTCATGTTCCCATTTAGTGGTATTTACCTTTCACTGCTTTTGTGCCTCGTTGGCAATATCCTCTGTTTAGAGGCTTAGGTGTTCCTCGCGTGAGGTCACGTGTGCCTCGGTGGCCGCGTATGGGTGTAGTCTCGGTGACTACCATTGTTTGTAATGGGGGCTGATCCCCATTTTTTTTTTCTCCCTATCCATGTATTTCATCATTTTATGTCTTCTCGGTTTTCTTTGTATGGCATATATCCTCTCTCCCTTTTGTTCTTTCCAGACGTCTTCTCCAGCCCTATGTGGACCGACCTCACCCATGTACAGGACCCTTACCTACGCCGTTTGGTTGACAAGTTACCTGATGTTGTCTTTGGTGCTAGAGCTGATAATACCACGCTCACCTATCTCAACGGCTTTAAGAGATGGCGCTCGTGGGCCTCCAAGTTTCCCGAGATTACTGTGCTACCGGCTGCTCCCACTTATGTTGCCTCGTATTTGCTTAGTGTCCTTCAAGCTTCCACTTCTCCATCCCCGGTTCAGTCAGCCTTGTACAGCATCCGTTGGGCGCACGATGTTGCCGGTTTGCAGTCTCCCACTAGTCATACACTCCCACAGAAGGTCTTGGAGTCGGCCAGGCGGAGGCTGTCCCACCAAACGTCCAAAAAATTGCCTATGACAAGGGAGATTTTGTTCAAGTTGTTCCAAAGCCTTGATGGGTCATTGGTGGACACGAGGTTCATGGCTATGGCCCTCCTTGCCTTTGCAGGATTCCTGAGATTTGATGAGCTCTCTAGCCTTAAGCTCAAAGACGTAGTTTCCCATACCACATATTTTGAGCTTTTCATTGAATGTAGTAAGACCGATCAATATCGTGAAGGCGCCGTTGTTCCAATTGTTAAGACTGGTACCGACCTTTGTCCGTGGGCTAATCTTCTAAAGTATTTGTCTCAGGCAAAGCTCTCTTTGCCCACATCTGCGAACGGCGGTGATGGCTTTCTTTTTGGTAGTATTCAAACTAAGTCCGGGAGTCAGTCTATCCGCTCAGCTTCTAAACTGTCGTACACTAGATGTAGAGAAGTTCTTTTAAAGAAGTTAGGAGACGTAGGATTAGATCCTAAGTCTTATTCCTGGCATAGCTTCAGGAGCGGCGGTGCCTCTTCCGCCGCCAATTTTGGAATCTCAGATAGAATGTTCAAGCGACACGGTAGATGGCGTTCGGAGAACGCCAAAGATGGGTACGTCGAGGACTCCTTAGAGAGCCGTTTAGCTGTTTCTATTTCTTTAGGCCTTTAGTTTTGTCCCGTTCTTTGTATTCTCAGCAGCTCCCAGTTCGAGCTGCACACCCATTATAACTGTGTAAGACTCATGAATATAAATAGGAAATGTATTTACATTCGGCGGAGCTAAACTGTAAGTGAAGGTGACAAAGAATGTAAATATTTTCCTGTTGGCATGAAATGCTTGCGTGCCGCTATGGCATTAATTTATTCTATTGTTGTAATCATATATAAGGTTTGACAGGCTGTAATGTATTCATCTCAGCTCTCGAACTTTCAAATTTTAATTTAAAGTTCATATCTTCTTTTATGTCTGGCAATCCTACTTCACCTCTAGCCCCCAGAGATTAGTGCGCCTGCATTTGGTTGGGGAATACGTTCCCATTTTTCCCACTGGGTTTTTGGGTTTCGTATCAGGCGGTTGCACAAGCTTTATAGCCTGAGTGGTATTTACTTACATGTGTTATTTTAATTAATGTCTTATTTGAGCTTTGTAATTATACTCGGACGGCATTAAACACTCAGGCTCCCAGTTCGAGCTGCACACCCATTATAACTGTGTAAGACTCATGAATATAAATAGGAAAAAGTAAGCGGTGTTACAGTTTCAAACGTATGGAAGACCTTTTGTCAAGAGGGAGAAAATCTCCCTCTCCATGCAGCTAGAGATCCAGAACTAGATTTGGTCCGGCTGCTGATAAAATGTACACCCTCAAGAACTTACAAGGACGCTAAAGAAAATATCGATGCGTAGTCTACGTCCACGGCAACAGCTTCGATTTCTAAAATAGGCCGTGCTGTCCAAGAACGTTTAGCAGAAGGGAAAATGACTTGGAAAAAGATGATGGGGCCAGCAGGCGAAAAATTCACCCCTGATAATCAAGTTGGATACTTAAATAGAGTGTGAAGACTCGTTGGACTGGTGAAATGTCAGTCGGTCGTTTCGCCTACAAGTCGTTTCGCCTACATCGAGGTCGTTTCGCCTACATGATCGAGTCGATTCGCCTACATTAAAGTCGATTCGCCTGCACTAAATACTTATTACTAAATACGTATCTAAAACTAGCAGTAACCAATGGTTAGGAAGTGCGGGCGTGGTCTGTTGCGAGATGGAACAGACGTTATTGAATTTTTTTTTTAACTCTATAACTACTCGCTTGCGTGTATGTCACACCAAGTGAATAGACAACTATAATTTCGCGAAAGTTAACTGCTTTTTTTCTATCACCAACATGAACAAAAAAAGTAAGTTTACTTAACCCATCAAGAAGTAGCTAGTTAGTTTTTCACAGTATTTTTTCATCATTTTTTACCCTGTGCTTGTACACATGTTCCTGTTATTTACTGCTCTTAGACAATTGTTACTGTTTTGACTTATGTAAGTAATTTCGTTTATTTTCAATAAAATTTTCATTCCATGTAGAGTGCGTCTTCTCTGCGTCCAAGCCATTTGGGCGTTCAGTTAAGTTTTGGTTCTTGTCCTCTCTCCAAGAGTTTTTCAGCGGTTTACCCATCTCCCTGTAAACCTACATTTCCAAATTCCTATTCCATTGGCCACTTGAGGAAGAACTACTTTCAATTACGACCTAGTTTCCTATGCTAACAGTAGTCCTAACATCATCAACAACAACAACAATAATAATAATGATAATAATAATAACGATATCAAAATTAACAACAACAATAATAACAACAGCAATAATAATAATAATATTGTTAACGACAACAACAACTGATTATAAATCAACAGCAGGAACCCACAGCTCCGCGCTTCTCCCTCGCTTCTCCAACGCTATCCTCAATAATGTCTGTTCTATATCGCAGCAGACCACGCCCGCACTTCCTAACCATTGGTTACTGCTAGTCTATAGTACGGCGGTAAAAGACCGATTTAATGAACACCGGCGGGTGGGTTCCGAGTCGACTGATTTCGATTTCTTGCTCAACAATTTATGCCAGAGCGTCCAGTGTTGAACCCTCGCCTCCCTACTGATTACTGTACTCAACTGAAGACACTTTTACTTTCGCTAATCGACCCCGACTTTCTCTGTCCGACCTCGTAGCTCAGTCGGCAGAGTAGTGGTAGATCTAATCCGGAGGTCGTGGGTTCGATTCCCACAGAGGTCAAAAGATTTTTTCTTTACCTCTTGTGGTTCCCTGATTCCCTTTACTAGGGCTAACGCCCAATGGGTTATTCATGGGTTAAATTAGCACTTAAATTTACACTTCAGAGTTAATTCTCTGTTCCATTATTTGTGTTCATAGTGCTACGCGGCACAACATTCATGAGTACCACATAGATTATTGTTTTCTGAAAACAACAGCTGCAAAAAATTAACCAAACAGATTTTCAAAATGCAAAATATTGAGCGACCCAACAAGACAATGAATGAATGAAATATATACAAACGAACTAACGAACGGGTGAATGAAAGAGTTAACAGCTTTTTAAGGACAATTTTTTCCAAAAGGAATGTGGCTATTTCAAAGGATTTAGGGCGTGCACTGTGGCATTACAGGATTTAAACGAATTACTCAAAAAATATATTTTCTTAGATCCAAACGGCAGTCGAACCCGGCCCATTTATTTATTTATTTATCCAGGGGCATCCAATTTAGCAGAGCTAGTTTAAATGGAGCCCTGACAAAACACAAAAACAAAACATTGAACATTAAAATTACACAATTAATTGAGTAATTAAGTTAGGACAACATGTAACACAGGTGTCACTGTTTAGAGTGGCGCTTTAGCTTAATTTTGAATTCACTGAGGGTATCTACTTGTCTAACGATTTTCGGTAGGGTGTTGTAGGTCCGAGCACCATTTATTCTAAAGCTACCTTGGTATTTGGTGGTTTTCGCGAAGGGAGGGCGCAGTAAATCACGACTTCTGGTGTTATAGCCATGAAAAAGGTGCGCGTGCCTAAACTCTGAGAGTAAGTACCAAGGCGCTATCCCGTGAAGACACTTATGGAGTAGGACACATTCTGCGTGCTTGTAAGCTAGGCCAGCCAAGTGTTGATTTTAACTCCACAGCCCCAATAGGT
>CM042758.1:23261606-23295272 GCA_022496165.2 Catalaphyllia jardinei | reverse complement strand
GGGAGTCCTCCTGCCTTTGGCCCGTCAGAGCACATGTTTTGCGAGTCATGTATGCTGGCAGTTAGTTGTCACGCTAACGAACCACAGAACAGAGAACAGAACTTTAATCTCTGTCGTGGACAGAAACAAAACAGGATTGTCATCCGTTTTCGAAAACGTTGATTTGGACCTGGAGAATTTAAAGTTCTGCCTATTAACGACAACAACAACATTTTATTTTACTCTTGTTAGTCAAACACATTTGGTTTGAAAATTACAACATCGAGCCAGGGGAATAAATGAACCTTACGGTTGTCGAGTTATTCGAGATATTTTTATTTATTAAGTGAGTGAAGATGGCACATGTAGAATGCCGATCACTAGAAAACTGACTTCATTTGATCGCTGAAAAGTACTATTCTCTATTTTCTAGTTGCCCATAATTCACTCTGTTTGCCGTCCGAGAGTCACCAATATGACATCTCCATACAAAGCTCTATAAATCTGTGTGAAAACATGTCTCAGGGCTAGAAAAACGCACGAATGAAAAACTGCACAGACATGGCTAGGTTGTTTATTCATCAAACATGTTTCCCCAGATTATTATATCTCTAAGTTAGTACGCGCGCTGTGATTGGTCAATTTAGCGGGCCGTACTCTCCCGCACGGCCCGCTAAAATTTAAAATTCTTTGTGTTGCTAAACTGTTGCGTGATTTATCGCCAAAATGTCTTAACTTATTTAGCAAGTAAAGGTTTAAAACTTTCTTTTACTCTAAATGGTGACCTAAAGCGTAGTAACGACTTACAAACGGTTCCAAACTGACTCATTTTGCATTCGACCTGCTTCAGAAATTTGAAGCCGTTCCTCATGGATAAAATCGTTCCTGAACTCGTCAGACACGCAATAGAGATATAATAAATACTAACCTCGTCTTCTCGGTCCGTACTGTAAGTTACGGATACTCGTTTATTCCCCTACAATTTATGGCCTGCGCGCTTCGCGCTTGGGCCATAAATCGAAGAGGAAAAACTCGGTCCGTAACTTACAGTTAGTAAGAGGTATTTCTAGACACTGTGATGGAGGGGGCTTGAGTGCGCGCTGGATGACGCATTTGGGATTTTTTAAAAAAAAAATCAAAAGACACTAAAATTCTCCGATTATCGTTGAAGTATTCGAAAACAAATTCGGCCAAGTTGTAGAAAAATCTTTCGACTGTTTTGTGCTTGTTTGGTTTCTTGGAAGCTGCGAAACTTAGATGTTCAAGCTGCCACTGCTCGGGTGATATGGCTGTACCTAACCGTAAGGTACTGCCAAGACTGTGGGTTGGTGTTCGAGTGTGTCACTTGCTTTTATTGGTTTTCTAACTTTTAATTTTTGACGCGCCGACAACTTCTGTATGTAAATGCTACCCTACTATACGCATGCACGATGCACAGGTGACGCAGGCGCTTTAGAGACCAGAGGGTTATCTGTGACTGAACGAGCAACAAAAATAAAGCCGAATTTTTTTCAATCGTAATTTTTTTTTTTATTTAAACCCAGGCCTCACTTGTCTGGCTAAAAATTTAGATATACCTTATGTAACTTTCTCTGTAGAATAACGGTAGCTGACTACATTTTTTCCACAGCAGATGTTTGAGAACATTTTCCAGTACTCGGTCAGTTTCGACAACATTTAATCAGTAAGCTTTAGATCGGAAGAGGTGTAGCAGGAGCTTACAATGTGAATATTCAAAAAGAAGTTAGTTGTGTTACTGAGATCAAAATAATAATAATAATAATAATAATAATAATAATAATAATAATAATAGCTTTCGCTCAAAGTAAGCAAAGCGACAAGAACAGCAATTTTAGAAATAAATACATGTATGTTTGTATGTAGATGGTGATAGTGCGGTCCGGTATGTCCGAAAAATCGCTCCCGTAGGACTTTCGTGCCGAAATTGATATTTTTCGCGTTTTGCACTATTTTGGGGTCGAAGAATAAGAATCCGATGGGGTTCAAATTTTCAGACCATGTCTTCCCATGTTTCTAGCTACTAAAGGTTTAATTTATGCTAATGTATGCTAATTAGATGCAGAAAGAGGTTTCGCGAATATCTTTGCTCTGACTCAAGATTGAAACGAAGCTTGATGACGTAGGTGGTATGACTTAAATTGTTTTTATTTCGTGGGAAAAAGCCATATTAAGTTTGCCGAGAACTGATCGTCAAGTCAAACATCAACCTAAGGCAAACGAAGGATTCAAACAGACCCTGAAAACGCCCCTCTTAGTCGGTCTGCCCCTTGCTATTCACTCAAGAGTGCGCGACAAGAATCTCGTCAATACCCTATCGGATGTGTACATCGGAAGTGACTACAAATTCGTGCCTGACATCGAAAAGTGCGTCGAGCAGAGTGTTCTTCAGCTTATCGTTGAAACGGGAGGATTTTGTCTTCTTAGTTTTGTTTAACGAGGTGTAAATATCTGGTTTGCTGTCGACAACATCGACCTCTTAGAAGACACGCCAGCAGGACAGAATACATTCCATGGCACGGTGATTGTTTTGAACCAGCGCACGGAAGATGGTGAGGCAGTCAATCAACCCACTCGCCCTCCCACCAAAGGCACCAGGCTCAACGACGCAGGTTGGCTTTGAAGTGAAATACTGCGAACAGCTAGTCATCAAGCCCAAACCAGTTCGATTTGAGACCTACAAGCTCGGAAACCGAACAGAACTAATATCGAATGATTACACACACATGGATGCTCGCAAACTACCTTGCTACTGAAGACGCCAATGATGAGAACCTAAATGCTCTCCTGACGACAAACCGAGAACAGAAAGATATTGATGAAAACCAAGTCATAGTGAATTTGAATTGGAAAATCTCCAAGATTCTGATGAGCCAATTCTTGTGGTGTAAGAACGAACACAAATAAGAAAGAAGACGACGAAGAAGGAAGTCCTTACAGTGTGGGCCGATACCAAGTCGCTTCTCCTATCACACTCTCCTGAAAATCAGGTCGACAAGCTGACACACTCAGAGGAGTTTGCTCCTTTGTGACAGGACTTGGAAAGACTCTTGACGGAAGTGGCATTGATACAGTGTGCCACTGAGAGTGGAATTTACACTTCTGCAGCTCTTCGTGGGATATATAGCGGAAAAGCCTACAAGCGTGCCGTCGAGTACCACATAACAACCAGCCTGGCACTCTTGATGATGAGATTTGACCACCTGTTCACCGCCCTTGCAGCAAATAAGAACATACCTCGCACACAGTGCGCAGCTTTTAGAGAGGCCCTTCACGATCGCAGTCCAGAGATGGTTAATATCTATGACGACATCCAGTCCTGGTATTCTGAAAAGATCAAACCACAAGAGCGTGAGGAACAAGGACTTGAGGATCTTGCGAATTTTTTAATAGAGTACCTCAAGTAAGTGGACAAACTGTTACAGCTCATCCATGCTTGCCGCTCTGGGGACTGGGAAGGCTCTCGGGCAGCGTTGGAAGGCCTCATAAAGTACTTCTTCACGCACGATCTGCTCAACTCCGCTCAGCTAATGCCAGTCCACCTTGCTCAAATGAACGCCCTCGAGCATGAGGACCCTATGACATGCGAAGCATTAAAGTCCGGGGATTTTGTTGTAGCGAAGTCAGAGATCCCTTTCACGAGGTTCTTCACAGATCAGACGCTAGAGGAGGAGATCAAATTATTAAAGCGTCGTGGAGGTATGGTAGGGTTAAGTCAAGAAGAAGCCGCCCTTGACCGCCTTCTTATCACGTCACGGCATCTCGCCCGTATTGTAAAGCAGTATCTCAGCAGCTTTCCTAAAGTATCCAAGGCTTCTGAGCGAGACGAGCACTATCAGCTCTCTGGGGATGTTGCTGTAAGAACGCGAGAAAACGCCATGAAACTCCGCCAGTCGATAGAGCTGCACTGAGAAGGCAACACATTTACAGTTGAGTCTTGAAGAGTGTGGTGTCGTCTTCTGTTGCACCAGAAAAAGCAAAGGAAGGTATCCTGTGCTACGCAGTAAAAGGCCAAAAGCGGTTTGAGGAATTCGTTAAAGACAGACTGTTGCCATCTTCCAA
The DNA here is from genome assembly GCA_022496165.2 of Catalaphyllia jardinei. Taxonomy (NCBI): domain Eukaryota; kingdom Metazoa; phylum Cnidaria; class Anthozoa; order Scleractinia; family Caryophylliidae; genus Catalaphyllia; species Catalaphyllia jardinei. The sequence continues at coordinate 23,291,213 of CM042758.1, read as the reverse complement.
GCACTTGTTATGGGACGGTATGAAAAAACTAAAACTGAAGACCTTCTCAAGCTGGATGGAGAAAACTAAAGTTCCTGTAGGGTACAAAGTCATCACACTGCGCGAAGAACGGGAGTTACTCGGAAGGTTTTTCATAATCCAAGGAAGTCGCCCAGAGTTTGTACCAAGACTCGAGGAAACCATCGGTGAGTACGAGATGGCAGTGGTGCTGCGTTCCTTATGCGCGGTTGACGGCTCTCTTTATATTCCACACTGACAAAGCCAGCCTGATGAGTTTGATAGAGGAAGCCAACCCACAGCCACAACTAGAAACACCACCAGGAACAGGAAATCTGCATCGAATACTTGTTATTGATGCTATGACCGTCGTTTAAGGTAATAAATATAACTTGGATAATAATAATAATAATATTTTGTATAAAATTGGTTAAACTTTCACAATTATACAATTGTTATCCTGTTTGGATTGGAAGCCATTAAGTTGGTCGTCAGATTTGAATCATGTTTGTACAATTAACAATTATCCGGCGAAATCGCGCGGAATATAGTCTGATACTTAGCCGACTCGGCTAAAATCAGACGATATTTCGCGAGATTGAACAGGATAATTGTTTTATTATTTAACAAATTGATAACAAAACAGCGTAACATTTTTAATTCTCTCTGTCGACATTTTCTCACTTCACTTTTTCTTCCCACGTACGAAGCTACGTATATCGCCGGATATCTGTTACCTACGGATGACAGAGAGCATCATGACCATATTTGGATAGGTTTTACAGTTTGTTGAATAATAAAAGGCATTAGTTGCACGGAACAGCTGGCAAGTATGTCTAATCATGTTTAGTTTGAGACGACTTCCCACTACTAAATACTCAACGCAAAGTGGGACAACATCAATGTTTTATATTTAAGCTCAGATAACGTTATGGAACTTTCTCTATACAATACCCGAAGTTCATGTTTTTGCTCAAAGTAGATCTGTTGACAGATAAAACAATATGATCATGAAAAATAAATTTTGCTAATCTGTGAGTTTTGACAAGTTAATGTGTCAAACAAATATTGCATGTCCTCGATTCTGTTCTCAAATTAATTTCTTTGAATAAGAGAAAACAATAGACACTGTAATAAATGGATAAAGATCGTCAACACAAGTTATATCTATTTTGTATTCATCTCCCTCATATGCAGTCAAAGTCAAACCAAGCAAGTATTGCAGTGAGACCGACTTACATATAAAAACAGTGTAGAGTAATATATCGTTACTGTATAACGGATTCTCGGAAATACTACGTGACATATACTTTAATAAACATTAGCCTATTGTTAAGGGTGTATATCCCAGACAGTTGCATATATAATACATTTTTCGCTTTTACCTCCTGCTCAAGTATTGAACAGGTGTCGTGATAACCATTTCAATCCACTTTATTTTTACATCATGATCAATAAATTCATTCATACCTCACCTCTTAAGATGTAACATCGTAAGGACTATATGGATATCAGTCTCCTACAACTACTAAGCGACTTCCTGGTTGTGTTGGGACTATTTGTCCCCTTCGCTCATGTTTCGGAAGGTAAGTGCTTTCTTTTTGGTTTGTTCTGTTTTTTTTTTTATGTTCAGCTTCTTACCTCTTCATAGTTTGGACGCGATATCAACCCATAAACCGACTCCTGTGCCTTTTCAATTAAGGTCTCAGACAAAGTTCTTCCGACGGGCTATCGCCTATATCTTTTAACAACTTCGAGCAAGAAGAGTTTTCGTATCTGAATATCACCAGTATTGGTACAGATCTCGTTGAAGACGGAAGCGAGTGTGCGTTTGCCTGTTTGGAAATCCCTCCATGCTTTTCTTACAACATCGCGGCAGTCCCTGACAGCAACGAAAAGAAGCTCTGTGAACTGCTTTCATCCGCGGGCAAGTCTGTCACAAACCAAATGTTCCATCATTTCAGCATTCCGGTAGGTGGGAAATCAACTTCCATTAAAATTTCAAAGTGCACTAAACAATCTATATTGAGCAAAAATCACCAAAAGTACAATAGCGTTGTTAAAATAGATAGCTTACGATGCCGGGTCAGGAAATCGTAAAAGCTGAGGATATACATTATTCTTTGTTACGCGTTACTTATAAAAGCTTTTGTTATATATCAAAAAAGGTTTTACCAACTCTTGATGCACGAAGCATCACACACTCACACGGCATCAGCGGACGTTGCTGGTGCTTTAAGTGTGTTTTAAACCGAATTTGAACTTGATACGACTAAAATCAGAATGCCAGGACTGCAATTGCAATCTTGCGAGGGCAAATCTTCAGTTTCGCTTGTTAGACGATAAAGTCGCTTGCAGCGTATGCGGGTTGATCCTAGAGTGAAGCGGTACCAGATTATATAGTTTGCCGTGGCCGCTGCATTGAACGTTGCTCGCTCCTAAGCTCGCGTTTTTGCTTCAGTCTCCCTGCAGCAGTTGGCCTTGTCAGAACAATGGAACCTGCGTATCCCATTACGAGAGGAACAGCTATGCATGCCTTTGCAAGAAGGAATTTTCAGGAGAATATTGCCAGGCAGGTATGGAATGCAAGGTGTGACGTATAAAATGGACATATTCATGTACTTACGAGATCGTGCGTAGAGGGGAACAGAGAAATTGGTCAAATTGTCATTCCAAACGGAAAACACATGTTGCACACCGAAGGAAGGAAGTTTCCAACCACTTGGCTGTAAATCCGACCTCAAACTTTCCAGTTCCAAACTAATAGTGTCAACGTACAGAATCACAATGGGCGAGTTCTTATGACAGCAGTGGGAGGACTGCAGGCTTGGCACCAGGTTTCAACATCGTCTCTTCATTCGTCACCCCTTAGGGGCAGGCCTGTAGCTGTCTAAACACCTTTTGTTATTGGCTCACGAAACAATACATCGATGATCCAAACAATGGCCTCTCCCTTAAGACAATAGAAGCTACAGCTGCTGGAATATCTCCCCCCCCCCCCCCTCCTCCCCTAGAAAGTTTTCTCGCAGGGTATCTGTAAAAAATTCCTGCGGCGGGCTGGGTATGTTCCTGTAAAAACTGTAAAAAAATGCTTAACAATAATAATAATAGGAGGCCTTGTAATTGGTCATAATGGTGATTCACTCTACCATTTCTATTCTTGTACAGTCATTCTGGGCTCTACTCCCGACATGCCTGCTAAATCCTGTGTGGAGATCGCCAGTGGAGGAGGAAAACTGGTCAACAATAACTACTGGCTGAAAGGGAGGAAGCTTGGAGAAGTATTTGAGGTGATATTTTTTGATACATCACAAATACGCTAAGGAAAAGCTGTCGATCATGAAATCTTTGTCGGTCCATGGTTTCATAAAACATCTGTTCCGTTGAAACTGTTTTTGATCAGTCTTCCTGTGATGTTACTCCTGGCTAGATTGATACTCTTTTATGTTCATCAGTCGCGCTATTGAAAAATTCTAACAGGTGTCTTTCTTGCTAGCAGTTTCTTTTCATAACTACTCCTACCAGGAATTATACTGCTGGTTTGAACTGCAGGCATTCGTGCTTTCAAACATTGTTTTTAAAGTTCAAATTCTGCTTGGACGCCTAGTTATAGGAACATCTACAATATGGTAGGGCAGACAAGGTCAAATATTAGATCTGACTTGAATTTAAGAGTCATCTACCTACTATGTATAATACAATCCAATTTTAACAAAAAAGTATAAATTTGACATGAATTGTATTTAACGAATGAAAGTGTCAGTTATTGACATCATACATTAACTTACCTGTCGTTGAGTAAGGCGTAGTTGAGGTCCCTAATCACCAAAAAATTTAACGAAAACAATTATCGGAAATCTGGCCTGAATTGAACAAGCTTTATTTGTGCAATAAAGGGTTTCTTTATATGACGTTTTAGTATATTTTATCTGGCGAGAACACATAATTTTTGCGGGAAGCAGTAGACAATCCCGAGAAGGCCACATAACACTCACCAGGCTGACAGGGTAGCTAATTAATCCGCTGGGTTTCATTCATCCTTCCCTCTCATGGAGCCAGTCACATAATAATGTACCAACTAATTTTACCTCAGGTATACTGCGACCTGACACCAGACAACCAAGGTTGGATACTTATTGCTCGGTTCTCGAATACTGATGAAGAACATTGGATGAATGACACTGGTTACTGGTGGTATGACAGAATTGTCGCTGCTGGAAAAACCATTGATCCAAAGGATGATTCTGACATGATTTCACCAGCATTTTGGCTGATCAGTGGCAACAATTTCAAGATCACGCGCAGTGACAACTCTCAACACCCTCCCTTGCTGCAGACCACAGGTAACTGTCTGGGTGAACAAACATTCCGATCTAAAATCAAAAGCTATGGCGACTTCAGGAATGGCGCAGTTTGGCCTGAGAACGGGTGTCTGGGGAATTGTAAAGTACAATATGGCGGACAATATCAAACAACGGAAGGTTTTGGACAAGCGAGATGCCATGGTACCCTCCAAAGCGGCGATAAGATTGGATTCTGGTGTAACATGTTATGGAGTAGCTCTGTGATGATGATTGGTGGAGGAGGAGGTAACTGTTCAAAGGCTGGTCACGGAATTGGAGTAACGGCCGCTAAAGTGCCATCGTTCAAAAACAATGCGGGACGACCTGAAAAGGATTTTGGGAACCATCAGTGGGAAGCAGCTACTAAAACATATGCTCTAAACCTATGGATACGTTAACGAGCCTTAACAGTTTAACTTGTAGTAAACAAGTACTTTATGTGTTTCTCTGAGTGGTAGAATACTGATGTTACTTAAGTTACTTAAGTATTTGTTATAGAACGAGTTTCAGACCGGCGAGAGCTTGGAAATGATGAGTCAGTAAGACGAAGAGCAAAATAGTTCATTTAGTATTCAGGGACACATCGATCTCTGTTTCTCTGGATCGATATGTTGAAGATAACTTAGAGTTTTGGTTGGGCAGGGGTTAGTGTAGAGTTTCCACGATGTTTCTGCGGAAGATTAGTTCCTAGCTCTGGCCCTTTTCATGCTTGGGCAATATTTGGATCATTTATATATACTACTTCTGGTTTATTGTGCGTATATACGGTCGTCAAACCGTGACTGGCGGTATGTAGTGTCTGCGACGCATGCTACAGAAACGCCACCTAGAACAAGCGTGACAAAGCTCCCTCAAGAAGCAAAATAATGTGAGAGGTTATCCATGATAATTATTCTCGGGCTGCTATCTTATCAGTATATGGTACTGCTAGGCAGGAATTCCCACTTCATGTTTCATTTACAAAAAGAGACTGAATAAGTCATTTTATGCAGCTAACTACGCCAGTTAATGTTCCACAAGTCAGTAGGGTCAGGCAACATACGGGACTCTTAGTTAGTAGTACTTAAATCAATATGCAGGTCAGGTTTCAAGCATCTTTTTTCCAGCTTTAGTTCGCTTACGTTTTTGGAGCAATGCACTTTATGAGTTTAAGTAAGTAAACTAGTATAAATAGATTTAACTTTACTTTAATGATATTGAAAGATAAATCGCCTGTGTCCAGATGGTTCCTAAGTATGAGGCTTTTTAAGCCAGCAGTGGTTATGAGGGAAGACCGGACGCTTGCTGGTAAAATAATCCGTATGTCCTTTTCATAGTTTCATTAAAACGTTCAATTGTCAGCCAAGTAAGGCAGTGCAACGTAAGGATCGTAGTGCAACTGTAAGTAATACTTCCTTAAAAGTAGAAAGCTTGTCCTGGTCGCCCTTATCATAAATCTTTTAACGGTTTTATGCTTGCGAGGTGCAACATGCAGCATTTTATGACCGAGAAATATGTAACTTTGAAATACAAAATAAAACTTCTTCGGAAAAATAAAGGCCATTGCAAGAGTAATTTAAGGTTTGATATTTTTACCAAGAGTGCGGCAAAACTACGAGTGGACAAAGTGTTTGGCAAAATTAAAAGGGGAAAATAAATGGAAATTCATTTGCCGATGGCGTTTTACTGACTTTTACTTATCAAAGACAGTGAAATGTTCATGCCAGGCTGCAGAAGATACAGTTCCAAATGCGCTCCTCCCTTTTCGTAAATCATTTAGAAAACCAAGAAGTCATGCAGTTTCACATAAACTTTATCCCCAACCTTATTAATTCTAAACTCATAGAGGGAATCCTAGAAAATCATCAACTAAACTTTGCTTGATAAAATTGCCGATTATATGGATTTTCTGGGCGCAAACTGCCTCCTCGTTGAGCCCCAGCGGTCAAATAGTGTGCAGCCGTTAGTCACAGTGATGGCAAAGAAAGCCCAAAACAGTAGAGATCACTAGAAACCATAAGGGACAAACAAGGAATTGGAATGTTTTATTAATCCTAGGTGAAATTGTTCATAATTCGGAATAATGAACATTGTAAATCGACAAATTTTCGTTCCACATACTCCTCGTAACCTAAAACCGCGTTAACTCTTTCCGACCAGTACTCACACATAACGCTTTCATGAATAAATACGCACGTGTCCGAGAATTGATTTTTTGTTTTTCTCGAGACGTGAGCTCGGGACGCCTGTGTGTTTAAGAGTCATTTCAAACGGCGAGTTACGTGTAACGCAGGAATGTATTTGTTCTCATTCGTTGCGATATTTTGTAAGTTCCTTTCGATAGGGCCAAGAAGTATGTAAGTTAAGTAAAACATTTATTTATTTTTGTGTTTATCCCAACGTAGAACTTACGATAACAACAAAGTCTGTTCTGTTACGATTACTTTTGATCTGTTACGATTACTACTGCGCTGATGTTTCTCCATTGAGATCACAAGCGTAGTAAGATATTAACACGGCCCGTGGAATATGAACGAGCCAAAACTCAAGGGAGCTGCGGCTTCTTTCATGCGCTGGGAGAAAAATAACTCGTAGGAAAAAATAAAAGTCTGTGGACAGAAAGGTCTTACGGGCCAGTAATCTTTCCGCTTTCAAGCCTGCGTTCACACCAATACTACAAAAGTATGCTTTTGAAAATACACTGAAAAGTGTAGAAGCTTAATTTAAAGAATCGCCAGGCTGCGAGGAACAAGAGAAACAAAACAAACTGTGCGATGACCAATAAAGCAAATTCAGGTAACAGAAAAATATTAAATTTGATTACCTAAGTATAACTTTCATATTAAATACAGATTAACTGTGTCCTTTTCCGGGACTCATCAACAAATTCATCTCTTTGATCCTTGCTATTACAGTTTTACGCCTCAAATATTTTTTTAGTTAAAATATTAACGTGTAGATATGTACCAGCAAGACTTTGCGGCGTCCAGCTTACTATTTAATTATACGGCTCGTAATTAACAAAATGTAATACTCGCATGGCGGTTAGCAACAAATTAGAATAGAGATCGAATACACCCTGTTCTTTTACGATAACTAATGAATACGCATGATAGTTCTACAACGTCTACTGTGAATTTTATTGCCAAACACTGTTGGCTTAGAAGTTAATTCCTTGATGCTAATACTTAGTTGATCCTTTATTGAGCAAATTCCCAGAAGATAACTTAAATCAAACACGGGTAACAACTTTGGCAGCTGCTGCAGCTCACTGCAGAGAACAAGTTTGTCCTAAATATGTTTATATTTTGGAGAATTTTAAATTAGTAATGGGAAGATTTTATCAACTGACTCACTGTGATTGATGTATTTTGCTGCAGATGGTCTGGTGTTCACATCAACATAGCACTTGCAAGATTCCCATTTTCTGTTACTTTGTTAGTCATTCAAAAAATTCAATAAATCTTTATTCAAACACCTGCTTATCAACACACAAAATAACTTAATTATTAATAAACGAATCTTTCTATCTTAAGATCCAACTATTCAGCCTGACCCCAGAGCTCCATGAAGGTCACTGCATTAAGCTGCAACCCTGACAAAGAAAAGCATATACAGTGTATATACAAACATCTTTTTACATTTCACGCGGTAACCAACACAACCTAAAATGTCTTTGTAGGAAAAAAATAGCCCTCCAACAGTGGAAGCAGCCAACAAAATCTTTAGGTAAGAAACCTTTGCTCGGCTTAATAATATCATTTTTACTATAAGTAACACAATTCTTAGACCGTTTTTTTAATCTGTGATTCCAATTACTGTCAAGTTTGAAGTCAGTTTTCACAGTATTTCCTATCACATAAAATGAAGACAACCTGACTTAGGTAGCTTTCTAAATTGTACTCACTTTTTAGATTGTCAGTTTATCAAAATCAATGCGAAGAAATAATATGCCGAATACAAGAAAACAATAGCAAACTATCATGTATTTAGTCATTTTATGAAACGTTCGGATGAATCAAAAAGTTTGGAAAAGCATATGTATAGAAAAAAATAGTGCCACTGTTTGGTATAAGGTATGCCGTGTTTGATGTATTATATGCAGGAAAGTATTAATGTAGTAAAAACAATATATTAAATCAAAGGGTGAAAATTAAGAAACAAACATACATCTAAGTGATGCTGGTTAATTGAATACGACTAGAGCATCTAAAAGATAGTAATGCTGCGACAAATTCGTTGACAGTGAGATATTGTACGCAGTGATTCATCTCAGTACAACTTCATGTATGATCGATGGCGAGGTGTGAACAAAAACCAATACACAGGTCTGGACAAAAAACAATACACATCAACCTCCCCTTTACCTGATCGTGAAAATCGGAAGATATGATATGTAGGAGCACAAATCGTACTTAAAAATTCTGTTCTGATGCGCATTAAAATGTCTCTAGAATGTTGACTGACTGTTTCGAGGACGCAAGAATTGAAAGACAGCTCGGTGTCAAATGAGAGTCAGCTTAGGTGTAATGTGTCTTCTCCGGCTCCCGAACACCAGTAAGCATGTTCTTAGAATCGGAATTGGTGGTACAACGCAAGGCTACAATACTTCAGTGTTTAATAAGGCCAGTGGGAGAAGGGTTACACATGTACTTCTGCCAGTCGAAATGATCGAATCAATAGCAAGGAATGCTTTATGAACAAGCTGCTTCATGTTCAACTTGGTCTCTTTCCTTTTTATTGAAAAAATGGCCGGGAACATTTAAATTATTTTAAGAGTTTAGCTGCACATTAAATGCACTTAGCAATGTCCGTAGCTGACAAAGTCTATAAACTGCTCGTAACTCAACAAGCTTTCATACTTTATGAAAATTCAACTCTGCTATACATTCCAGTTTGACTTCCTTTTTCATTGTGAAATATATATTGGCTAGTACATATTGAGTAACGCAGGATGGAATTAGGTTTCAATGAAACCAGGCAACATGTATTTGAAGTAAGCCAAACGTTGATACAGTGGCTACCATCAAAAGAAACAAGAAAAGCTAGAATTTATGCTTAAACTGTCTTAACGCAAACGGGTAATTCTAGTGTTTCTCAGTTTATGCCATTGCATGTAAGCTCAACTACCAATAAGAAAATATTACGTCAAGATACTAACTAAGGTGAGGGGACAGAACGGTAGCTAATTAACAAAAGGAAAGCCAGGGTACTTGCCCCAGTCACTTTGTTAGTTTTTGTTTATAGTAATACTAAATACCCTTAAAACACCCTTAATACCTGTAGGAAGCAGGAAGTAGGAAGAGAAATTAACCATGAACACTGACTCGGTCGTATTTTTTTCATGGCATTTGCCTCAACCATAATTTTTTTTCTGCCTTCGGCGCTAGGTGATTTGAAGATAGGCTCAACCTAACAAGAGAAGAAAGCTACCTATAAAGCAGCACAGAACAGGGCTTCTGACACTAAATCTAGTTGTTGATTGGTTTTTTGCAGACCAAAAAAGAAATGGTGATCTTAACAATGTGTTCCAACGCCCTTGCTGTACTTGTCATGTGTCAGATGCTCTGCCAGGTTACCACTGAAAATTGTAAACATAGTGAATATTCCATCTTTGGCATGATGCTACGAGGACATACCTTCAAGAAGTTGAATACTTCGATCACGTTAGAATGTCTTCACGCATGCAACGACGACTTCAGATGTCAGAGCTTCAATTACGTCTTTTCTCAGCGCATTTGTGAGTTGAACAACCGCACCAAGGAAGCCAGACCTGAGAACTTTGTTCCTGACTCTGAAAGATATTATTTTAGACGTGAAAAGAAAAGAGGCAAGTTACTATACGCCACCTTAACTCCAAACGGGTGGAACACATTTAACATCAATTTAGTATTTACAATTTACATCAAGATAGTATTTACAAAGTAGTATTATTTAATACAGTCCAGAAAGCATAAATTTTAGATGAATAATGATGCATACAAGATAAAAACACATTCAATAGATCGAATAACAACAGAGGAATAAAAGTTAAAAGTTAGCAAATTGACGTAATTAACGTCAATTTTTCATGCTACTTTTCATGCTGCTACTATTAAATCATTAATTTCGTCATAACATTGTCAAAGTAGTTATGCATGAGCCGAGTGGATATTGTCATTACAAATATTGTAAATTGTCCGCTCCTACTCGTTGACACATCTCATAAATTATAAATTCATGCATGTGTTCGCTTATTGACAATGAAAATTACCCAATGAGCACGCGAGAATTTCTGCAGTTATCGTAAAATGACGGTTAACAACTAAAGGCGCATACAAAATCATGAATATCAAATCTGTAGGCTAAATTTTTCACAGTGACGTTCGTATATTTCCTCTACATCTGGAATGTGATTTGCTCTTGGTAAACAATAGCTGTTTTTCGGCTTTGGGTCGGTAAAGGAACGTAATTCGTTGTTTGAGGAGTAAACCAAGAGACACCTGCCAGACTGAGATGACGAGTAAGAGAGAGTTATATGGGCGTTATTTTCACCAAGTGTATAGAAATAGCCAACCCTATGACGCGGATTTGTTTACATACACCAAGCCACTTTAGAAGCATTTTCTTGCTCCCCACAAAATCATCCACGGAAAGCCCGTGGTTTTTCCGCGAAGCACTGGGTACCATGTCTTCATGAGTAAAACGTTCCATATTTTCCGTCTATATAGGGCTTATATTCCTTACTGACGAAAGATATTTTCTCTTCACAGTTGCTATAGGTTCTATACCTGAGCTACCCGCTGAAACCTGCAAAGAAATCAAAGCAAGTGAAGAAGGACAGGCAATCAGCGGCGAATACTGGTTCGATTCAATTGTACCTGGAAAGACTGTTCTCGCGCCATGCGACTTGGAAACAGAAGGTGAACTATATTTGGTACTGCTGGGGAGCAACGCTTTTTTTTAAAAAAAAAGATGTTTCATTTTAGGAGCTCAGCATTATAGACTAATGACAATACTTGACGCTATATTTATTTTATAATGCTTGATAAAAATATAGTCCAGTGGCTTCAGTTCTGAAAAACCTATCTTCTTCGAGACTCTCTTTCCTTTTTGAAACTGAATGTACAAGGCTGTACGTAATTTAAAAACAAATACTCTCGATCTTTATTTTTTCATGTAATGTCATTTTATTTAATTGAGAAGATTCAAGGCACACAACAGACTCTTGATTGAGATGTCCTAACCATTCAAACTACAATATTCTGTTGTGTATCGCCGGGAAACCAAAAACAGTCGAACCGTAGGCGACCACCCAAAATGTCGGGCCCAGGTGGTCTCTGACGGGAGGTGATCGCTTAAAAATCCGTTACTTAGTCCAATTGCGAAATTTCAGTCTCTTTTACTACCCAAGAGTGCGATAAATGTTACAACACCTTATTATTCAATTTGTGCTCTATTATCTGTCAAGTGGTCGAATAAGGGAGTTTAAAAACGAACGAAAGTATCAAACTTTTAGCTCTAAAAGCATTGGCGATCGTTTATGGGAGGTGGAAGCTTACAAGAGGTTCCAAATATAGCGATTCGACTGGGAACGTTTTGGAATTTAGGAAAAATGGTCGCTGATCTAGGAGAGGGGGTCGCAAAACGGAAATTCGACTCTAAGTTTAAGTGTAACTACCATATTTCGAATCATGAGAAGACAGAGAGGTTTGCCACAGCTCAACGGAAAAGCATTCTAGTTTTCGTTTGTGCTTTAATATAATCTTTAACATGAAGTCATTTCCCTGGATCATGACCATTTTCAATTAAATATTCTCCCTGTAATGCCGGATCCTGCAATAAATCCTAATCTGCTATAATCGTGTCACAATCTTTGTAATAGGGGACAAACAATTAATTTCTTATCTTTAGGTTGCGCATAATTTGTTCACGGCCAATGGCTTGTACAAACACATGACCTGGGTAGTATAAAACAATTCCGTAGTTTTGCTTGTTTTTTTTCCATTTGGTTCCCCTTGCATGTTGCTGGACAGGAATTTTTATGTTTGGAAATTGCCCAACTCCCTTCTCTCAAAACCCTAATAATGGAATGTTTGTCTAAAAATGATGATTGATTACTTTTATTCAGACGTTGATGAGTGCAATGCCTCTATCTCTGCCTGTCACGTTAGCGCCACTTGTCACAATACTCTTGGATCTTACATATGTATTTGTGAATCTGGACTCACCGGAAATGGAAAAATCTGCATTGGTAAGATGCATGCATTTGGTTTGGTCTAAACCTAGTTGTTGTTAGATCTTTTTTGATACCGATTTGATTTGAACTTCCCTTTCCTTTTCAGATTATGATTATGATATGTAGCAAAGAAAAAAAAACATTAACCCCAGTTGACATTTTCTAGCTCCGTTCATTCGTTTCGCGAACAATGACCTTTTATAAATTACAGTTGATCAAGTATCTTTCCTCATTTACCATTGGGCTTTATGGTCTTAACCAACAAAAGCTAAATATGTCAATGAAATGTACGATATTTATGAGATCTAATAACTTGAAAGTAACTGACCTTGAAGTTAAATTATTGGAATAAATTCAACTCTTCCAGCTAGGTTGTTACTGATTTTCATTTCAAAAAGCTTCCAGCTTAAATGTAAAAATTATACATCTTTATTTTAATCAATTAATTTAATTATTATTTTAATTATACCCACATGTACAAAACAGTACAAAAATACAGTCTGTCTCCGCCCACAAATAGCAAAGGCTAATCGCGGTGGGCGGAGCTACACGTAGTCCGTGGTTAAACCAGGAATAATTATGCAACAATAATACAACAATATTAGATTAAATACAACAATATTAAATTAAAGGAATAAAAAAAACAAGATGACATGAAAATGAAAAGGAAAGTTTAACAAAAACTATGCATTTCATGCAAAAAATCAGGTAAAATGTGCATTTTTATACAGAAGAATAGGCGTTTCAACATAATTATCCTCAGCCTCCATTATTAAGAATAGCAAATCATGTACATGCTTTTTAAAGGTACTTTTAGGGAGTTGTCGAAATTTACCCTGGTAGGAATTCCAGAGTTTAGCTCCAAATCTGGCAAAAGACCTTTGATTTAGGCTTAGACTCGAAGATTTAATCACTGACTACTACACTAAAACAGATGTACAGCTTCTCTTTGTCATATATTGGAAAACTGCACACATTTCCTTTCCAAGCTTTACTGCAAAGATGTTTTTTTTTATTCTTCAATGTGACTCAAAGCACAATTATTAGAGCAATACAAACGATATTCCATTTTAATTACACTAACGTTTACACTACTAGCAACTGCAATTTCAGTCTGTCTGTCTGTTAAGGTAGCGTGGCCTAGTGGTCAGGGCGCTGGATTTGTAATCCGAAGGTCACTGGACGGATTTCTGTTTGGTGGTCCCAGATTCAACTCCTCCACGCTTTGTAAATAGCCAGCTGGTCAGCCTCCAGCTAGTTTGGATTTCTAACAAATTTCTGTTCAATTTACAATATTTGATTGCTCATTTCAGTGTCCTCAAACACTACAGTATAGCTGTACACTTTGGCACGTAAATAAAATGATCTATTCAGCCTGTCAGTGGTGAAGTAGTCAGTCATTCACTGGTCATTCCACCATCATCTATAAGTGTCACTCTAAAAGTTCCCAAAAGCTTATGGCACTTAATTATTAGTTTTGTTATTTTCCCTACAAACAGATCACGATGAGTGTAGTGCTTCAAATCCAGTCTGTGACGACAATGCCATCTGTCAGAATAATCATGGTTCTTATGTTTGTTCTTGTAAAGCTGGGTTTACTGGAAATGGAAAAACATGTGATGGTAAGATGGGCGCAACGTTTGAAAGAAATAGGCTTCATTTTGCCGTGCGTCTGTGCAGTAGTGGCTTGCAGATGACTCCAACTGTAGTAAGGAGAAAGAAATGGCACACAAGGCGATAGCCAAGTGTTTCGCTGATCTTTTGATGTCACAGTTTTGACATCGTCTGTGATCTGAACAGGCGCACGGAAACATGGAATATAAAGAAACTAAAAAGAATGTTTATGACGCCATCTGTGCTTCTGTCCTCTAAAATAAGCCTTTCTTAACTCGCATTTAAGACGATAATGCAAAGGAAATTTTACTTTTAAAAGAGATAAGTGAGGTATTTTTAAAGGCATAGAAAATAATTTTAAATTGTCGGCCATTTAATATCATGGGAGGAATAGTAATAGCAAAAAAGGATTTACACTAAAAAATGTGATTTTTGAAAAATTTTATTCATATGATATTTCATCAATTCTCACAAAAATGTAGAAGTTAAGCCTTGAAGCCTAAGGAAATAATTCAAATTTGACTTATTGACTTATTATTTTCTATTTTGATAAGCTGTCCACGGTTGCAATTGTTGGCTTTCAGTTTGGACTCTATCAGTTTAGACTCTAGCAGTTATCGCGGCAACGACATGATATTCTGGATTTTTCCAATTGCCTCTTGTCACGCGTTTTGCATGTGACATTGGCCAATTGGCAAGGATTTGGATTTGAGTTTCATCTGAGGTCATCACCATCTCAGTGCGTGTATGAATATCAGTTGACCAGCTGATTACTTCATAGCTTGCTACACCGTGCTGATGAGACCCAACAAAGTCGAAACAGCTGTCCACGGTTGCAATTGTTGGCTTTCGGTTTGGACTCTATCATGTCATTGCCCCGTTAAGCTTTTTACGTAGTATCAGCCTTGCGTCATTGTTTGTTACATATTATTTAGGAAGATGCAAATTAGTATAAGGGCTCTTGAGCCGTCCAAGTGAGCCGTCAAGGCTCTTGAGCCGTCCAAGAATTACAGGACTGACTATTTCTAGCCCCTAAATGGCCAATATAGGGAATTAACTCTTTCTCCTGTTATCCTCTCTTGTCTGATTACAGCTGCTGCGACAAAAGTTGTCTTACAAAAACGTAAAAGGGAACGCGACCATGTCGAAAGGTATTCAGTGTGCTCAAAATTCGTTTTCACGTAACATTTTGAGGATTACTATCAGAGCTATGTGCCAAAAACGTGGCAGCCTCAACAAACAAATTCTACAATGCCGCTCTGAACTGTCCAAAATCTGTCCAGCTATCTTAGTTCAATCTATTCGCACCAAAATCCAGGAGGTCAATTCTAAACTTTTTAACCATTTACACCAAATTAAAGCCCATAAACTTGAACAATTAACAGGTCCTCCTTATACTTGTGACTCATCAATTGAAAGTCTAAACACCGTAGTTACTATTCCAGAAAATCTTCCGCTTTCCGACGCAGAGAAATCCGTCCTCAGTAAGGGCTTGAATTTTGTTCCTATATCCAAAAGACTTGACGAATTCTCGGTTAAGCAAGATGTTGAAAAATTTCTTCGCCGCGTACAACTTAAAGCCTTTTTCCATGATAAAGAGGATGATTCTAACACCTCGGAAAAAGATATTTTCGAGACACTCCAGACTCGAAAACCGAAGTGAGACTCCCCCAGAGGGCCAGTTTGCCTCTTTAGATTTTTTTTATCAATAAATGCCGTCATGAGATCAACAAACTAAATTTCAATCGAAACACCAAATTTTCCAACCTTGCTTCGGAAGAGAGGGCGGCGCTAAAAAATCTTAGTAAGCGCAAAGACGTAATTGTGAAAGCGGCCGACAAAGGCGGCGCTTTAGTTGTTTGGCGGGCCGACCTCTACCAAAAAGAAGCTTTGTGGCAACTTTCTGACACCTCCTTTTATGCTAAAGTCGAAAAAGATCTCACTTCCACTAACCAACAAATTGTCAAGAGCACTATTAATGATCTTATAGTCAAACAAGAATTGCCGGCTACTGCTACTAATCTCATCATCACAACTCCTAGAACTTCATGTATTTACTTTTTACCTAAAATTCACAAACCTAACAACCCAGGCCGACCTATTGTCTCTGCATGTAGTTGCCCTACCGAACTCATTTCTAGCTATTTGGACAAAATTATGGCACCTATCGTCAGATCTTTACCGTCATATGTAAAAGACAGTCAACACGCACTCCAAATTTTTCGCGATTTCAATTTCCTGGGCGACAAGACAAAGACAAACTTATTTTCACGATGGATATTACATCTCTTTACACCGTCATCCCTAATGGCGAAGGTCTTCTAGCCCTCAAACATTTTTTTGATTTACGTACTGTTAAGGAACCAAGCTCGGAAACACTGCTCCGCTTGGCTGAACTAGTTTTAACACTAAACTGTTTTTCATTCGCCGACAGTTATTATAAACAAATCAATGGTGTGGCCATGGGTACCAAAATGGACCCAGCTACGCCAATCTTTTCGTAGGCTACATTGAACACCAATTTTTCAATCAATACAACGGCCCCAAACCTGACCTCTACCGTCGCTACATTGACGACTGTGTCGGCGCCACTTCCTCCACCAGAGAGGAACTCAATCAATTTATAACTGCTGTTAATTCGTTTCATCCGGCTCTTAAATATACCTGGGAAATTTCCGATACTTCTTTAGCATTTCTAGATATTAAGGTTTTTGTCGAAGGCAACGGTTTATGCACCAGTGTGCACTACAAACCCACAGATTCTCATAGTTATTTGTTGTATTCATCTTCACATCCATCACATGTCAAGAATTCCATTCCTTATTCTCAATTTCTTAGACTTCGTCGCCTTTGTAGTGTAGACTCTGATTTTTCCTTAAAATCAGAAGAAATGTGCGAGTTTTTCGACAAACGTGGCTATCCTGCCTCTGTTGTTGAAGCAGGCCATCATCGCGCCCAACAAATTGATCGGCAGTCAGCACTACAAACGTATCAGAAGGAGAATAACAATAGAATTCCATTCACTCCCACATTTCACCCTCACAACCACGCAGTTAAATCCATTATTCTAAAAAACTTTAAATTACTTCAAAATGATCCCGATACTGGCAGAATCTTTTCGCAACCGCCATTAATTTCATTCAAACGCGACAAAAACATAGGTAACTTTTTAGTCAGAAGTGCTTTTCAAACGAGTGAACAACCCGGTACTTTTAAATGTGCACGCGCACGATGCAAAACATGTCCTTTCATTTGCAACGTTGAAAAATTGTCGGGACCCAAGCGATCTATTAAGATCACTGATCATTTTACCTGTACCTCAGCCAATGTCATCTACTGTATAACTTGCACCCTTTGCAAAAAGTTATATATCGGCGAAACAGGTAGACGTCTAGGCGACCGATTTCGAGAACATCTTCGTGACGTAGAGAAAGATGACAAAAACGCATCTAAACCGGTCGCTAGACACTTTAATCTGCCGAATCATTCTACGCAACATATGACAGTCTGCGGCCTCTCCCTACATCAAGGAAGCACAGAAAGCCGTAAAACTCTAGAACAAAAATTTATTTTTCAAATCGGCACTCTTAATCCTCACGGTATCAACGAACGTTTTTCATTTAACTAATTTATTCTGTTTTTCACGTTGCCAGGCACCAACCAATAGCGTAGCTCCATACTTCTGTATATAAACCACACACAACCCACAATTTCTCGATTCGCTCCGACGAAGGGCTAGCGCTCGAAACGTCAGCTTCTGAATCTCTTTACGGTGGCTAATTCACATTATCAACTCAGTTGATAAAACCAAATTATCTATGGGTAAAGATGGTTTTGCACTTGATTGAGGCCCAAGGTATTTCCGCGTTAAGAAGGAAGCAGTACAAACAAGTGCATTCATGCCTTCTCTTTCCTTCTAGTAAACACCATGAACCTCGACCAAGTAGCGCCAAGCTATTACTACCCATAATACCTATCGGCATTGTCGCTTGCGCTTTTTTCGCTGTTGTGGGACAACCTTAGCATTCTCTAAACAACTGTATACATCATTCAAATGTACATGTATTTTACAATAACATTAGCAATGCTAATACAGTTCACCGTTCTATTCCTTTTAGATTTTGACGAATGCAGCGCTTCTACTCCTGTCTGTGACGTCAATGCCAATTGCCAAAATAATATCGGATCTTACATCTGTTCCTGTAAAACAGGATTCGCTGGTGATGGGAAAACGTGTAACGGTGAGATAATGGAGTGTAACAATTTGAATAGAAAAGATCTGCGTAGTTAAGTTTAATAAATGTGACTATACCTTTCCTTTTTCTTTATCATATTTTTTTTCTCATTTTGTTTCTCTTAAATAATAATAAATATTAACCTTGATGGCACAAGAGTCCCCTTGATGGCCCGACATTGACACGACATTGGCCCGACATTGAATACATACAAACATTCTGCCCGTTTTAGATGTGAACGAGTGCAGTGGTATTCCTGGGGTCTGTCACGCCAATGCAAAGTGTCAGAACACCGCTGGATCTTATATTTGCTCGTGCAACGCTGGATTTACTGGAGATGGTAAAACTTGCAATGGTAAGAGTTTTATTCCTCGGTATTGTAGTGATTGAAGGATAATAAATTTCTCTAAAGATCAGCGTTTCTGGCATAAAGGTAGTTTAGTTCCTGTCTACATGGCATTTTAAAATAACAATAACCTCACCGTTCTTTTGCGTTTAGATTTTGACGAGTGCAGCGCTTCTAACCCTGTCTGTGACGTCAATGCCTACTGTCAAAATAATGTCGGGTCTTATACATGTTCCTGTAAAACAGGATACAATGGTGATGGAAAAACATGTGCTGGTAAGATGGTGGGCTGTAATAAATAACATAGAAAAAATCTGCATAGTTAGGTTTAACCTTTACAATCTGAAATGCAACTATACCCTATACCTTCACCTCTTCAGCTCCTTTCCTTCAACATTTTGTTTCTCAAACCTGAAACCAGGCGAAACTGACGGTAGTCAGGCAATGAAATAGAAATTATTTGATTAGCCTCTTCCAGGCGTTCAGTTAGTTGGGGCTCAGCGCGATAAACGGCGCTCGAAAAAAATAAAAAAGCGCGGTCAGAAGAAGTGAAAGAAGATTTTGACGAGTGCAGCACTTCAACCACTGTGACGTCAATGCCAACTGTCAGAATAATGTCGGATCTTATATCGGTTCCTATAAAACAGAATTTGCTGGTGGTGGAAAAACGTGCACTGGTAAGATGGTGAAGCGTAACAAATTGGTTAGAACAGTGGTGCACAGTTTAGTTTCACCTTCTACAAAGAAATGTAATGTACTTTAACCTTTTTCCTCAGAATTAGTTTCTCAAACGTAAACTGAGGAAAAAGTGATTGCAGACAGCCACTCAACGCATAAGATCCAAATTGCACTGCTAATATACGATGCTAAGACCCCATCGCAAAATTTTTTCGCATTTATACGCTAGCAAAACATTACAAAGGGTTGCCAAGATGAATAGGGGGTTCAATATCTAAGGGATAGCCATTCAATTAAAAGAACGAGTAAAACATTAACTTGCATGGCGGGGCCTTGGACATCAACTTTCTTTGTTTTCAGACATCAACGAGTGCAGCGCTGCTTTATCAGATTGTGACGCCAATGCAGACTGTCAGAATAACCAGGGCTCCTTTAGCTGTTCTTGCAAAGCTGGATTTACAGGAGATGGGAAAACGTGCACAGCCGGTAAGGGATCTGTTAAGTTAAAGTTAGTTGGAGTGGTAGAAAATTAGAAAAAAATAGAAGACATAAAGATCGACTCTTAAGGGGTCCTTACATCTAGGATGTACCAAAAGTGGAACTCTATTATCTCACCGCAACTTTATAGTGTGTCTTTATATTTTAGTCTCCCCAATTAGTAGAGCACTTGTGCTCGGCAATTAAGACTTGAGTTTTCAATGAAGTTGTCATTCATTCATTCATTCATTCGTTCTACTCTCTAACCTGAGGTTCTGTTGCTTAGTTCCCTGATCCTACAGTTTTTCTAAATTCGCGTTGTTATTCTTGTGCTCTGTCTAGATGCAAGTCTTAATCCAGGTGGCTGTGCAGCTGTGGGGGTAGAAGACCCTAATATAATTCCTAACGCCAAAATGACCGCAAGTTCAAACTATCTTTCCTATTATCCATACAATGGTCGACTCAATGGAGACACGGGATGGTGTCAAAAAACTTCATCCATCACAGGTACTGACTACCTCCAAGTCGACATGGGAGTAACGCGCTCAATGTGCGCGGTAGCCACGCAAGGAAAGAAAAATGGATCCTATGTTACAAGCTACAAGCTCAAACTTTCTACTGATGGGGTTCACTGGACCACATACAAGGAAAATAGCGTGGACAAGGTATGTATTTAGCAATGTTTAAGACTTGATTAATTTTGCAGAAGGAAACACGGGCAGCCTCGTTCCCAGGGCTTTTCAAAGGGAAGCCCCTGGGATCAACATTACTTTCTTTTCCTGTCAGTAATCGTTGCTCTACATTACTTTATTGAGTTTTGTAATTAATGGGAACTATCACAGTAATGCCAGGATATCTGGAATTCTTGCGTCTGTCCACCAATGATTATAACTAATAAATTGCAAGAGTTCGATTTGAGTTCGAGATGGCAAAGATTGGAAAAACCAGAGTCCAATCAACACAATCTCTTGTATAAAACGGGAATATTTTTTTTATCTTTAATCTTTCCTGTCAATTTTGGTTTACGTTATATAAATTACTAGTCTGCCCCATTACATATTGCATCATTTTTTTCAGGTTTTTCAGGCAAATACAGACTTAAACAGCATTAAACATCACACTTTGAATAATGCTGCTGTGGCAAGATATGTTCGATTCTACCCTGTCACCCGTTCTAATTTCCCTTGTATGAGGGCTGAGGTTTATGTATAGTGAAAAAAAACTTGACAAAAGTGGAAGCAACGGTTACTTTGGTGCTTCAGACAATACTGAGCCTGAAATTGCTTTCAGATATTGGTTTTATGAATTAAAGCTCAAGGCCAAATGTATGTACTTTTCACTGCTTGGGACACCATTGTCTTTTTCCAGTGTGGACAAACCCCTTTATTGATAATAGGAGGCGTAAAAGGTACCCTTCGTCCTTTCTTGCCAATGATCAATGCAATGCATTCCCAGCACCAGAGTTGTAACGGGTGTTAAAAATAAAGAAACGTGTGACAAATGGTTTCAACCTAACTGATCTCTTTCACATTTCAATCAGTCAAAATTTCCATCCTACATATCTACGTCAGTTAGAGCCGTTATGTAAATGTTTTGGTGATTTTTGGGGAAATTTGGGGATATTTGTTCTAGAAAGGATTAGTAAAATTGATGGAAATAGGAAATTTGAAGATTTGATGTTGTTTTGAAATTAAAATTTTGCGAATATTTTAGTACCGTTGCCAGAAATCTGAAAAGCAAATCAATTTTGCTCCGTGACTTTGTCTGGAGCAAACCTGCTGAAGAGAATCTTCCCAATCAAGTTGCGGAAAGGCAGTTTACTTTTAAAGCTGTGAAAGAGTTAGAAATTCTTAAAGAGCTAAAAAATCTTAAGCGGAAAAAAGCGTCTGGACTGGATAATTTTCCCCCGGGATTGATCAAAGATGCTGCTCTTGTTTTAACTAAGCCTTTGACATTTATCATCAATTTATCTCTTGAAACTGGAGTTGTGCCTAGTGAGTGGAAAGAGGCTAAGGTGATCCCCCTCTACAAATACGGGTCTCTGGCTGAGATAGACAACTATAGGCCTATCTCAATTCTCCCTACTTTGTCAAAGATCTTGGAGAAAATAGTCTACAAGCAGCTGATGGCTCATCTAGAGCGTCACAGTCTACTTTTTGAGTACCAATTTGGTTTCCGTCCGAACCGCTCAACGGAACTAGCTGTTACTTACTTCACTGATCTTATTAGAAAGGAGGCTGACAATGGTAAGGCAACAGGAGCAGTCTTCATTGACTTATCAAAGGCATTCGACACCATCAGTCATTCCGTTCTACTATGTAAACTGACCCGCTATGGCGCATATGATATGGAACTACAATGGTTTACTGATTATTTATTTCTTCGCAAGCAGATCGTTCAATTTAATGTCCTTTCTGAACCAAATCCAATTAACACTGGAGTTCCTCAAGGAAGTATTCTTGGGCCTCTCCTTTTCCTCATCTTCTTTAACGATGTGCATAGTCCCCTTCGTCATTGTAAGATAATTACTTATGCCGATGATACAGTGATTTTTACATCCTCAAGTGATTTCAATGTGATACAAAGCAACCTTTCCCAGGACCTAGATAATCTCTCTAACTGGTTCGTGATAATGAACTTATCTTTAATCTGAAGAAGGGTAAATCCGAGGTGATGCTAAACGGTTAAATTTGCTTCAAGGCTGTGAAGTCCAGCTATCAGTCAATGATTCTTCCATCAACACCACTACATGTTATAAATACCTCGGCGTGCATCTGGACCCGACGCTTAATTTTGAAACGCATTTTCAAAAAATGTACAATAAGGCAGCAGGAAGAGTGAACCTCCTACGGCGCATCCGTTCCAACATTGATACCCTTAGTGCCCAACGAATTTATCAATCGATGATTATGCCGATATTTACGTACTGCGGCTATAATAGTCTTGGATGGTCAGAGTCCCGCAAACGCATGATCCGCTCCATTGAGACTCGAAGCCTCGAAATCATTTTCCCAAAATGCAGCACACAGAACTGAGATCTTCGAATTTTAACAATTGACAACTTTTTACAAAAGAAAGCGTGCTGCTTTGTATTTAACTGCCTTAATGGAACTGCATGCTTTCCATTTAAAGATTACTTTCAAATATTTCATAACGCTCTAAACACTAGAAACAGTGGGAAAACAGCAAGACTACCAAAGGTCAAACTAGATTTTGCACGCCGTAGTTTTTATTTTTTAGGTGCCTCGATTTTTAACTCATTGCCGCTAAGTTTAAGAAACATTCATTCTAGAGTTTTATTTAGGAATGCCTTAGACGATTATTACTTGTAATTTTTATTGTAATTTTATTGTAATTTTTATTGTAGTTTTTATTGTAGATTTTAATGGGTTTTTAACTTAGTGCATTTTTTTGCTTCAGTATGTATTTATTTTATTACTAGTTTTTAATTCTTAGTCAGCAGGACCCCGTTGATAACAGTACTTTGTACTAAAGGGTTATCCTGGTTAAATATTCAATTTATTATTATTATTATTATTATTATTATTATTATTATTATTAAGTTAAAAATCGGTAGACGTACACCAAATAGTTGTCCACAAACCCGGGGTGTCCTATCGAGGCCGTTTAACTGTCTGGTGGTTTTCCAAAAACTTTCATTTCCTTTTAATACCTCGTTGCACTATCTAACATTTCAGTTAAATTAAGGTTAAAGTTCCAATGTTACGCATAGCACATTGCTATTTGTGCTCTGAATGCCGTTTCCTCTTCATCGTCTTTACTTGTTGTTTGAGGGGGTGGGGAACTGAGGGTAGGAGGTACGTGGCAAGCCGATATGTTATATGGAACGAATAAGGAAAAGCTGCGGGAACATAGGGGAGAAATGAAGGAAACACGGGAACGACCCCGACCCACCCACCCCCCCCCCCAACCCACCACCACCACCACCACCACCACCGTGTGAATGGTATGGCGGTGAATTTCGCGCTATGAACAATTTCCATTTAAATTACTACTAGAACACCAATATGAAGTATTTCAGGGTCGTTCAACATCCAACATGGCAAAAAAAAAAGTTACAAAACTATACGCAAAACATACCTCCAAATATATAATACATCACAAAAGTCCTTTCATTTGAATATCAGTCCTGCTAGTATTATTTCACACTGACTGGTTCTCAGTTCAATTACAAACAATACTTACACTGACAGACTACTAGTTTCACACGAGTCTAAGAACTATCAAGTAGGCTTAATTTGATATATCAAAATTCTAACTAGGCTCCAAGGATTGGAGAAAAAAAACAACAACGAAAGAAACAACTTTATCATCCCTCGCCCTTGATGTCATTTCTTTTAATTATTTCCCTACACCTTGCAGCCAAGTCAGAATTTTAATACACGAAAACGGCCCTATTACAAGAGCTTGATAAATGATCTCTGTCATATGCTAGATCACAATTCTGCCTCCACTAAGAAATTGACTATCGTGAATCTTGCGTTAAATAAATCGGGTCCTGGTAAGACTGCCCACAGTCTCTCAATTTTCCTCTATTAAAGAATTGAGTAACACGCGAAAATTAATCACATTAAAAGTGGTTACAGTCGAAAACACAGAAATCCCTTTGCAAAACAGAGACTGAACAGCCTAGTTGCCATTGTTCATCTCTGATAAAAGCTAATCCAGGATTAAAAGGTAACGGAGTTTTTAATTCTTTCACTGAAAGAGAAAACTTAACCGAAAGCGACCGCTTTCCCAGGCCAAGACAGACACTGAGGTTGAGTTGGTTCGTAATTAGTCCAATCTTGCTCTCGTTGCTGATTTTCGATCTCAATAAATTCCTGTCATGAGATTACTTTTCATTTGAGGGTTATACGCTTATTGTAAATTACAAAAGATGAGATTGATTTTATATCACGACGCTATAAATTTATCTGTTTAGAATTGTCTTAAAAATATTATCATAATGTGCAACTGTCCTGTTACTTAACACGTTTTCCATAGTACACCGAGTTTTGAAAGGGCGCCCTACAGATGTCAATACAAGATAAGTTATTCTGTTTGTCTAGCAGCAATGAAACTAAGTCTCATGTCATCTTGAATTAGCTCTCTCGTTCAATGCTTAAGGCTGAATCGAACACACTACGCTGGAGGAATTTGAAAAAGGTTTCTCTCTTGATTATCCGGATGTCATCATCTTCAAAAAGCTTCCTTTTCCAATTGTTTTCCGTCCAAATGAAAACGAAAAGCTGGCGTTTTCAAATTCCTTCAGTTTGAAGAACGTTTTTCAAAAGCTCCGTTTTCGTGACGGATTAGTGTGGACGCAAGGCACAACCGGTGAAATAGAGGCATTTTTCAAATTTCTCCAGCGTAGTATGGACGAAGCTTTACAGAAAGTGTTAAAGAAAGCTGTAATGTAAACCTGAATTAATTCAATCACCCACTTAGGGTTAGGGTTGTAGGGTTAGAGCTGCCTCGTCCCCAGTCGCCCGCGCGATAGTATGATTAACAAATTAACTAGTGAGTAGGGGCGCAGGGGATCATGGGCAGGAGACACCATTGCACCCTGCGCTCGCGCTCCTCACTGGCTACCAGGTCCCGCTCGCGCTCTTTTGTTCACTCCCAGACTCCCAAATCGCTCTCTGCGCTAAGAAAAAATAAGAAAAGCCTGTGGAGGAGGCAGGGGTTAGAGCTTAATAAGAAAACTACCACGACAACGGCAACGGCGACGTCACTAAAAAAAAGGTGTAATGAGGACAACAATAGCTGTGCAAGTGCGATAAAATTCTTGGTACATTTCTTTACCGTCCTCTGCAAAAAGACAACGAATTTAACGCCGCGTTCCATATTCAATTTCGAGATAGTTTTGACAGTGAGAAACAAACTACACGAATTAAGGGTATCGCGAGATTCATAGGTAAAATATAAAATCAGTTTTTAATCGACTTTGTTCTTGGCGTCGCTGTCGTGGTTTCTTAAACTCCCTAATAAGAACAATGCCTGTGCTCGTGTGTTAGAGATCTTTGCACATTTCTTTGCTGTCCTCCGCAAAACAAGAAAGGGAAATGACTAAATGCTGCGTATTTTGCAGAATGCGAACGCCGTGGGCTCACTTCAAGGTTTATAACGCACCTTCATAGGCTCTGTTCATTTTAGTAACGTTACCGTTTCCGTTACTGTCCACCAACAAAACAACGTCTACAGGTGCTACGTCCCTGAGCAAGGCTGAGGGAAAACTCTTCTGCGGTTATCCTATTTATTAAGAAGACTTGGCACCCTTACTAAGAAGATAAGCCACTGTCTCGGATTTACTAAAACTCTGTGCAAGCATAAGCGACGTTTGACCAGAGTTAGTTCTAGATTCAATGTCACCCCCGTGAGAGAGTATCTCCTCCATTACAGCAACATTACCACTCACTGAGGCATGATGCAACACATTCCATCCATCGTTGTCTTGTAATGACGGATCTGCACCCTCTTTAAGCAGACACTTTACAGCCTGTAGCTTGTCATTAACAGCAGCTATCATTAGCGGGGTGACACCTACTTTAGTTACTAAGTCAATGCTAGCCACGTGACTAAGTATTAATTCAATAACCTCAGGGTTTCCACCCTGTGAGGCACAATGCAACACATTCCATCCATTGTTATTTTGTAATGACGGATCTGCACTCTGTTTAAGCAGACACTTTACAGCCTGTAGCTTGTCATTAACAGCAGCTATCATCAGCGGCGTGGAACCATCCTTATTTATTGAGTCAATGCTAGACACGTGACTCAGCATTAATTCAACAACCTCAGGGTTTCCACCCAGTGAGGCATGATGCAACACATTCCATCCATTGTTGTTCTGTAATGACGGATCTGCACCCTGTTTAAGCAGACACTTTACAGCCTGTAGCTTGTCATTCCTAGCAGCTATCATCAGCGGCGTGACACCCACTTTAGTTCCTAAGTCAATGCTAAGCATGTGACTCAGCAATAATTCTATACTCTCAGGGTTTCCACCCTGTGAGGCATAATGCAACACATTCCATCCTTTTTTGTTTTGTAATGACGGATCTGCACCCTGTTTTAGCAGACACTGCACAGCCTGTAGCTTGTCGTTAACAGCAGCCATCATTAATGGTGTTCGGCCCGCATCATCTCTTCTGTCAACAGAAAATCCGAGAGCGAGCAAGGATTCAATTTCAGCAACATCACCGGCCTCTGCAGCAGAGTGAAGTGAATTTCTCGTCGTCTTTTCCTCTTCCACAGAAGAATTGCCTAAAAGAATTGATAATTAAAAAGACAGAGCTCGTGAATTTTCAGAAACAACATAGAAGCACCTTAGTTTGCAACTATCACGGGAAAAACTGACTACATAACAATAAAAACCCATGTTGTACGTCTTGCTATTGAATAATTTAGCTGTTTGAATTCAGTAAACGGAAGCTACATGTTCAAACAAAACTCTGCAGCCAACATGCACATAACTATATCTGGCCGGGTCTGTTGTAAGCCTCTTCCAGGTGTTAAGTTAGTTGATGCGCAGCGCGAAAATGGAACACCAATAAAAGCTCATTTTTTCACACAGTGCCCTAACTAAGTGAACGTCTGGGAGAGGCTAGAGTTTTGCGCGAGAATTATATTTTCTCCACAAATTCCCAAAATTTATGAGTAAATTTAATAAGGACATGCATGTATTTAGTTTCACTTCTTCAAGATTTGAACAACTCATAGTTTGCGAAATGGTTTAAAGAGCACTTAAAATAAAATTACAAAATGCATCAGGTGTTGCAAGCTGTACCTCACTACACTCTAATGATTAGACACTTAGTCAACGATTAAACTACACTGGTCCCAGAGGTTTTTCTTAATTTTCCTTCTTTCCGCGAAGCACCGAACATGAAGCCGCGAGAAAGAAAAACCTGTTTACCTCGGACTTAAATCTCACTTTCATGCAGACGCCAGCTGTCAAACGCGTCAATTTGATAATTCAAAAAATTTGATAATTCAAAAAAGGGAGCAATTAACCAATTCGGAAAATACCATATTCTTTGTTTGTCTACCCAAAATTTTGATTAGGCATTGTGTTTGTTTTCTCTTGGGACCATTGTAAGTCCCAGGAGAAACTGGAACAATGCTTATGCAAAATTTGGGTAAACAAACAAACAATATTATGGTATTTTCCTCAGTGGAGAATCAGTAATCCTGTAGCTCTTCCAGACCTCATATTTTCATTCGTCCGTATGACCTGTAGCTTTCTTTGTTATCAGGGCTAGGGGCATTGTTTCTGTTGTATCATCTATTGTTTCGTTCTCCAATCACAAACAGCGTCTGGAAAGCTACAGGCTTGCTCTGCAGAATGGAAGCCTGGCAGCCGCTGTTTCCACTCGGGTGGTGAAGAGTGGTATCTTTTGACTTACTTGGTCGGGGTCAATGTGCGTGTTTGAGAATGTTTTCATCCGCAACGATCGCGAAGGTTATGCTTGCTAAACATTATTACGAAGTATCTCTACTTTTCGTTTTGTAAGAAGGCCTTGCGACTTCCGAATAGAGTCTTAACTGTTAAAACTAGCCCGCGCTGAAATGCCACAGTTTCGCAGGTTGCAGATATGAGATCCACCAGAGACTTCAGAGTACACACAACCAAAATTGACATAGTGAGCTAGGGTATGAATGGCCTGTCAGGTACAGGTATTTGCCTACATCAGGGATAAACTGATTTACAATAGCCTTTCCATATCCGGTTGGCAGAATGGCGAAAACATCCTTGTGATTTATGACTGCGAGAAAGGCTCTGATGTTCGGTAAGACTTTCAGAGTTGGGAGCAATCTTTTACCTTTTTTCACACATCCATCGACGATTAGTCAACGCAAGTTTATTTCTGTACTCTTTAAAATGGCGAGGAGAGTAACTGTAAGTAAATTCAGTTGAGTGTTTTGAAGTTGTGAGAGTTTGCTTGGTTGTTTGTAGCTTGGCGCTGTAATGGCGCTTAATCCTGTGTTTCCCTCGCCGTAGAATTTGAGCCAATTTCTGATCGTTGCTGTATTTAGGATAATTTCTGTGGAATACACGTAAAGAATTTCGTCGCTTTCTGCTATTCAATTTACGGTAGAAAAGTCTGATTTCAAGTGATTTTAAAAGTGACGACTGACAGAAATTGTTTTTGAAGTAAAACTTCAACCATGCATGTCGCACGAAATTTCACACCGCAAAAACAATTTTGGAGAACTTAACTGGTGAAATAAATGCAACTACATAAAGTAGTTCAAAAACTATATGTTCTCTTTGTATACTATCTGAATTATTCGGTGGTTGCCCAAATTTTTTACAAATCAATAGTAGATGGCGCGCAAGCCGATTCAATGACAAGAGTTGCGTCAACGAACCATTAGTAATCTGTGAAACCAAATTACTCCAGTAAAAAAAACAAACATGTAATTTACCGGGCTAGGTCGGTCCGTATGGGAAAATATTGAGTACGGCCTGAGGTCTTCGGCCGTACTCAAGACCTCAGGCACAGTTTATTCCCATACGGATCTCCCGCCCAGTAAATGACATATATTTGTGATATAGAGGAGAGTGTTTTACTGGGAACTAAACATCTCGCAGATTCCATACGCCACTTCATCCGGGACCCGAGTTGAACACTCTCCTCCATATAAAAAGAACATTACACGTTGGCTCGAAGATATGAATTTTATGTTCGAGTGGCAAGAACAATATCTCAC
>CM042758.1:23215037-23260037 GCA_022496165.2 Catalaphyllia jardinei | reverse complement strand
TCTATGATGTAGATATTGTAGATGGAATATTGTAGATGCAGAAACTCACTTTGTTGGATACTCTGCAATAAACCATTATCATTATTATCCTTATCGTTACCGTCACCGTTACAGTTATCATTATCGTTATCATTATCATTACACTGTGGAAGCAGGATAAGTTTTTTTTTATTAAGAGTTTTCTAGTATTGCTGCCTCCTAAAACCAATTGTAAATATTTCCATACAAAGCGAAGGATTTTAAAGCATAGACTTAGGTCGACTTGTGGGAAGCCTAGAGCTTGGGCTGTCTGTGCTGTAACTAGATTTTTCGAATGGCTGGTTAATTCACAGGAATAGATTTGTCCGGGCGACTTGTCGTAGAGACTTGTCACATAGACTTTTCCCCCTCGTGTACACCGAAGTTTAGGAATAAGATGGTGTTGTGCCTATTGCCAGCAAGCACACTTAAAACAGCATTGCAGCTCTTTTGCATCACTGTACGGGTCTATGAATAGTCCAGTGACATACAATGTACACAAACCTAAATCTGTCTCACTGTCACTGTTTGCTTTTGTAGATTCTGAAGAGGTTACTGAGGCTGTGGCTCCATTTGCATCTAATGACAAAGACACATCAGAGTAATTAGACATGATGTAACTAAAATAAGGCACAGCCACAATGCCCATTTAAAACACACCTCTTTACATTGACAGCTCGCACTAGTCCTGTGATTTCTATGGAGTTTAGCACACGCCTTCTCACTTAATCATAACAATTACAATTTCCTCAACTGTGATTGGCGCATAAACTGCTGTATTTTGCTCTGATTAATCTGCAAAGTTGTAGTCGGACAGTATAATCAGACAGTTGGCTGTAATGGGACACCTGTAATCAGACAGTTAGATGAGCCAATCATTTTAAGTCCTCTGGACTAAATCTACCAATCACAACATTGATTGCAATCACTATAGTAACCTGTTCAAGAGACTGACTGTACAATTGTGGAGGTTTAGTCTTGTAATCACGATAATAAAATGACTATTACATGTAAAAGCTCTTCTTCAAATGAACTTTTACTTTTGTGGGAAATTGTAATTATGATAAATTGGTAACAGGACATCACATCATCCAATTCAGTCTGCAATCATAGTCGTGATTATCAAATCTCCTGCTTTGTGCTCGTCTGATTTTGTTTATCACTCCTATGATTACAAACTGAATTGGACTCCAGTCAGTCCTATTACCATCATTAAGGGTGTTTGCTGATTGCCACATTTTTCAATTAAACGTTCTGGCATTTAATTCAAAACTGGATTTTCGTGAATGAGGCGTTCATTTGACTTTTGCAGTTTATTTGAGCCTGGACTTTATTTCCAAATTTTTAGTCATCATTTTCGAGTGCAGAATATCTTATAATTCTACCTAAAGATTATTACACCTTGACTGTAAATGAGGTTGCCATCTTTCTTTGAAAATGGATCCGCATCAAGATTATTTGATCAAGTTGCAAGATTACTCAGATCATGTTGACTCAGTTTATTCAGTTCTTAATTAAAACACGATGCTCTGGGTGATCCTAGGTCGTTGATCCTGATCCATACCATTTCAAAGCAAGAATCCAGTAATTAAGTTTTAAACATGCAAAAACAAACAAACCAGCTGTTGACACAGGCAAACAATAGAAATCAACATCGAACATCTTTTCAGTATGACTGATGTTGGCTGTTAAACCTTAAGGCCACCTCACACTAGCCGATTTTTTGTTGCAGCACTGCAGATTATTTGTCGGTGTCAAATCGGGTTAAAATTTGTTGGGACATCAGCTTGCCACACACTAGCCAATTTTTTGTTGCGACTAGACGAGTTGAGAGTTGGGGCCAAGTCGATCTCTGCCATGTTGGAAAAGACACTTGTTCATGTGACTCTCATGACAATTCCTCATTGGTTGAGGAATGCGCGAGCCCCAACAAATTGTCTTGATCCACCGCACGCTAGCTAACAAGGCCTGACAAGATGTTTTGAGATCTAGCACTGTCAGATATGGCCCAACAAGCCCGATTTTGTCGCAGACTTGTCTGAATTCACCACACACTAGCCAACAAGTGAAGATTTTTTGTCGGCTGACAAAAAATCAGCTAGCGTGCAGTAGCCTTAAATTGATATTATGTTATGGACTTCTTGATATATTAATTATCTCATAACTCTCCTTGTACAAGCTTAATAGCACAGCTTAACATGTCAAGAAAGGGCAGGGGAGTAAAATATATCCATTTTCCTGGGTTTGGTTTATTTCAGAAATGGAAATATTGGTTCTAATCATTCACATACAGTCAAAATGTCTATTTTAGAATGTTCTGGACTAAGGTAAATCAATATCACCCTAAACAGCATTTTGCTCTCATATTGCATCAATGCAGATGTCTATAACAAAGTCAGGATTTAATTGCACTGCACAAGTAGAAAAAGAAACCTGTTGCTCCTGTTGCTGAATCTCCTTCTTGACTGGTATCTACTTCTGTGGATTCTGAAGAGGATTTTATTATATGGCGGCATGTCTCATTTAAAGTGAATGTCACTTGATAACAGGAATTGGCATAATGGCTGCATGGACAGAGTTTCTCCTGTATTACAACCTCTCCACTAACACAAAACGTTAAAAATAATGGTTGATAATTGGATCAAACCTTTTAAGCCTAAAAATCCTAACTGAAACTTTTTGATAAACTTTTTGATAAACATTTCCACCACTTCAATTGCATGTGTTTTCTGGGATCTGATGATGTCCACAAGTCTACCTCATTTTCCACCAGGAACTAATGAAATACATGTATTCTCTGTCATTATTGTCACCTTTCCTACTTAAGCCTTTCAAATCATGAATTTAGACCACTGTCAACTACAGTGCATGCAAACTTTACAGAATATTGCCAGCTGCATACTTAAACAACATTGTTACTCTTACATGTCAGTGTACACAATCTATTACTGTGTCTATTTTGAACTGCATTACCCCTCCACCCATAACTAAATACATAAAGAAAAAACAAAAGAAATTATATTATGTTTAATGGATGTCCTTATAATCTGATAATTATATAGACATGATTAACCTTTACGTTCAATTTTTTCTGACAAAATCTCCATTATCCCAATTAAATGTTAATTTATATTATTATCATAAAAGTCTCTGAGTGGTCACTTATAAGAGCTTAAAACAAAGGAAAAGCCAAGGAAAAGTCAAGTTGGGTAATTCCAAAAGTGGTCACAGTTGCTTACAGGAGCAATCATTAAAAAGTTCAAGTATTAAACAGTTCAAGCATGTTTTCATGAAGGTGATTGTGACTAGAGCTGGCTGCAAGGACAGCTACATGGTGTATGACTGTATTTGCTGATCAATGCATTCAACAGAGTTCTACTTTACTTACTTACATGATTGGTGAAAAAATTCTCTGTGATGCGTGATTTAAAAAATTCGGTATGATACATGATTGGTACCTAGCCCCCGGTGTCACCCTTTAAGTGGACCATATTGACTGATACATAGAGACAGATAGAGCTAACATGTCTCCCACCCCAAGTACAAATTTAAACTATTCAGAAATGGGAGAGAAACTAAGCTCATCTCTGCTCTAAATATAAGGGGGGCTGCTCCAATATTGAGCAAATTGGAGTTAAGCTTCTTTGTAGATACTTCACACTTAAGAAACAGAAAACATGTACCGTGTTTCTATAGAGTTATATAAACATGAGTGGAAGTTTGGGAGAATGAGAAATGCTGTGGGAACATGAGCCGCAGGCGAGTGTTTCCACAGCTTTTTCGAGTTCTCCCAAACTTTCACGGGTGTTTATATTTAACAATTGGATTATGAGCTCGAGATTTCTATCGCGTTATAGTTGATGAGGGCCCAGCCCGAGTCAACTATCATGCATAGAAATCGAGAGCGAATAATCTAATTGTTTTAGTATAAATCTACTAGTCGTTCAAAATTTACTCTATATCCTCTTTACAGATGCTTCAAAAACACAAAGAAGCCGCCTTGATGTTACGCTACTCACTATCTATCACAGAATAGAACGTGAGTAGCGTAGCCAATCAGAGAATGCCATTCGTGATAGAACGCTAGTAGATTTATACTAAAACTTGATAGAAACTTGGAGTACATGTTTTCTACTTCTTTTAGAAAACACTGTGACAAGAAAAAGGAAAACAACTTGTTAACTTTGATTATCAAAATGTAAATTCTCTTTGCTCGCACCATCACTACATCAACAGCGTGCTCTAGTTCTGTGTCTCCAAGTTATACAAACACGATTTTTAACCAATCAGTGTGCGTGCTTCCTTAGGACCGTTTTCCAAAACTATATGTTAAGCTGTATGTATAATGCACATTAGCACTGCACTAACCTGGTAACAGATTTCTTTCTCTGTTTGTCTGCACCAGACCTTTACCTTGTGCAGAGCTTACTATCTCCACTTTCACAGTGATATTTCCAGTTTGATCTAATGAAACAAATTACAATGCATAGTATAATTACCGGTAATCGTTTAAGTTCATGTCGCATCGAAATCTACCTTCAAAAGATTTGAATGTAAAGATGTCACTTGCAAAACTGAGTTTTTTTGGTATACATTGTTTCTGGAGAACGAAGTGCAAATCACACTTACAAAACGATGCTTTTCGAGTCAAAACAAGTCAGTCTGCCAAAAATTAGCTTGATCCTGCAAAAATATTAAAATCGCCCCAAAGAGTGATAGATGTCCTTTTTGCACGAATGCCTTCAAGTAGGCAATCAATTGCCATTGATAATCGATGATTAATCAACAAAAGGTTACACAATTCCTCCTAATCAATTGGCCATCAATTATCAATATCAATTGATTGATTAATATAGATTGGCAATGATTATCATCAATTAATGATTTCATTGATTGGACACCCTGTATACTAAATCAGGAAAAATGAAATCAAATAACTGAGTGCAAACCTGTCAATACAAAATTCAAAGGAATATCTTTGTGAGGTTTCTGAATCAACCCATAAATCATCTGCTCGAATCTCTCACATTCTTTCTTCCAGGAGTAAATTTCTCCATACTTGTCTCTGAGACGCATAGCACTGGCATGTCTGTCTTTTGGCTTCTGCTTTGACAGCTGTTTGATTCTTCCAGCCCAGTCCTCAGGCTTATCTGAATCGACTACCACAGTCCTCCCACCCTCCACTTTCTCTAAAGCTTTAGCAATCCCAGATTCACTGGAGACCAGAACAGGCACACCAGCTGAAATTGCTTCCAAAGCAACCAGGCCAAACCCTTCTGTGCGTGAAGGCATAACAATCACATCAGCTTGACGAAACATTTTTTTCATTTCTTTGTTGTCGCGATAGCCACGGATAGTTAATTGGTTTCGCGCGATGTTTGTTTTCTCGAGAAACAACTTCTCTATCCTTCTCTGTTCATCCTGTGGTGAACCAACAAATGTCAGTTCAAACTTTCTGCCAAGCATAGCTACTGCCTTTCCAACAATATCATATCCCTTAAGTGCAAAGTCCTCAATACTCCCACGACCCATCATGAAGATACTGAATTCCTCTGCTTCGGCTGGTTGAACATGTGACGCCTGAGTTAAGAAATTCTCAAAAATTCCGGGAGTAATAACCTCTACTTGGACCGCTTCGACATCACTATCACGAAGACTTTTACTGTATTTCCTTTGGAGCCGAGAGCCTACTGCAACAGCCAGACCAGCTGCTTTGCAAAGCTCTAATTCTTGCCTGTTCTTCTTTTCGTGTTCTGCAATTGCATTTGGTGTGGAGCGGCCTTCTAATTTGTGTTTTCCCATGTCTTCACAGGATACATGAACGAAATGGAGCCATTTACATTTTGTGATTTTCGAAATGAAATAGGCAGGGCTGCCAAACTTTCTACCATGGCTTACCACAACATCCGGCGTTGGAAGCTCTGGTGGTGGAATTTTCAGCCACTCCATCGGATCATTAGATCCTGGGGGTCTTGGTACTGCAGTGATCAAATTCACTCCTTGTTTGCAAGCATCTTCCTTGTCCTCTGGGCTGCTGCTGGAGACATAGCAATGAACCTTGATCCGGTCGCTAGCTGCTTTAGCCAGATTTACAGCAAACGCCTTGTTGAAAGTGGATAAACCTCCTTTGGAGGACCCCCACTCGTCACAGATGAACATAACATCGATAAACTGAGAAGCTTCGTCACGAACATGAACCTCCGCGTAATAGGATGGCCCTGATTGTGGCCGCGCGTCCGTCGCATCCTTGACGGTGACGTGAAATGTTTTGCTTTCTCCAGCGACTTTGTTATAAACGGAACTTCCAGTTCCCATTCCAAGGGTTTTATATCACAATTTGCATTCAGTTAGCCATGGTTGTCAACCATCTACGAGACAACAGGAGTCTGGAATCGGGGTTGGCTTGGGCTTAGATTACTCTTTCACTGAAATGACAGACAGGCCAGGGAAAGGGGCGGGATGTAGCGTGAGAGGGTGTGGCAATTTAAAAGTAGATGGGAAAAACATTCGACAACGACTGCAGCGAAAAAGCTTATGCAAAGAGAAGAAAATACATAAATAAATAAAGCGAGGATATAATTTGATTGACACATGCTATCTGTGACTGGGCTGGGTGGGGAGTCATTTAAAACATTATCAAGTAGCCTTTGCTGTTTTCAAATATCTCTTTTCGTTAAAGAGATGTTCAAGTTTTCAAAATATTCAAATTAGCCAAGTGATAAGGTCATACCCTCAACCAAATTTTGATTAAAACCAACTATGATGAAAAAAGACATCGCAACCAATTTATATCAAAAATGTTTGATTCTTTGCAGTGAGATTTTACTGATTGTGCTCCACAGTTTTGTTACCATGGCAACATACTGGGTGCCAGTCCTCCCCAATATTATAGGCCTTTCTGCCCACCTTTGTAATATAATATTTGCTAATGGTACCTCATGTACATGATCCACAAGGATATAAATGTGTAACCTGGTAGGATCTGATCAGCAAATGCAAAGGCTTGAACAAACTGAACTCAGAAAGGCTGACCGTACGGTTGGGGTTAACTGTTGTATAACTGAAAGTGAATTGTTATATAACTGAAAGTGATTTAAGCAATTGGAAAGAAGCGTGGAAAAAAAAATCAGGGCTTCAACGGGATTCGAACTCGTGACCTCCGCGAAATACCGGTGCGATGCTATACCAAGTGAGCTATGAAGCCACACATCGGGAGCGAGGTCAATTTATTGAGTTCATATCTCATGAAAATCAGTAGCGGAAACACTACTACAACACTACCGGAAACACTAATCACAGGCCTGCTGAATGGGCCACTAGATTGACTGGAAAAGACTGTTCCTACATCGACCTTTATTCTAGCTTAATATCCATCTTCGTTCACTGTCTAAAATCCGCACGCGTCATTGGTCAAAATTGATCACGTGAGTTCCCGTTACCTAACGACATCAAAGTGACAGAGTGCGTTATTACAATAACGCATAAAAACCGTGCAGTGTTCACGTTGGGCGGGAAGCCATTGCATCGCCAGCAGTGAACTCAGATTGAATATTAAAAGGGTTAGAGACTTAGTTCGTGTTTTGTTTTCAAATACACGCACTTGTTTACTGTACAATGAACTCGAAATTTTTAATACTGCACTCAGCTTCGCTTCGTGCAGTATTGAAAATTTCTCGTTCATTGTACAGTAAGCGCGTGCGTGTATTTGAAAAAAAAACACTCACAACAGTCTAACCCGTAATTGCAGCGACAGACCGTTTCCGTTCACACGCCACGAACACACAAGTATAGAGAGGACATGCGCAGCAGTCAGAAAGGAAAAAAACACCACTTCCGGTTTTCATGGCTTGCGAGGTGTAGGAGGCCTGTGCAAGAACGGGGAACAGGATGCGTCGAGGCAATGATTGCGAAAGGGTTATTAATGAGTCTCGTAGCCAGATGCCTTTGCTTGATGGACAGGTAGGTGTCTACAATTGCCTTTATGGTTGCTTGGACAGGTGTAAACGATCTGGTAAAGACAACTGGACTCGTCTAGACATTACAATTTCTTTGTGTTTACAAACTTACACAGAAACGTTGGACTTAGCCTGTAAAGAAATAAGCATTTTATTTGTTGCTACAGAGCCACAATATCGCTGGTAGTGCAAGAATGCTGTGTTTGCATATTTTCAGTCATTACAGCTTTGCAATAGAAACAAGTACAAAAGTGTTAGCTATTTTGCTGAGAAAATATCTCAGAGAAATCTGCTTTGTGTTTATAACTACACAGGCGTGGCTTTGGTTAATATTACAGTACGTTTTCCAAGAGCAATTTTGTAATCAATACCCACTTATGTAATGGGGACCATCCCTAGTAAGATTTCTAACGCGCATTTGGATGCTTCCCTCTCCTCCTACACCAATTTCTTACTCTAATTTCTTACTTCACTGTATTGGAGAAAAACTTTAATAAATAACACACACACACCCATCAGGAGAAAGAAACTTGTTTTACGAATTCGCGCAAAAGACCATTTAGCAATTTTTAGGGAAATATCTTTGACACAATTGGCAAATTCTGAAGCTAACCTATAACTTGCCATCGTTTTTTGAGGAATTACTCCCGCTGCTCTGCTGTTACAAATGAACACGTGACAAGAACACGGAAAACGTTAGTTTACCATGAAAGCTATTGCAAACTTTGCATTAATATTCCAGACTAGTGACACTGAAATCGTCGTGGTCGCATTTCTCACATGAAATTTTGACGGACTACATTATTTTTACAGTTAAACATTGGAATAAGCTCTCCATTAAATAATTAATCTAAATAACATAATCCATTTCAGGACACGTGAATAGGCATTGTTGAAGATCCAAGCATGGAGTATTGTAACACTGTGCTTAACATCCAGGGCCGGGTTGTTCGAAAGCCGATTAACACTAATCCAGGATGAAACCTAACCAAAGTCTTGATTTTTCTGTGTAAAAATTTTTTTTATTGCTTATGAGTTTCAAAAATATTTGGCATTATTCAAGCTCAAAACTGAAGGACAAACAGTGAAACAGAAAACCTCAACGAAAAAGTTACAAAACTGAAATCAAAATTCTCGCTAATCCTGGGTTAGCTCAATCGGGCTTTCAACAACTTGGCCCAGAAGGTGAAGCAAATGCCACTGTCCAAAAAGGACAAGTAGGCCAATGTGCACTACACTTGGTTATGTATTGTCACGCCATGTACAGGCAAGACGTCACCAAAGCTCTGTTTTCAGAACATCCCAATTTGGTGTTTAGCTGACTAATGGCATACTCTGTGGGGAATGGGTACTAGCCACTGCCAGCAGCAATGGCACATCATTATCATCCACACTGAAAAAATGAAACAAAAATGATAAGAATTTTCAATTTAAGCAAGTCTTTGTTCGTATTTACGGTCTCGTATAGGGATGAGAGTATGAGGAAGGGGCCAAGGGGGATGGCACTAGACCTCCCCACCCCCATTACATTGCAGAGGAAAGCAGATGTTATCATAATTTAGGCCATGTAATGTCATTTAGCTTTGCAGGCGTCATTTGGGTCGTCACATGAGAACCAGCATTGCGTGACCAACGTCCTAAAAACGGATGCAAAGGAGACTAACACTAGGCCACAACCGCAAGTCTTACATAACGGATGTGCACTGGGTGACAAGAAAAACAG
Source organism: Catalaphyllia jardinei (assembly GCA_022496165.2). Classification (NCBI taxonomy): domain Eukaryota; kingdom Metazoa; phylum Cnidaria; class Anthozoa; order Scleractinia; family Caryophylliidae; genus Catalaphyllia; species Catalaphyllia jardinei. The sequence goes on along the minus strand of CM042758.1, from coordinate 23,250,341 downwards.
GAATTTCAATTTGTCAATCTTAGTATGCAACGCCAACACAAATTTTATACCCTACAAAATCTTACCCCAGCATTTTTGTGAGATCGTCACGAGTCAATGCCTTCCTTCTGTCTCTCAGTCTTTCTGTTACAACCTGTAACCGAAAAGAATTACTTTTCATTCTTTGTTCTTTAACTGTTCAGCCTGAAATGTGTCGTCACAGTTTGAATGCCTGCCTGCATGGCTGGAATTGTCACACAACGTTTCTTAAGAGTGTCACGTGACAGTAAAATAGTTCCAAACATTCAAAATTGCAGTACCTGGTGTAAACTTGTAAACAAGTTATCTTACCTTGCTTTTCAAGTAGATTTCTTTCATTTTATCCTCCAAGTGCATGAGACACTGAAAAAAATTCTTCTGATGAAACTTCATTTCAGAATTATTTATTAGGAAAAAAATTGTTGCAATTTACTTTCAAAGAGAGCAAAAAAATCAGTCTCTTGCACTTACAAATTCAGCAGACATCTTAATATCCCAGAGGCCATTTAGTGAAGACAGCATAGAGAAAACCAAGTTGGACACTTCAACTTGTTGTACATGAACAGGATCACTAAAAAGTAATTAATATGGATTCGGTTCAAAGTTCGAACAATGAGTGCAAAAATTATTTACTAAAAATCTACTTGTAGCATGGTAAGATTTGGAATACTATTTCAAACAACCCACTTAACTTCGTTTCTCTAAGTGGCCCTGCAATGAAACTCTCAAGCAATCTCAAGAAAGTTCATGTTAAACCTTGCGAGAATGCTTAAAAGCGTGAGTTACTGTGCTTATAACTATAGCGAAACATCTGTTTTCACTGCAATATGGATAACTTCAAATTCAATCTTCCATCACAGGGTCACCTTAAGAGCTTAAAGTCTCAATAACTTTTTCTGAGCTGTATTCAAAATATTACTATGCCATAAGGATTTTTTTGGTATTTTTTTGCCAATATTGCTGAAATGTTATGTGGATATCATTTTAATACACATGAAACATCAGAAAACACGGCACTTGCTCTTTACATCATTTAATTTAAGTCTGAATTCTCCTAAAATTACCCATGACAACTTAAGTAACCTGATTCTCAATCTAATAATTCATGCAGATTCATTGCCCAAATTGATTTACATTCAAACTGAGTTCAGAGCCTCCTTGTTCTTGAACTTTGCTAACAGTAATCTGAAAAAAGTTCATAAAGGTTTTATTACTCTTATACAAAAGTTTCTGCTACTGATAATTTGAACAGTTTGAGATAACTTGAGGTCCAAAAAAAAAGGACAAACATGCATGCTGGTGGAAACTTTACTGGAAAACTGGTGTCAGAATTTGTGCTTATCTTGGATTGGCTTTTTATTGCACTTTTAGCGACCAGGCACAGAACAGATTTACACTAATTTTGCATACATGTATAAAAAATTAATTGTCAGGTCACAGATCTTGCCAGACTTTGTTAGAAAGTGTACATATTATCCCTTTATCAACTCTACATAATAAAGGTCTTGTTTTACCTTGCTGGCTGTTTCCTGTTTTTCTTCACAGAGACAACCTCACAAGTCCTAAAACCACACCAAACAGTCATGACTTATGTACTGATGTCAACTGCAACAAATCAAGCATTAGCCCAACCCACCCCCCTAGCCAGGTTGTTTCCCCTTTACAGGTCACCCAATACCCATTGTGCATGTACAGCATTTCGCCTAGGAACACAACACAATGACAAAATCCAGGTTGATCTTCCCAGCCCATGACTCAACAGTGATTCAGCAACCTTTGCATCACACAGCACTTCATGGCTACAAGCACAAGTGTATCAAGTAACTTTATCTTGCATGAATGGTACAAGCACATAAATATACAAGCCAGGCTGGTATCAAGTTTTCCCAATTCTTCCCAAGTCCTCCTTCACAAACAGGGTTGTCACACGACTCTTCTAGAAGAAGCACTGGGTAATGTCTCAAGCACTGACTCACCATTTGTCTGTGTTGGCAATGATGCACACAGCTTCAGATACTGGATCATCAACAACTGAATGCTGTAACACAAATTATAAAGTTACATGTGCATGTACATGTATGATTATTTAATACAGCTTTGATAGGATGGTCATATTACAAACATATACTGTCTCTGATTGGATACCAGGTATCTTGCATCATTGAAGTCATGCAAATATAGTTATACTGTCTTGTCTCATTTCTCATTTGATGCTAGTTATTAATGTACATGTGCAAAATGCTAAAAGGCTAAAGTAAAGTAATAGTATCAGTGAAATTTCTCAGGAGTGAGTTGATGCACTGACTGGTTTACAGTAGTCTATTTATTCACAACACTTACTTGTAATGTAAACTTTAAGTCAGTTGACAAAGTTCCACGAAAGTTGTTATCTTGAACCCCTTGAAGAACCAGGTCAGGTAAATAACTGTCCACAATGCTGCCAACAACACAAAAGAGAAAACAAGAAAGATCACCAGAGGTGTTTACTAAAAAAATTATAATAAATAAATATGCAATCAATACTTTAAATGCAAATATACAGCAACAGCAATACAAAGAAACACTGTCAACTTACCCAGCAAACATAGACCGCCCAAAATTGTTAAAGTTTTTCCATTCATCTGATTTACTGCAATTAAAACAACAGTTTTAGCATAACCAATGCATAACATAATTGTTTTTACAACACCATCTAAAATGAACTTAAACTATGCCATCTGTTATGACATTGCAGGGCTCAAAATTGCAACCGATACCGTCACGTTTGCGACTTAATTTTTCTTTTTTGCGACTAGGAAAAAAACAGTAGTCGCAAATTTGTGACTAGGTTTTGCCTTGTCTGATATGCAAATAAAAGAGCTAGCAGTTGAGTTTTTCCTTAAATAACTTCAGAAAGGAAAAGATTCATTAAATTTGCATCTTACAATTTTGTTACAATCTGAAGGTTTACTGTAATTTACCTGGGATGCATGCATGCAACAATTTTAATTCGATAGCCCACCATTTTCAGCAGTTTCTTTACACATGTACATGTATATCGCAGGCTCATATTTTGTGGCAGATTGGTGTGGTGCGTGAGTCACGGCACCATATTTACCCATGTATTAGTCAATCCTGTGTATAAGTCGAGCCCCAATTTTTGAGGCCAAAAAAACTGGATTTTCTCAATTTCCAGGTGAGAATTTCTTGGAAAACTTATCTTGTACTTCTTAGAATTTTCTTTAGCTACTCTGGATATAAGAACAAATCACAGCAAGTTTCAACGTGAAGTTTTAATAAGATTATTATCGCACCTACACAAGCGTTTCACCCAATTTAGCAACACATGTATGTGCGAGCTTTATGACAATAATTTTGGAAAAAAGGTTCACAACATCAAACACAATGATTTCAAACGAACCTTTTTAAGTGTGTAGAAATAAAAGTGGCTTTAGAAGACAGGCAAAACGCCAAAGAAGCCCAGGGGCCTGTTTCTCGAAGCTCCCGGTAACTTAATGGGCCCGAAATCAGATTTTGATATTAAAGTCTCAAGAAAAGTAAGGCGTGTTCTAACTTCTGATGATGTCTATGAAGTTTCTTTAGCTAACAACTTTACTGTACAATTTTTAAACCTTTTTGAAACTCTCTCTAGAATGGAAAACAAATAGCTTAACGGGCCCAGTAATTACCGAGAGCTTCAAGAAACGGACCCCTGGACTCTTTCAAAACTGTTGATAAACAAAGTGCAAACAGCAAAGCGTGTGTAGGGAACTTGGTAGCCAAGCCTCAAATTCTGTTGAAAACGCGTTTCTTCTTCACTTTCCTGGTCTTCACTCCCTTTTTGAAGCAGAACCTTCTTCTTCTTCCCACAACATGTCATCCCCTATCAGGGTTTTCATTAGAAGCCGGCAACCGGCGAACTCCGGCGGCTACTTTCGATATCAGCGCCGCCTACTTTTGCTGACTTTTGCCATCATTGGAACTCTCAAAGTGTACGTTTTCATTTGAAGGCTTTTAACATTGCATTGAAGTTATAAAAACAAAGGCACTCGTAAATGAAAGTTCCTTACTTTGATATTAGGTCTCACTTTTTGCTGTGGATGATTTTAAGTAAGGTCTTTTCAATGTATATCAACGCCGACTGACACTTTGGCATTCGCAGTCCGCCATGTTGATTACAGAGGCGAGAAGGACTGGTGGCAAATATGCCTCGATTACACGCTGTTTTCTCTTCCGGTTTTCCACGTGCTTTTAAAAAAAAGAATGGCTGAGAGAAAGCGCACCGCGGGCGATGGAAATAGTATATTGGCATATTTTTCGAAGAAAGCATGGCCGCTTCCAGATGCAGGTGAGTGAGCATAAAATGTATTTGATTTTCTGTTTATATAGACTTGAAAGACTGCGAGTCAACACAAATCCTAAGAACTGAATAAATTTCATATGAACCGTGCAACTTTTGCCATTCTCAATTTCGTTTTTGTTCTGTCCGCTCTTTTTCGGTTAAGCTGTGATCACATCATTTCAGTTGTGTCAAGGTCCGCTCAACAATAGGCAATTTTTGTGGATCGTTATAAAACTCTAGTTAAAAGTGTGGATGTTATAAGGTGCGTGATCCAGTGTGTGCGATAGACCTTTCACGATTTCGGACGCCACCTTGCATGCCAAAACTTACAGTGATGTATGGGAAAAGCCGGGAGTTTGATGCTCGTCAAGAAAGGTTGACATTCTGAAATTTCCACGAATTACAAACTAAAGATACTAGCTAAAAAAGTTAACTTATTAAATTTGAGAAGTTTGGTCTCACTGAAAAGGCCGCAAATTAAGTTTTACTTTTCATATATTTATCTGTGAAACCGATCTGCAGTTCACGGAAAATTTAGAAGCATTTGTATAAAAAACGAAAAGTTCGATTTCTCGCTTCTCGTCTATATAAAGCTGTACCCTTCAAATTTGATCATCAACATCTTTTGCTATGCATCTCCCCTTTGTATTTCATAGAAATTGCAGAATGTCAACCTTCCTCAAATTATCAAGCATCAAATTCCCGAGTTTTCCCATATTTACGGTAAATTCTGCTGTGTTTGCCCAGACCACAAATGTCCAATTTCGACGATTTTGAGTGTTACTAAAATACGTTTTTAGTCACGTACATGCTAGACAAAAAAAACACAAGCTCATAGATTAATAAAGACAAGATGAACTTGTAAACTTTTTTTGATGCTCAGCTGGGGAAAATAACAAAAACATGACAACAACAACAACACAATTTAATTGGACTGCTAAGCTATCACAGATACTATTTGCCGTTTATTAAGAAAGTATAACGTTTCAATTTTTTTGACAAAGGTACTACTTCAAGTCAAAGTCAAAGTGATTCAACAACATCACTTGCAAATAAGCCCGCATGCCTGACTAGTGAACCTGCTGCAGTTGAAATAGCTGAGTCTGTTAACTCCAGTCAAATCAGTCTTCTGTCCGTAAACATGTCTCCCGTTCCACCAATTGCTCCAGAGAACTGTGAGGTTTTCAAAGAGGCAGCATTCAAAGATATCTCGCTTGTTCTCAGTCACTACACTTGTACAAAGAAAAGCTGTCTTAATCTCAGTAAACAAGAAATGAATCGCCTAAAAACTGGTGGAAGCAAAGATCGTTCCAACATCAGTGGGTCTTTGACCCAAATGTTGTCATCTGTCAGAAGACAGGCTACTTCTGGCTTCTCTATGAAGAAGGTGCTGGCATGTTTTGCATGCTTTGCAGGAAGCACAATGCAGTGAATTTGCAAAACAAATAAAAAAAATTCAACACTGATCCTTCTGTCAGGTTCAAACGTACTGCAATTATAGAGCACGGCAACTCACAGCAACATAGGTAAGTCTTCCGTTGAAGCGGAATTGACAAGAAGAAGCTCTTCATTCCACAAACAAGTTGAGCAAAGAGAGCAATCAAGGGAGGATGTTTATCACAATGCCTTTCTGACACTTTACTGGTTGGCCAAAGAAGAATACCAAACAAGACGTTCATCAGCTTGCTTGGCCTTATAGAAAGACTTGGACAAGTTGACATGAAGTTTTTTCAACATCGATCTGGTGGTGCTGTGAGGGAAATGTTGTTTCTTCTTGGTCAGATGGTCAAAGCAGGTGTTGTGGAGAAGATGAAACAAGCCAACACATTTGGTCTTCTCACTGATGAAGTGTGTGACATCACAAACATAGAGCAGCTTGTAACATTTATCAAATTTGTTGATGTTAATTTAAACCAAGCAACCACTCAGTTCATTGCCATTGACGACTTGCTAAAAGATTCAAGTTCTGCGAATGCAACTACCATCAAGAACACTGTTATGAAGAAGCTGCAGGAGTGTGGCTTAGCAACAGATGGATGCAGTGTGATGACCGGTAAAAGAAATGGTGTGTCATCGCAATTTCGCCAAGAGTCTCCACTGCTTCTTAATGTTCACTGTATTTGTCATCGCCTGGCACTTGCATATGGTGATGCAAATAACAATGTCTCCTACATTTGTACTGTGGAAAAAATTCTCATCCAGTTATGGTCCTTTTTTGATAATTCTGCAAAGAGGACTGCTGCTTATGGTAAAGCAGTTATGGCTATAATAGAAATAAATTTGTCTGCAAAGGGAAGAAAAAAAGTGGCAAAGACCTACAAAAAGGCATGCCGAACAAGATGGCTGTCGATGGAGAAGGCGATTGATGGGGTGTTTGACGATTTTGAGGCATTATGTCAAACTCTGCGCATCACGAAGGAGGACGGTGATTCCTTGGCAACAGGTCTGTTAAATCAGATTGCAAACATCAAGTTCCTATCGACAGTTTATTTGTTGCATGCAGTGCTACCAGCACTTGCTCACCTAAGCAGAGCTTTTCAAGAAGGCAATGTTTCCTTTGCAGCTATCACCCCAGCTATCAAGTACACTGTTGACACCTTACAGACCATAGCCTCAACAAACAAGCCCCTGCAGGATTTGAAGAAAGATCTCAGTGAAGGGGGGAGGCTTTCAAAATGTGACCTTCCGATACTTGCTGAATTCCATGAGCAGAGTTTGACATCTCTCACTCAGAAGTATGTAACAGCACTGAAAGAGAACATTGATAGTCACTTTGAAAACAGTCTTCCTGTTCTAACAGCCTTTGAAATATTTGACCCCACAGCCGTTCCTGCAAGATCAGACCCGGCCTTCAAGGAGTATGGTGGTGATGACATCAAAACATTGGCAGATTATTTCTATAATGGTCACCACAGCAAAGCAGAAATGAAAGAAGAACTGTTATGCGAATGGCAGAAATTCAAGTACAATCTTCTGCAAATGAAAGAGCAAACATCTTCCGAAGTCTTGAATCCCCAACCAAAGAAAGCCCTGGTTACAAGGTCCCCTACAGAATGGACTCTTGAAAAGATGTTGTCCATGCGTGCCACATATCAGCACTTTGTACTTGGTTTGTTGTATCTGGCAGAGCTATGTCTTTCCCTTCCAGTGAGCAATGCTGGGCCGGAGAGAGGGGCGTCAGCCAAAATGCGAGAATAAATACTTCTGTGGCTAACCTTGACTTCTGCAAAAAACTGGCGCCAAAGCTTCAATAGTCTAAAAGTAATCATGAATTAGGCATACAGTAGGCACTTGAAAACTGTGTTTGGCCACCTTGAGTTGAGGACGAATTTTTGGGCTGATTTTTAGGTCTTGAAAGGTCAACTTATAGTTATACCCAGGTAAATGGCCTCAATTAATTTGGCGACTAAAATAGTTGCAACCAAATTTTCGTAACTAGTTGCAAATTGCGACCAGACATTTTTTTTATTTTGAGCCTTGCCTTGGTATAGACTCCATCAACATCTATACAAATGGAATGGTAGAGAAAGGTGTTCCGCAGCCAATGATAAAATCTACTTTCAAAAAAGGCCTTCTAAACAGGATCCAAGGCTGGCCCATAATGCAACCTCCAAGTGTACTGTTACATGATGATGTATGCAACATTTTTTATGTTGAATAAGGAGTCGTAAAGAAGACAGAGACTACTTCACTTAACAAATCTCTCACCTGTCAGGGCTTACACAAGAGCTCACATTCTCAATCCTGAAAAAAATGAAAACATAAATTTATATTGCAATCAATAAAGACAAATCAAAATGTACTTTCTTCTGAAAGTCTAGATGCCAAAGCTAAGAAAGTATCACTACACCTCATTAGCACTAAAAAGAAAAATTCAAATTACAGTACATGTGACAATACTTTCAAGACACTTCCATATTCACAAATTTGTGAAATAAGGAATAAACAAGGCAATAAAAAGGATGTAGGCACACACACAAAGAACAACTCCCAAACTGCCTTATGACCAGTACAAAATATTACCACTACCAAGTTATCAAGAGCAATTGCTTGTAACAAAGTTTTTTACTGAACATACTATAACATTTTACAGTTTTATCAAGTAGAATGTTTGCACTTGTTTTAAGTTTTACAGCTTGGTAAATCCTCTGATCTGATTATTTAGTTATTGGTTACCATTCACTGATAGACTACAACCAAAAAAGTTTTGCTTTTGTAAGGAAAATTACTCTGGATCACTCCACATTGTATTTTAGTGTCAACTGCAAGTGCTCATAACAAAACCAGCCTGAATTTTCTACATCAAATAAACAAGAAGTGATCAACAGTAAAGTTGATCACTAAAAGAACACTTCATGTCGGCTTCAGTCAAACACACGACACTTCATTACATGTATGTGGCTCAGTGCCTTACCTTGGAAGAGGTAGTTCCTCTGGAATTTGTTCATCTTCTCCTTGATGTGAGATAAGATTTGGAAAATCCACAGGTCGCTGAATAAAGGGTGAATTTAACGGACTTTGGTGAATGCCTGAGTCAGCCGAGCCACTTCGCCCATAAGATGCAATAGTCTCTTCTACATCAACAAGTTTGTCTAATGCACTACTTCTAACCGACACTGTGTCAGTGTCATCTGAGATACAACTGTCTGTCTTAGAGATATGACTGTCTGTGTGTCCATTACAATCACCTACAATGTCCTCGCTTTGAACAACCTGTGAATTTTTTTCAATTCTCACTAGAGAGTCATTTGTTTCAGTCTGGTGGTCACCCTTGCATTTCTGCAAAGATTGGTAAAGTTTCTCAAGACATTTGATGCAATAGAGGTCATTGGAAAATTGTTTCCTTTGGTGATTGTTGGATTCACAGTCTGACGCACAGTAGCATTTAAACTTTGTTCCTTTGGATGAGACATGATCAACTCCAGTTGAATTCTTGCAGCAATAGCATTGAAATGAGTTTAACTGGTGATTGGTTAACAAATTCATATCCTTAAAAAAAGGTTTCAATTCCTTTTGAACTCCACCATTAGGTATCTTGTTACATGTGCAGTTGGGCTGCAATATTTCAATGTTAGAACGTTTCTGTAAAGAACTGCCATTGATTCTTGAACTACAATTTAAGCACTGCGTTACACCATGTGTGCCTTGTAGCTGTGTTAAAATCTGTTCATGCAAGGATTCTTTCTCTCCTTTGTCTTTAAGTTCACCTTGTGGTGTGCACTTCCCATCACAGTTCGGTTTGCATTTCGAACAAATTACTGTCTCACTGGTTAAACTACAAGTTTTTCCAGAGAAGTCACTTTCAGTAAAAGACTTGGTTCCACCCTGGGAACAACTACTATCTTCTCCAAAATTGGAGACTTTGTCATGTGTACGATCTTTGCTGTCATCATCTCTCTTCTGTTCATGTTCAAACACTTCTGTACATCTAATAAAATAGCTAAGAACATCTAACACTTGTGCCACAAGCTTGGAATCTTTTCCAACAACAACAGTTCTTGCCACTCTTAGGGGAAATCCAATTGCCCCATACAAGTCCCTACAAAAACAATATTAGGGAAAACATGTTTTAGATATAGCTATATAATAAATCATTTTTGATACACATCTCACTGAATAGATGGCTGATGATCAAGGCAGAACCCCAATATTTTCTCACTTGATTATCAGCCATCCATCCATTGGGAATAGCCAATTATAAAAAAATTGCCCCTGGCTGATACATGTAGATAAAAATTATGTTCCTGGAACAAGCATGGTCATTGATTTGTCCTCTTTTGTTCTGACTACACAAGTTGGAATAACTTTAGACATTCTAAAAGTACAGTGAATCCTTTCTTCCAGACCTCAATTTTTTGCACCTCTTGACTATTGGGGGCAATCTTTTTGTTCCCTCTCAAAAAATATTAGCCAGAGAAATTTTTTCAGAGGTTTTCAAACCTCACAATTTTTCCAGTCGATTACTGCTACCCTAAGGGTATGAAAAATCGGCATTTCACTGTTGCTCGATCTCCTCAACGACTGGAGTACATTTGTAGGAATTCAGTATCGAGAATTAAGAATACAATACAATACAATACTCAGTATCGAGAATTATCTTACCCTAGCTGTGCCCACAATGGATTGTAAGGATGCGATTGAGCAAGAAGATCCAGCTGTCAACAAAATGACAAAGAAATAACTAAGCACGAGACTCACCCTCTTCACCCTTCTCAGTGGAGCATACAGTTAGGCTACTTAAGACCACACAGCATGAAAAGTGAACAATATCATTAGTGGTGTTTTCGAATATTCATCTAAATTCGGATTTAAAACAATCCCATGTAGACTGACTTCAAGAAGCTACTTATCAAATTGCCATACATGTATAGGTGAATGTTTGTATGGACATTCCATCTTACCTGATTTTTTGTACAAAATGCATAGCTTTTGTTAGACTTTCCTTTTTGTTTTCATGCCATCTTGTTTTTTTTATTATTATTCCTTTAATATAATATTGTTGTATTTAATCTAATATTGTTGTATTGTTGTATAATTATTCCTGGTTTAACCACGGACTACATTTAGCTCTGCCCACCGCGATTAGCCTTTGCTATTTGTGGGCGGAGACAGACTGTATTTTTGTACTGTTTTGTAGATGTGGATATAATGATATATAATTAATAATTAATTAATTAAATTAATCTTGTCTTGAAATCTCAATGGAAATAGATATTGAGATACACAGTCATAACAAACAAAAGAATTCCAGAAAAAATAACTTACAGTTTTGGATGAATGTTTATCCAAATAAGCCCGGCTAGGAGCCGCTCCAGCGGGCATCACTGTTGACACCCAAGCAAGGTGGTATTGCAAAACAGCAGTCAGTACTGAAGCCATGAAACTGCAGGTAAAAATAAAAATAGAAACAGCTTACGCATTAGGGTAAAATGACAAAAGATGTTCTGCAGTTATGTTACAAGGGCTTCTCTTAGAACATTTCAATCATTTCCTACAAGCGCAACTAAATTATTAATTTTACCTAACAGCCATTTAAACAATTATAATCAATTTCTTTTTTCCTAATTAGTTGGACTAGTGCCTATAGTGACTATAGGCAATAGTCCTACTGACACTAATATAAAGAGGCTGCAAAGGATTCAAAATTATGCTGCTTGCATAGTATGTAACATTAGAAAATATGATGTCTCTCCAGCTCTAAAAAGCTTCAAATGGATTCCTGTGAAATCACACCTCTATTAAAGAGACCCAGTTATGGCCGCGTATGACAGGTCTTTCACCTAAATATTTAAGTAATAAGTTAATCTCTAGGGTGGCATTAGTGGTCGAGCAACCAGTAATTCACAAAAATTAAACACCCCACTCTGTAAATCAGCAACCGGCCAGAGTCTTTATTATCGTATTGTAAGTATTTGGAACGCTATTAGCCCTACATTGAAATTAAGTCAATGTGTAAGTAGTCTTAAACACAATCTTAAATTAGGCCTTTTGAAAATATTTTTGTCTTAAATTAATACATAATACAGTGTTTTAGAGTCTATTTTAGTCTTTTTACTTATTATTGTTACTTCTCTTAATTGCATTATCACTGAAAAGCCCCCATGGGGAGTTGTCAATAAAGTATTGTATTGTATTGTATTCTATTGTATTCTATTGTATTGACTATAGATCTTACAAGTTAGTTTCTCTGCTGTTTCCAATTCTGAGGCAATCAATCAACTGAACCATGAATTTATCGCACAGATGAGAGTGATGTGAAGAATGTGTCATCATGTTTAACCACACAGGCTCCTGGAGAAAAACAATAAAAAGGTAAAAATATTAAAAATGAACTAAACATAGTCACATGTATATTGGTGTATACCATTCCAACGTCCAAGATCCCGATTCTAGATAATAGCTTGTAATTAAAATTGCAACATACAGTACATGTAGTTTGTATTGGGTGATCTGACATTTCGACAACCTGCGGAAGTCGTGGTTGGTTCCAATCTGTCCATAGTTAGTCAGATTGGTGTGGTTTTAGCCTGTCTGATGTTAGTAGAATCAAGTCAGTCTGATAGAAGTCTGTTTATCGGTTTCATTTCTGCTGTGGATAAGTCATTTGTAAGGTGCTGGTAGTTGTTGACAGCTGTCAAGATGCGTTCTACTGTAAGTTAGTGTACCAGCTTTCCAGAGTCAGTCCTTGAAAATAGTTTGTAATGTAAGTTAAGCACTGACCACAGTCCCAGTCAATGTTGTGGTTTGTCAGTTGATGATCAACAGCAATCTAATTGTTGGCATCACCATTTCTTGTGGCTCATTTGTGTTCAGTCAGTCTCATGTTAACGCTTCTGCCAGTTTCACCAATGCTTGAAGCCTGGCAGTCAGAGCATTTGATCTTGTAAACTGACCAAGCACTTTCTATGTACCAGAATTATAACAACATTGACTGACAAACAAGTCTATTCACTTAGCTCTGAAGATGACTTCTGCTCAGGTTGTCGAAATGTCACTCACCAACAACAGTTCTTTGAAGAACTACCCTCACTCAGAAGATCACACAGTACAAACTAACTAAAATAGCTAGTCATTTCTTTAAACTTTTTTACCCAAATAAAATGGCTAAGCCATTAAAAGTGTATTCTCTGGGATTTCCAATTTGGTTAATCAAGGTTAAAAACAGAGAAATAAATAATTTAAATAAACAAGAGTGAAATAAATAATTGGGTAAACCCTCAAGTGTCTATTTATTTTTTAATTTAACCTCATTGTGAGATCTTTTAACAACTTTGATATTACCCAGTAATTAAATGAACTCTTATTCTTGACAACGATGTTGGCTAGATGGAAATGTTAAATGTCACGTCTAATATTCAGAAAAAATAAAATGATTGGCATTTTAACCACATTATATGCCCTACCTTTAGTCTTGGTGCTGCAAGAAGGTTAAGGATATTCTCTCTGAATGCTTGTACTGCCTGTAGATATTATAACAATATCATTATTATGAACAATATAATTACATTTTAAGAGAAGCACATGTACATGTAGCAATACCAGAAACATACATGTATGCAGCTGGTTTCTGTTTAGGTAAAAAAAGGATCTGGAAATGTTGGTTTTCAGATGCTAGCATTGTTATTTCAAAATGAAAGTGTAAAATAAAGTGAAGTGAAGTGAAGTGAAGCGAAGCAACGTGAAGTGAAGCGAAGCGAAGTGAGGGAGTGAAGTGAGTGGGAGTAAAACTGGAGTGCATGTAGAAGCCTCAGAAAGTCCTTGGAGCAAAACAAGAACCAATCAAATAATTCAAACAACAAATAGAACCAGGCCACAATCAAACCAAGGTTACACTAAGCAACACTAAGCAGCTCAATTTTCCAATTAAAGAGAAGACAACAATGTTACCCTCTGGAAATTCAACAGTACTACTTTGAAAAACTACAATTTATTGTACTGTAAAAGAAGAAAAAATGGAGAAAAATTGGCCACAAAATTATAATTTTTTTCTTTATTTTAAGGTGTACAGTATATTACACATCTTACCTCAAATACTTGACTTGAAAATGACTTTGTTTTCAAGAAGCAAGCATTTTCTACAGCCAGTCTTAAGCGCTTCACATGGGACTCAAACAGAGGGAAATGGGCAAAAAAGAAACCTTGCAGGGCTCTGAAATGACACAAAAAGAAACATGAAGTAATCTGTCAGCCTTGGGGTAAATCCAAAAAATAAATAGGAGGGTGTTTGTTAATCACCTTGTTATTCTAAACAATAAAGTTATTGTTAATTATTATGTACCTGCTCTTTTCTTCGTTGTCACCAAGAGCAAAAATAATTCCAATACCCAACTTTGGCCTTCGTCTCATTAGAGGAGAAACCTATTAGAAACACAATATACCTGAGTCAGCAAGAGACCAATACAATGTAAGAAACAACTCTTTATGCCTGTACTGATAATAAACACGAAGCAGAAAGTTAACATGTTTCACACTAGTCAAAAAATATGCGAGAAAACAAGTTTCCCAGTGTAAATTAGAGTGTAAGAACTTATCTCAATCAGCACTCAAACTGCATGTCCCCAAAAATCAGATAACCCTACACCAAGAACTGGATTAATAAATTAATGCATTTAATTTGTGACCCGGTTTGCAAACACCCCGCCTAAGAGATAACCCATTGGAAACACTTTTCATTGACAACTTCTTTAATGTGTTGTGTGTTACAAATATAATATATTATTTAAACCAGTAGTAATCAAGAAATTATGAGAGTGTGTTAGATTTTCAGCCTCTGTCAACATATATATATCCAGGCCATCTGATAGGGTGCGGAAAAAAATGGAAAATTATGCGGAAATTTTCAGCAAAATTATGGGGCAAAAGTGGCTCTTATGCGGAAAATACGCCAGATTATGTGGAAATTTTTCAAATTAATAAAACTGTTCCCTTGGCTTTTTAGGATGTACAAAATACACTTAAACATCTTACGAGAATTTTAGTCCTTTGTGACGTTTGACCTTTTGCTGCCATTCATGGACAGGTATTTCCTCGTTCAATGCAGTTTTTCCATAGTTTTTGTTGAGTTTTTCTGAAGCTTAGTAACCAGGCATTAAATTGGACGAAAACTGGACACCGAAACTAGAACCCAGTCCCATCAAAAAACATATGGAACGCCTGGAGGTTTGATTAAAATTGTTTGTGAACGAAAAGGTGTGTTTTCGTCACTGTTTTAAGTCAATAACTTCTTTAAAATGATCAATCTCTTTGCTACTTTTGCGTCTAAGGATGGTAAGCAGTTGCTTTCTCGCTTATATGTAGTAATTTTCTAGTTTTATGCAGAAAAATGCCCCAAGGATGCGGAGGATGCAGATCCTGTCAGATGCCCTGTTATCAGTGTGAAAGCCCACGCCAGTGGAGAGGTGCCCTAGATAGACTCAAAGTTATAGAACTTAAAAATTAAAAAGACAACAAAGACAAGCCAATTATTTTGAGACCAATCATACTTCAACTGTGTTAAATTAGTTGCCAGCTAGTTCTTTTCACTGCAGTTTTGTAGTAGCTGAAAAAGACTCCAAACACTATACATGTATTTGCATGAAGCAAATAAACTTTTAAAACCTAAATTCCTAAATACAGGGGCCCACATGGAAGAAAAGCAAAGGGAAGTTCAATAACAATATATTTCCATTCCAGCTGGGGCAAAGAAACCTATTCACAAGCAAAAAAATGTTCAAACACTTTGCAGATGTGCTTTGCTACATGTCAGCATGTTTAAATTAATTCTTCATGCTTTAAAAGCGAAAGCCTGAGTTTTTTCCAATGACGTTTGCAGTCATTTCATCGGCTGTGGCATTATCAGTTGTTACACTCAATAAATAAAGAAAAATAGAATAAGGCATCTTTCTCAAGACTTCGCTTGGGAATTATTTTGATTTCCATCACTTTTTTTCAGAAATTTGTTTTTCCAAACTCAGGATGCAACTGTATCTTCAAGTGTGTAATAACTCATACAAAACACTTCCATCCACTTCACTTCTCCTGTTAATAACAGAATTTCTTGACAATTCAGTATTATCCACACAATGCAACCTTGTTTATTAATTCTTTTGAATGAAACAGTTGCCATTGAGCAAAGCCATCAAGAGCTTGACTGATTGAATTGCATAATGTAAACATGTTCAGTCAGGGAGGTTTTGGCGTCTTTCATTGTGTCGCACAAAAAGAGCAAAACTCAACTTGTTTCAAAATAATGAAATCAAAAGCTGAAGGCAACGCACATACTAAGAAACACAATGCATTGTGACACATTGCGTTGACAACACATTGCCAATGATGTGAAGTATATATGAAATAATTCATATATTTGAACTGCGGTTGTAGATCAAAGTGAAGAATGATCATCGCAGTAAATTTTCCAATTTAAGCAATTGGAAAGAAGCCTGAAAAAATCAAGGCTTCAACGGGATTCGAACCCGTGACCTCCGTGATACCGGTGCGATGCTCTACCAACTGAGCGATGAAGCCACACATTGGGAGCAAGGTCAATTTATTGAGTTCATTCTCCCGTGAGGAGTGAAATGATGTGAAGTATATATGAAATAATTCATATATTTGAACTGCGGTTGTAGATCAATGTGAAGAATTGTTATCCGACATGCTCTAACGTGACATGGCGTACCCATGATTCATTGTAAGTTAGGTTGTCTTTCCTCATGTCAGTAAGCCATGTTGCCTTGTGCAATAAAGTCTGTGAAGAACCTTGGCTCTTGTTGACCTATTACATGGTGTCAGAAGTCTTGTAACTCACAGCGCCGATCATTGCTCTTACCTGCTTCTCGTTGACCGACTTCGTCACGCTCAGCTTCGTCGTATCGCTCAAACATCGCGAACCAACCGACGTGGCTCGAGTGCTCTAGTAAACTATATTTATCTCTGGAGCTCTCACTCATCCTGATCTCGACTCTTGGACTCCTCGCAACATGGGCAAAGATCGACCTATTTTCGACGCCAGTTCAGCGGATCGCCGCGGTGCATTTAAGTTTTTCGTCGCTAACTTCAGGCACTTCTGTGTCATGGAAGATTACATCAATCCCGCCAAACCCCTCGACAGCGAGGACTATTGGATCACAGCCAAACGCCCGAAAGCCATGGCCGCTCTTCGTCGCGCATTTCCCCAAGCAGAATGGGACGTGCTTACGACTACCATTGACTCGCAAATACCAGAAGAGGAAAAGCAAAACCCGGCCCAATGGCTCGCAAAGCTCTCCCAGCACTATCTTGGCGGCGAGCCGATAATCCAAAGTACACACAATTTTCTCCGTGTCCTGAAACAATCCCCAGGAATGTCTACCCAAGCGTGGCACACTCTCGTTTTTTTGGAATATCAGAAGTGCAATTTCCTCCAGCAGCAGATGATCGATTACAAAGAGACATCTTTGTCATTGGATTAAACGATGCATTTCGACGTGCGGTGCGGACGTGCAGCCCATTCTTCACGTCGACACTGCCCAGCATCCAATGACACCTGCCATGGTTGTGGTAAACACGGACACTGGCAAAAAGTTTGCAGAGCATCCTCTGCAAATGTGGTATCTGATGTGGAACAGAATCTCACCAGTGAACCACAGTCCACTTACTTCGTCACACATGATGTGTATCAAGTTTCATCCTCACCAAAAGGTATCTTTGTTGACCTTGACCTCAGCCCGCCTGCTACCAAACCATCATCCCTCAAGCGACTCAGATTCCAGGTTGACTCAGGCTGCTCCTGTAACACATTACATGTTTCTGACTTGAACAATCTCTCACCAGTCCAGGTGATCCCGTCTCATGTTCGTCTTCTTGACTACTCAAAGGCAGTCATTCCAACCACAGGACAAGCCACTCTTCAGTGCACTCGCCGTGGAAAAGTGTATGACATGGTTGTACAAATCATCACTGCACAACACTACTATCCTCCTCTTTTGGGCTTGGCTGACAGCACCCGAATGGGCATCATCAATTGTGATGTGGACACCGCCAATCAGCTGGATGACAGTCAAGTAGCCGCACCTCCTATTGGTGAGCTACAGTACCGCTCAGAAATAAGCGAACCAAAACATACGCGAAATACGCGAATGCTCATACGCGTATACGCGTATGCCCATGCGCGTATACGCGTATGGCCATACGCGTATACGCGTATACAAAGTATACGCGTATGCTCATTAGTATTTATGAGCTAGCTTATTGTTGTTTTCTTTGTAATACTGTAGTTGTTGAATGTTGTTTTAATGGCCCGGTAATACTGGGATTATATGGGCTGACTAAATCGCTACGTGCCAAATACGGTAGCACTAGCCACAGTTCCACAAATTTTTTATATAGAATGCGCTCTGTAGCGTTACAGTAATTTTATTGCAAGAAACTCTCGTAGCACAACATATCCGGAAAAACTTGTAGTCGGGTTTCCATCAGAAAATTTTTCCGTTCGTTTTAATCATTGAATTCATCTTGCTCCAAACAGAACCATTTCACATCTTGTCGTGACGCTTCGAAAAACGGCAGAGACAAAAACAACTAGCCGTCGCCTGTCGACAAGATTCAGGGCAGTAAAGTGCATCATAAATACTTCGATAAAACATTGTTTTGCAGATGGAGATCATTTCATTGTTGAAATCATCGATTTATGCTAAACAGAACCAGAGACGCCATCAAAATTTTCACTACACTTCTTGCCGCGCGACGCTTCAGTCGACAAATAAGCGACCGGCGCGTACGAAAGACAAAAGTCTTGGAAAGTTTCTATTGCAAAAAACTTAATACCTGTTCGCGGCGCATCATAAAAACTTCAATGAAACATCGTTTATGCAGATAGAGATCATTTCACCGTTTAAATCGCCGATTTATGACGAATAGAACCGAAATTATAATTATTTTCACTACTTGCCGTGATGCTTAAAATCGATAGACAGCAAGCGGCTCGCCGACGCGTGCTGAAAGATGAAAACTTTATATTGCAAAAAAGTTAATACCTGTTTGCGGCACATCATAAAAACTTCAATGAAACATCGTTTCTGCGGGTAGAGATCATTTTACCGTTTAAATCGCCGATTTATGCGGAATAGGACCGGAGATATCTTTATTTTCAGTACTTGCCGTGATGCTTAAATCGATAGACAATTAGCAAGCGACTCACCGACACGTACCGAAAGCAAAAACTTTATCGTGCAAAATTAAATAGTTATTTAGTTATTTGTGTTTACCGTGAATGAAAACTTTAGTCAATTTGCTTCACAATACTTAGTGATACTCTTGTTAAAGCCAGGAACTTACATGTGAAAGCAACGCTTTTTAAACTGAAAGAAAGTAACGTGTTGTTTACTAACTCGCGCTATATTTAACCGGAATAGTAGCCGGCGAAATGTGTCGCGAACGTGTTCCACGAATGAACCATTTCTTTTTGAACCAAAACTCCCTGGGGTGGGAGAAAGCTTATTGTTCA
The DNA here is from genome assembly GCA_022496165.2 of Catalaphyllia jardinei. NCBI lineage: Eukaryota > Metazoa > Cnidaria > Anthozoa > Scleractinia > Caryophylliidae > Catalaphyllia > Catalaphyllia jardinei. The sequence continues at coordinate 23,231,040 of CM042758.1, read as the reverse complement.
AACAACATTTCGCTTGGATATATTGCTCGCCCTTAAAGCAATAAAAAGATCGTGACGCGGCTTTTCCGCTGTGACACTATTTACACGGCATTGCTGGACTTTATCGGAGTGTCTCCCGTGAACTTCGCGGTAAAATGAAATGTATGCTTAGCAGATGAGTATTCTGCAATTTAGCCGCAGATGTTATTCTTTTCCTAAACTGGGAGAAAACCAAGCAGTCGTTGCAAGTAGGCAGCGATAATTAGTCGACCGGTGGCTAATTGGTAAATCTTCAAAGCGAACTGGATTGGAAATACGATAGCTTCATTGAAGATGTTTTTACAATATGCAAATGTGGCTGTAATCGAACGGCTCTCGCTTTTTGAGTTTCCCTAACAAAGCTAGTTATTGTTTTGTCCAACAATACTTCACAAAAGAAACAGTTAGAGGTGAATAACAAAGAAATACCTATACGCGTATACGTATACGCGTATGGTCATACGCGTATACGCGTATTGCAATACGCGTATGCGCGTATAGACTGCGTATGCGAAGTTCGCTTATTTCTGAGCGGTACTGTATCATTGAAATACATCAAACAGGCCAACCCCGAATTGTTTGAGGGCTTAGGCAAACTGAGTGAACCCTTTTCAATAACCCTCAATCCTGATGTGAAGCCCATCCAAGCACCTCCCCACCGCTACGCCGCTCCCAAACTACCCATTATCAAGGAGGCATTGAGCAAGCTGATCCACACCGGTCAATTGGCTCGAGTAAACAAACCTACCCCATGGATATCTAACATGGTTGTGCGCGAGCGTCCAGCAACGGCCAACAAACCCGCCAAAGTTAGAATTTGCTTGGACCCCTCCCAAACAGTCAATAAAGCCATCATTCGACCGGTCTATCCCATACTTACTCTTGAGGAAAACATCCATCGCTTCCACCAAGCAAAGATCTTTTCTGTCTTTGACATCAAAGATGCATTTCAAAACATTGAACTCACACTTGAATCTTCTCTACTGACCACCATGCACACCCCGTGGGGCCGCTATCGCTAACTCGACTCCCATTTGGTATTAGTTCAGCTCCTGAAGAATTTCAACGTCGCCTCCATGATGTCCTGAGTGGAATGGAAGGCGTTGTGAACATTGCTGACGATATCATTGTTGTTGGCCGAGGTGAATCTTTAGCAGATGCCACCAAAGATCATGACCGCACTGTCCTCAACTTGTTAGCTCGTCTCTCTGAGCATAACCTTAAGCTCAACCCAGACAAGATCCAGTTCAAAACATCTACAGCACCATTTATGGGCCATATACTCACTCCTGAGGGACTTAAACCCATCACGGAGATAGTAACTGCTGTCCTAGAAATGCCTCAACCTCGAGATAAGGCTGCCACTCGCCGGTTCTTGGGAACCATCACTTATCTAGCCAAGTTCTGCCCAAATCTGAGCGAAGTTGTCCGCCCTCTCCGTGACCTCACTCACATCAAACAGGAATTTCTCTGGTCTGAGCAGCACACCAACGCCTTTGCAAAAGCCAAGGAACTAGTCTCCAAGACACCTTGTCTGCGCTACTTCGACATAAATTCCCCTGTGGTACTCCAAGTAGATGCCTCGGAATATGGCCTTGGTGCGGCACTGCTTCAACCAGTCACTGACCCTGATGGCAACATCCAATGGCAACCAGTCGCCTACAGCTCCAGCTCTCTCTCTCTCCAACTGAACAGCGATACGCTCAAATTGAAAAAGAAACCCTTGCCATCGTTCATGCCTTTCACAAATTTGATCAGCTCCTCTTTGGCAAGTCTGATATCACGGTTCACAGCGATCATCAACCCTTAGAAATAATCTTCAAGCGCCCTCTTGCCTCTGCTCCACGTCGTCTCCAAAGTATGATGCTCGCCCTTCAGCGATACAGCTTCAGTGTTGAATACCGAAAGGGCTCCACCCTTCACATCGCAGACACCCTCTCTCGAGCGCCTTTGCCCACCACATCTCACAAGCAAGTCCATGATGAGCTCGTCTACCGAGTGGAGTTTGAGTCCACCACACCTGACCTTTCTGGTTTCCAAGATGCTACCATGCGGGACATGGATCAGCCAAACACAGCCAAAAATCAGCCAAACACATCCTACTCACCGCTGATGATGTAGATCTAGCCCTCTTGTCTGTACGTAACACTGCACGGGTTGGACACACCTTCTCTCCAGCCCAACGTTTGTTTGGTCGCGCACTCCGCAGTGACCTCCCTCAGACCGCAACATCGCTGGCACCCTTTACGCCCCCCCCGCGACACAGTGGTAACAGACCATATTCAGCGTAAATTGAAACTAAAGCGGGCATATGACAAACATGCAAGTGTACCCCTTCCGGATCTTCCTCCAGGCAGTTATGTGTATGCAAAGCCACCACCTACCTCATCAAGCAAAGCCTGGATCCAAGGCAAAGTGATTGGCTCTGCTGGTCCTCGGTCATACCTTATTGACACTGGTGTTAGTCAAATCCGACGAAACCGCATCCAAGTCCAGTCCGCTCCTCTTCAGCGTACACACAACCCCCCATCTCATAACTGGACTGCGCCACCCCTTCCTGACAAACTAACACTGAACTCCCTAACAGCCATGCCACCGCCATCCCAGGGTTCACAAGGGACTTCAGCTAGTTTGCCACTTACTCCATCAGCGATACCGGTGACAAATCTGACTCCAGCAAGTGCCCTCTCCCCTCCACCACCGGTTCCTACAGCTACCACAGCATCACCTACAGCCGATGACAGTCACTCAACAGTGTCTCTTCCAACATCCAGCCCTGTCGCCACACCACCCACAGTATCACAGTTGCCCTCGGTCACCTCATTGCCCAGTTTGCCTAAACCTCAAACTGTAACTCGTAGTGGCCGAATTGTTCGTCGACCTGCCAGATATTCAGACTGAGTCCTTGATGTTACAATCACTTCAAATTGTTTTCTCACCATAGGTGCTGAGTATCCATTGCTGTAAACAAGCACAGTCCATGTGGACTTTCAACAGTAGTGACAATGCTCACATATGGAACTATTGACACTATCGGTTCATGTTTCTTTCTCCAATCTTCTTGGAGTAACTTTATAACGCATACTTAGTTAGATGATTTTGTAATAAGAGAGCGTGTTATCCGACATGCTCTAACGTGACATGTTTATGATGTAACGTGACATGACGTACCCATGATTCATTGTAAGTTAGGTTGTCTTTCCTTGTGTGCGTAAGCCATGTTGCCTTGTGCAATAGAGTCTGTGAAGAACCTTGGCAGTAAATTGAACCTTGGCAGTAAATTTTCCAATTTAAGCAATGCTTAAATTGGAAAATTTACTGCAATGATCATTCTTCACTTTGATCTACAACCGCAGTTCAAATATATGAATTATTTCATATATACTTCACATCATTTCACTCCTCACGGGAGAATGAACTCAATAAATTGACCTCGCTCCCAATGTGTGGCTTCATAGCTCAGTTGGTAGAGCATCGCACCGGTATCGTGGAGGTCACGGGTTCGAATCCCGTTGAAGCCGTGATTTTTTCAGGCTTCTTCTTTCCAATTGCTTAAATTGGAAAATTTATTGCGATGATCATTCTTCACTTTGACATTGCCAATGAGTTGCAACCCATTTTCATGGGATAACACATTTGCATTGACTTTTCTTATGCTTTTTTTTTGCAAATAGGGTCACATTTTCACCACATTCATTCCACATCAACTCACTTCTTCAGCTGATTCTTCATTCTTCCTTCCAAAACTGTGGTCAATGCTGGTCACCTGGCTGCGATAAAGACGCCTGTGATAGCTACCACAAGGTGACGAGGCTGACAGATAAAGAGACGATAGAGTTTCCTCTAGATAATTACCTGGAAAGAAATTACAACAAACTTCCAATTATGTTTCTACATCACAAGATAAATACAGAAAATTTTCGTTTCTCCTAATCAATAGCCTATGAAAACAGCCTTCCTTCTTTGCTCCCAGCTCCCTAGTTTCTATTTGCTATAACAATAATAAGTTATGCATATTTTGTTGATTTATACAAAATTACAAATTTCACACTTACGTCATCAGTATGGAATTTTCGGCAGAAAATCACAGATGCCCCTCTTGCGAAACACCACTCAGACCGGGAGCAAAGAAGGAATGGCTGTTTTTGCAGGCTTCTTAATCAATTTCTTGTTCAATTTATAAAGAAACTTACTTTCAACAGATGCAGTGAAGCCACTGTCTTCATCAGTGTCATGATCAATAACTACTATAGGTGAAGATCCTGGAACAGCCATTGGTTTAGATGAAATTCCTGAAGGAGAAAATTACACTTAGTTAGCAACAGATGAGTGACTGTGGGAAAAAGAGTAATTTACTTTAACTGGCTCAAACTATCACTACATTGTTAATAAATTGTTAGTATTATTAATAATAGCAAATTTTAGGGCCGGGTCGCACTAGAGCCAATTTTGTTTACTTCCAATTTTTGGTGAGCTAAAAATTGGCAAAAATTTTGCAAGTTCCAAATTTTGGCGGTGGTCGCATTGGACCAACATGTTTTACATGTTCTGCATGTTCTTGACTCTCTGCTGTCCAGAAACACGTGATTTTCGGCTCCTAATTGGACGAGCAGTTTTCACTCGGCTTGCTTGGGCTTGTGTTGTTGCTTCCACCACGCGATCGAAGAAAACTGTCTTGCTGAAGCCATCTCTTGAAACTGTTGCCAGTAATCAGATCAAAGAAACGAGTCATAAGAATTTGAATAAAAACACCGCTCATATTTCTCGTTTTCATTGATTGAGAAATAACTGTGAAAAGCGTACAAAAAATGGACCGGGTAAAAAAAGATTGTCCCGTCATAGCATGCACCAAACTGGATTAGCCGAACAAAGTTATTTATCTCGGCATAATTTAATCCACACATGTTTGAAAAATATGACAGTTTAATGGTTAAAGAAAACAAAATTGTTTGGTTTGCCAAAATTTAGGAGCCTCCGAGGCAGCACTTCGGCTTCTTTGAGGATTGGCAAAATTTTGGCAATCTGCAAAAAATTGACAAGTTTTTTAAACTGGGGGTGGCACTTATTTTGCGCTACTCGTTGACATATTTATTTCTTATTTGAATGAAATTGGCTCTAGTGCAACCATGGCCTTAATAAGAATTGTGCATTGGTAAGATTTTTTAAGGCTGGTTTTCACTAGCGACAGTGAAAATTGAAGTCGTAAGCAGAGTCATAAGCTCAACGGAATCGGAGTTGGAAGAATCAGAACATTTCCCTTTCTTCCGATTCCATTTACAACTCCGTCGCTTATGATTCAGTAAAAACTAGGTTGTTGGAGTCGGAAGCAGAAGCGGAAAAACCAGCCAATTGCAAGGCCCGGAGTCAAACATTGTTATTGGTTTATTCTTCCACTTCCGATTGCAACTCCGACAAAGCAGTTTTCATTTGACTACGACAAATTTCACCGACTATGACTCTCTCGCTAGTGAAAACCAACCTTTAGAGTTTTCATCATTCATTTGTTAACCCATTGACGCCTGTGCCACCCTAACCACCCATGTGAAAAACCTCCATTTCCCTGTGCCGCCTGCAACCGCCCAAAAAAATGCATGTGGGGACAATTGAGTTTCCTACCCTCCCTGAAGACTCTTTGGTTCTCTTATTGTTCTATTGTTCTTGAGGCAAATAAACCAATCAGAATGGACTTTCTGAGCATATTTTTAGAGGACTTTAGGGGTCCTAGAAAGGCGATTTTTTCTTCTTAATTCTTTGAATTGTGCACTTGAAAAGTGCACTTAATCATGGCGCATTGTGGGCCAAATTTTAAACTTCCAAGGTCTTGTTTTCATTCTTAACATGGAGAAATAACTGTTTTGGTTTTCAAAATAGAAAGGAAAAATACAAATCAATGTTTAGGCAGCCTCAGAACGGAAAATCAAGGAGAACAAAGTCCTCAAACGTTTCCTTGTGAAGAAGCTTTTCTTCCTACTATCGCCACGAAAACAGGAAGATCAGAGTGCTTTCAAATAAGTTCTGACAACAGATCACATATTTAAAGCAGCTTTTCAGATTTGAGGAACAAAAATGGTAATGTACATTACTACTTTGAAGTTGAATTCAACTTTAAGAACGATTGGTAAAGCCACGGGCGGTAAAATGACAGCAAAAGCCGTCGGTAAAAACTTAAGCTTGCATTTTAGCGTGAAGAATTAATTTGAACATGTGCTCATGTAGTGAAGGCACGTCTTTGAATTTGGATTTTTTTTGCTTTAAAATAGGTTTCTTTGCCTCAGCTTGAATGAAAATTTATTGTTACTGAACTTCCTTTCGCATTTCTTTGATTTGGTCCCATATATCTGCGAATTTTAGGTTTTAAATGCGAACAGCAACTTCCACGCTGGATTTCTTTTAATTTACGGCGACCACGAGGCGGTTTGTTTATTTACTTTAATCGCTTTGTTCAACTATGTTTTGAAGTCTTATTCAGCTACTACAAAACAAATGAGCAAAGAATTAAATGGGCACTTATTTAACACAGTTGAAATACGATTGATCTCAAAATAATTGGCTTGATTTTTTCACCTTTTTGATTTATAAATTTCATTTCTCTTCGGCCGTAATGGAATTTCTTCACACAGCACAGAAATTATTTTATTTCTTGTTTTCAGATTGATGAGTTCTTCACTTTTATTTTCTGTTGATTTCTCAAATGTCAGCCCTAATAGTACAAGAAAGGAAATTCGGTTGTATTTGGTTTCGTTTTGTCGTCTGAAGTCAATAATTAAATCATTTTTGCATATTCAATTTTCGCGGCTTCTGCTGGACATTTTGTTGCGCAGTAAAGAAATATTACAATTTCTTGCTTTCTTATTAGCTTTACATATCAAGTTGAGGTCTTTTTGTTAAATATTTTTTAATACTTTGGCCTCTCAGTCATTTGACTCTAAATAAACGACATCTTGAAACCTGATCTTGTGTCTGTGGTTACTGCGCATATGGTTTATTTTTGTGCTTTCGCTTGCTCTGAAATATTCTAAAAAACGCCAGGGAATAAGGGGTGGGTTGCGGGCAATTTTATTCAGGCGTCAATGGGTTAATGTTGTGGTTTAAGAAAAGTTGTAAGGGTTCCCAGCCATGAAATCCTGGGCACCCAGCACTTCACCTTATATGAAAAAAAGAAGTTCTTTCAGTCACCCAAAGGTAAAAGTTATTTGCCTGTGGCACCTGGACACTCTCACTCTGATTGTGATTGGTCAATAAAAAACCACTTTTAATGGAGTGACTAATAATCTATTTTCATTACAGATAAAAAACTAGATAGTAAGCAATTCAAGAGTTTTGAATGCCTTGTTGACCATCAGACATCAACCTGAACACCATGCCCGTCAAACATGGTTGACGAGAAACTGTCTTCTGGTCTTTTTTTAAACAAAACAATCATCAACGAGATCTGTTGTCACCAAGGAGTACCATAATCATCTTTTCTCAAAATTTACAGCAAAACTACATGTAGGGTTAACACAATGTAATGCATTTGTGCTTAGCAACGGCATGGAAATTACAGTAACATATGTAGGTCCAAGGATATCAAAACAATACACTGTTAGTATATACTAACCAAGACCTGATTCTTCTTTGGAAAAACTACTCTGTGATGATAAGGACCCACAGTCTGGTTCAATCCTCGTACTTTCATCTAACACTGAATCCACTTGACTACTGGTACTAAGGAAGTCACTGCCATCACTATAATAACAGCAAAATCAATCAAGGTTAGCATTCAGACCCAGGGATGTCATTATGTTTTGTGTCACCTACAGACTTGTTTTCCACACCCATCGTAAATGTGTTACTTTGTGGGTAGATTCTATCAACAACAGACAATAGTTCTACCATAGCATCAAGGGCAAATCAAGCATACTCAGCAGCGACAGGAGTTACGGCTTATGGCCCTTAGTGATAGCATTGATGCCATCAAAACTTTCACCTTAATAGCAGAGCTGCGCTATCCAAGGGAGAGTTCTGTTAGTCCAAAGTGTAATACATCAATCAGACTGAAGACTACAAACTTGCTACAAACATATGCATCCACAGCTGGATTATCAAGTCAAGGCTTAACTTCAGTCTTCATAAAATCAGGTGACATACAAAGAGTACCATTACTCTCCTACAAAGGATGCTGGCCACAACAAGTAGTCCAACCCTATGCCCAAAATGTGACCCTTGGTGGAAGGGCAGCATCACAAGAGTTGTGTTGCCTAATCTGAACAAAAACATGTCGGATGATCATGGCCTACACTTTTTCTGGACTGTTTGGTGCAAACTTCAACACTCTAAGACTGACCACTTGACACTCACTACTACATATGGGGTTCTCATGGGAAAAGGTCAACATTTGACCAGATGTTGACACTGAAAGACAGCTTTGAAAATAGATCATACTTTGATGACCTTCTGTACATTGGTCAGGTGTTTGACATTTATACAGCATACATCACAGTAAACTTTCCAGGACACTTACCAGCAGTTAGGCATGACAATTCTTGGTTTAACAGCAAAGACATTTGTTAGCAGAAGCTGATGAGGAGTTCTAGAATATGACAATCAATAATTTATTAGTCATTATTTATTGAACAGTATTTTTTTCTACTGGATTAGCAGAGGTTTCATTAGCATTTTCAAGCCAAAACTATTGGAACTTCTTTGTAGAAAAACTTTCCTCTTGATTATCAAACCAGCCAGGCAAAATCATCTTAACAGCCAGTCAATCTGCTTAGTGCCTGGCCCTTAAACAAACCTCTGGTTTTTAATTGAAATTCCAACAATAAAGTGTATACTATTACATTAAATTTTTCCTCATAATTTCTTCTGTACATAGAGCCGGCAGGTGTTCATCAATTGGTGGTATTACCTTACTGTATTGTCAAAATAGAGTTCTTAAAACAAATGTTATAATGGACCTTAGAGATCCACTATTCAATACTGACGCTTCAGACGTACCTTATCTCGTGGACCTTCACAGTCTGTCCTTTGTAAGTCATCGCCACAGAGCCAAAAATCATTTCTCCGAGCATTGTGGCATCATGACTTGGCCGTGGATGCTAAAATGACAGAGTAAAAATATCACAGCAGTAGTTAGGACATGACAACAACATGTACATTGAAATAAAAAATATATATAATTTTTATCAATGATACACTTTCTGACAGAGTGTAAAAAAGAATCATATCCCATGTGACAATTGCCTCTCTTAATTTACCATTTAAAATGTTTACAAGCCTTATTTACTTATAGGCAGAGGTGATGCATAAAATCTAAACATCTGAAAAAAAATCTTCGGGTTCTGGGTTTATCAGACAGTTTCTTTGCACATTGTTTCAACTGATAAATAGGGACCTCCTGTACTTCCATCCATCTGTCCCATGCTGGTTAAACCTACATTTGTACAGTACATTGCTAACCTGTAATTTTGGTCGTGGTATTGGCTCCATCTTTGGACCTCCAGATAACCTCTTGCTTCCTTGCTCTGCATCAGTGCCTCTGGTTTGACCCACATCCTACAGTGTATTCACATCAATAAAGAACTTTTAATGGTATACAACTTTGGTAATAATGCAAACCTTTCAGCAAATTTTAAGTTGTTCCATACTGTACACCTGTTGAATTTTTAAAGCCTGTTTCCTCCAGGCAACTGTGAGAGCTGTATTTGCTGGCTTGAGAAAAAAATTAGTCACTGTCTGTGCATGCTTTTTGTTTTTCAGTGTGTGTGTGTGTATGCAGTCCATTAAACACCTTCAATATTACTACAGTAGTTATAATGCATGCAATGTTATGTTACAATATTGCCAGCTGATCTAACCTGCTGATTCAAGTCCTGTGTAACTGCCTTGGAATCAAACAGCAAGGTCTTTCCCTTGCGATCACAATCTTTGAACACCAGAATTCTTATCTGATCTTGAGCCAGCTGTGGAAATGGCCTTTCCAAACATAATAAAAGACAATTTAACTGCTTGTACCTTAGAACTTTCTTTATTTAAGGATTAAGTTTTGGAGTTGAATAAAATTGACTCAATTTACTTGAATTGAGGTTATTTTGGGTTTATAACAGTTTTTAGCATGTCAGCATTCTTAAGGCCCTGTTTAGGGGACAGATGGTGGTGCGCTTGGTTACAAAAATGTATAGGAAGCAGGTTCAAAGTTCTGTACAACTCACTGCTAAAAGATCATAAAATTTTGAAACATCAAAAAAATGTCAATTTTTATGACAGTTATTCCTGTCAACATGTACTGATATAATTACCATTCTTACAATTTCAAAACTCAGTCATCTGGGACAACACAAAATATTTCAAACTGCTTTATGCACCTATCAGTGTCAAGCCTGAGGGGGGGGGGGTAGGCATAGGGTAGGGATTTTGACATTGCTTAAAAAAAATTATCAAAATCCCCACCCCTGGGCGAAAAAGAGTTGTCAAAATTAGCAGAAACAAATGGCTTACTTCCTTTCTACTCGGTAAATTTGAAAGATTAAATGCATGTAGTCTGATCAAAATTCCCACCCTGGGGATGTCTGCCACAGTCAAATTCCTGTGGGTTGCCCGGCCCCCCCCCCCCCTCTCGGGCTTGACATTGATAGGTGCAACATACGGAACTGAATGTCTGAATTAAATACATAAATTTCGATTAAAGCCAAAAGAATTGCTTTGTAAGATGAAATATCTTACAACTTTCACAATGTCAGATGAAAATCAGCAATAACTGTACAACTGTAATTCCTTGGATCACATAAGTTGTTTAGAGCTTGGTTACTCCAGACAACAGGATATTTTAAAATCACAAAATGTAAGCTTATTTAGAAAGTGACTGAAAACAAAAGACGACATAAATTAGTGGTCATGTCAACATTCTTAAAGACTTCTTACGCTATTTTGAACCGTACTAGCAAAATTACAGGTTATTCTTTATCAAAATTAAGCTACAGTTTAAAAATATTCCGCAGACATAAGATTGATAACTACTAAAGATCAATCGACCTTTGTCCTCCAGTGAAGAGTAATCATGCATATTTACAATAGACCCGCAGCAGAGATATGTCAAAAATTTATCTGGTGGAGTTTTGTAGGTCATGCAGACACTACTCGCTTGCTAACGTCTGTATGATTTTTCTGGCATCTTTTAGAGTCCCACGTCTTCGAATTTCGATCTAGCCCGTCCAATTCAAATGCATAGTAGCTGCCCATTTCAATTGGTAATTATACCTTCAATAAAAGCGATATTGCATGGGAAAAATCCAGTTCCCATAAAAGACGCTTAACTCGACTAATCGATAACAAAAAATTTCCAAATGTTCAAGCGGGTTTAGCCTCGGCATTTTCATTACAATGACGGAGTAAGAATTTGCATAAACATGTCTTTTTCTGACTCATTGATAAGTCCTTCTAGAACTGTCCTCGCGATTCGGGACGATACCAGTTAAACAAAAGTTGATTGATTCCCTGTTTCAAACGGCAAGCAGCAGTCTTCTCGAATTTGTACGTCTATTGATATATTAAACTCGCTTTTTCGTGTCTTGAAATCAATCGTCTACGAACGGATTGCAAAATGGTTTTATTTGCACGCAAGTTTACTCCCGTGACGAACTGACGACCCGCAAGGAAACACTCAATAAATACTTAAACTCGACCGGCGGTTAAAACCGTTAACAGTAATATTTCAACTGAAGAACGATTGTCATAGACTGCAAAATTTATGACAAATTAGCGTTTTATAACCTACCGTTCAGAGGCGCAAAATTCGTCTGGCGTTTCACTGCGGTGTACAAATGCAAAACAAATGTTAGCGGTCGTTATAAGATAATCTTCAAACGACAAAACGAAGTGTTTGAGACACTACACTTACGTTTCGACATCGCTGTGCTTTTTGCCAGTTTTTCGAGATCCAAAGGAGAATATTTTCGACAACATTGGCAGTTCTTTTCCATCCAAAACACATCTCCTACACAACACGTACGACGGCACAGAGAAAAGAAGGAGAAAGAGGGGAAGGGATTGGATGTCACATGACGTCCCAAAACACGTTTTAACCGCACGTGATTGGTAAAAACTTGGCGGGAAAACTTCACTGCCATCTGATTGGCTGCGAAATCTAGACACATAAATTTCAGTGGTCCAGTGACTTGCGCGTGATTCGGAGCGTTTCCTCATTTTTCTCCAAACTTGGACATTTTAACTCGTTTTGTAACAGATTCACAGCATTTCAGATTCTTTCACGGATCGATTTTACTAACGTGGAAAATCGTGTCAAAAAGAACATAACTGCACGCGTGCTCGTGAGATACATCGTCTCTGGGTTTATATAGGTCATGTGGTGTTTGTCGCTGAGTCACGATTAAGTCGTTTTCGCAAGGATTTGTTTCTCTTTTGGACAGTCTCAACTCACGTGCTGTGCTCGAGAAGGTAGTACGATTATTACAACGTCATATTTCTGTAATAAAAGCATGTGCATGACATAATAAGTGCACTCGGCCTGAATTAATCAATTCAAAAATCTCTATGTCATACATCATGAGCACGTATTTATTTAAGTTTTGTTTTGTACTTAAATTCTTTATTCGGGCTAGGTTTTATTGAGAATTGAACATATCGCATTACCAATCTTTGCAACGCTTATCTCAAGAATTTCCAAAGCCAGTTTCCATCTCAAGGCTTAAATTTCAGTTGTCTCAGGATGAATTTTGAAGAGGGGAAAAGGCCTCAATTTATAACTAATTTTATTCTAGAAATGATAAAATGATATTCTGTCTTTAATCAACCTATAAACTAACGCGAGGCGTAAGAATACTGCGAACTGATCAAGAAGTCAGAGGGACTATTAGTGCCATGACACTACAATTTCAACGCTCACGAGTTAATAATATCTTTATTTCCACTCACCTTTTTCTGCCTAGTAGCCTACACAAGTACGGTGATGTCACTGGCTAACTCGAAAACAATCACCAATGACATCACTCTTACATTACCTTATCAATGCTAACTTTTTCATGCAAGATTTCATCTCCCTGTACCAAAATCAACTCAATCAACTTGTGCGCACGGCTTTATAGTGCCGCCGCCTCACCAGCCTCGCATCAGTTCAGTTCAGTTCATTTCAGTTCATTTTATTTGCCTTAATAAATTATAATTATACTAGTTACAAAAAAAAAATAATCATGCATAAGGCAGGCAGTCCAAGAAGCTATTTTGCTTATTTAAAGGACTGCCTGATGGAGTAAAAAACAGTCTTCACTCGGCTGGCTCGTTGGCAATTAACATAACAATTGCCACAACAAAGTGCAAGTGTAGTCTTGATTGACACCAGTTTCTTATATAAAAATCATTGTACTATAATGCACACCAAGAATTCACAGAGGGTCAGTACAGTGGCCCAAAAGGATCAATCACAAATCAGCTTACCAAAACACAAAACAATTTCCCAAAACACAAATCAATTTTCCAAAACACAAAACAATTCCTAAAACACAAATCAGTAGCCCGCATATAAGAACCTGGGTTTTAACCCTTGTCATGCGGTTTCCGGAAAATTCCGGACACAAAATTACGTCCGTATGGACGGGTCCCGGAATATTCCGGATTTCCGAATATCATCGTTTCCGCGACAAGTAAGTTCGGTGATCCTCGAGGATAGGGTCGGGCAGTCTCATATGCTGATTCCAGGCTACACAAACAAGCAACCGAGAGAGATCCGAACACCCGAAGATAACAATAGACAAGATTTCAGCATATTGATAGTTCGCGTACCGCGTGGGTTTAAAAAACAAGATGGCGGCTAGAATTGTATTTGATGACGCTGGAAATATCGACGAAGTTTTCTGCGGAGAAGATAGTGATGAGGGTCAAAACCCAATCAATCCTGAAAGTGAAGAAGAGGAAGATGATGAGAGTGAAGAACTAAACGGCAGTGAAGATTTTTTTTACTTTTTTTTTTTATTTCCTTACATAACTTTATTAATTTACAATACTGTGAACATTTTTCGTATCAACCCTAGTTATTCACACTTCTTAATATTCATATACATCATAGTATAGTGTACTATGCGTAATTACTTACATTATAACATATATTGTGGTGAAAGGGCTAGGATAAATATTAAGATCATTTTTAATGTTATTCGAGAAGGTAGAGAATGATGCAAATTTGCTGGAGCGCTCTTTTTTTTTATATTTTCTAGAGTTTTTCTATTTTGTATTTTAATAAGAGTTTGTTTACAAAGTCTCCAAGAAAAATTGGTTTGTCGTGTAATTTACAACTATAAATATAGTACCTCATGGATAGCATCGTGTAGTTAAATTTCTTTACTAGCTCTTTACTATACGAACTCTTGTCTAGGCCAAAAAGTTTTTCTTCAATGGTTGGATTGAACTTTGAATTATTTCTTGCATTAAACCATTTAATGACCTCAGTTTCGAAGGAAATTACGAACCGACAATCTTTGAATGAATGGTCAACGGAGTCTTTTTCTCCACAGTATAAGCAATCATCATCTGGTTTGATACCAAAACGGCATAGCTCTTTTTTAGTAACTATAATGCGATGAATCAGCTTAAACTGAAATTCTCTTAACTTGGTTTCTTTGCATAGATTTTTTAGGGAGGTAAATGCTTTTCTCCAGGAGTCTTCATTCATATGCATAGATAGATTCTCGTTCCATCTTCTAGGACCTGTATGTTCAGCAGTATGGATCTTCACATTTAGTAGTTTGTAAAAGTCAGAGATTTTGGCCTTATTTAAGACGAGCTGAGTGGATTCATTAAGTTGGATGGTAAACTCTTCAGTGGAATATAGTTCCTTTTTGATTGGATCGCTGAGTTTCGCTTTGTTCAGTAGATCTTTTGGAATAGCACTTATGACCTGATAGTATTGAAGAAAGTTTGATTTGCAAGAATATTTGTTGTTAAATTCCTGATACGACAATATATTGCCGGCGTCGTCGAGAAGATCTTGGATGGATAAGATACCCTTGTTAAACCAGTCCCTTAAAAACAGTGGTTTGCCTTCTATAAGTATCTCTTTATTATTGAACAGAATTAAATCCTGTGCTTGATCAAAAACATAAAGATTCCTCAATTCGTTGAAATACATTAGAATACTTTGATAGAACGAGGGCAAAGTGTTGAGGTGTTTTGGATTATAATTACACCTTAATAAGAAATTTAGTCCTCCTAATTTGTGTCTGGTAGTCTAATAGTCTGGCACTGTTCTCCAATTTTGTTTTCCAGGAGACAGGAGTCTAGGAATCCATGCTAGTTTAAGAGCCTTAAATATGATCTCTATATCTATCATGCGTAATCCACCTTTCTCCAGGTCCTGATACAGTCCGGATCTTTTAATTTCATCTCTTTTGTTTTTCCAAAGAAATCTAAATAATTTTGTTTTCACTAAGTTTGCGAAACCTTCAGGAATGTTGAGGATCGAGGATGAGTAAATTAGTTGTGACAATCCAAGTGATTTTAAAATCATCACTCTACCAAACAAGGTAAGATCTCTCGCTCTCCACATGTCAAGTTTTGTTTGCAGTTTTCTTAGTTTAAGATTGAACTTCCATTCAATATTTCCTTTCTCATCATAAGAGACGTGTATTCCTAAAATTCTAACCGGGGTCCGAAGCCATTTTAGCTGTAGAGGATTGAGCTTGTTTTTCTCCCACTTTCCCAGCCAAATCCCTTTGGACTTTTTAATATTTAGATTTAAACCAGCTAGTACTCCAAAATCTCCAACTGTTCTTAGTGCATTTTCAACGGAAGTCAAATCCGCACAAAACAGGTTTGTATCATTCGCGAATTGACTCACTTTAATTTCGTTTCCAAATATTTTGATGCCTTTTATGCTTGGATCTTGTCTGATCTTATTTGATAATATTTCTACCGATAGAACAAATAGGTAAGGTGAAAGGGGACATCCTTGTCGCACGCCCCTAGACGGTTTGAACCAATTCGTAGTAAAGCC
>CM042758.1:23192537-23207537 GCA_022496165.2 Catalaphyllia jardinei | reverse complement strand
TCTTGCTGAACTGTTGGAAGCCAAGTTCCCTGTGACTCAGGATTACAGTAACCACTCTTTTCCTTTCTTTATGGCATAATACAACCACAGGGGACCCCTATTTATTATCCAGCTTTGAAGGTGAAAGAAAATTCATTTAATAGATACTTTCAGGCTGAGCATGAACCAACAAATACAGATACCATATATAGTGATGGCTGTTTCTTGTGAAAACAATATTTCCAGAAATTTCGGTCAACTGTGAATTACTGCTTGGAAGTGTAGTAAAATACCTGTTTGAAGATTCCCAGTGGTAAGTCTTGAGACTGCTTCAGGGATGCAAGAATATTAAATAAAACTCGGCTCAATTTATATTCCAAACACCCCAACAGGAAATCAGAGCTACCTTACTAGAAGTTTGTTTCATCATCTATTGACTCTTTTTCCACTTTATCTAAAGCAGTATTTGTCACCACAATATATATCTCAGAAAAAATCAAACATTTGCTTTGTGCTCAGTTTGTCTTAATCTTTCTCGATTTTTACATTCCTTGTTTATTTTTTGGTTTATTATTTTCTTGGCAAATCTGGTAAATGATTTCTCTGAGGTTTCTTTCAATTTGAATTTCAGAAAAATGACTGTCGATGATGTCCCTTCCATTGGCTAGGAGGTCCTGTAATACTGAATCCTCCAGAACTGCAGTAACAAAATATATCAAATAAAATCGCAAACACTTCTGAGTTCCTAAGATGAAATGTAAGATGTGACAGCTCTTAAAAACAGTAGGCACAATCACTCAATAATGTGAAATGATATTTCTTTCCTGCCAATCACACGGCTGAGATTAAATTTTAAACTGCTATATAAACCAACTAATTAAGTCTCTTTCATGTACCTTCCTAGATTTTGTTCACTGCTTAAACTGTAAATAATGATGTCCTTGCTTTTGAAGTGTGTATATTTAATGTAGTGGAAATGTAAAGCAATTGAGTGACGACTCAGAGAAAGTAGTCACCTTCAAATCTGTGCTTTTCTGAACACATGTCGTACTGTTGTAGAAACCCCATGAGTGCGCTTTTGTGATCAACTGACAAGCATGTTCATCAGCCTATATAATGTTGAAGAACAAATGAAACATTCACAGATTGGTTTTAAACGAGGCGAAACTTCTTCAGAGCTTGTAGAGCGAGACAAAACACTTATATAATATATGAAGAATGAAACTCGCCTAATCTCGAGATATCTTGCATATTTTACAGGCAGTCGTTATTAAAGTCGGCACAACAATCAAGTTCTTGAAAGCATACCAAGCGAAGGGGTTTCAAAGCTGCCTGCGTGTTGCCACGCGGGTTTCCTTCTTTATCTAATGAGGAAGACAACATTTCAGTGTCCGAAGATCGACACTTCAGAGGCAAAGAATTTGGGGAAAAAACCTATTAAACGCTCCATTGTAATAAGTCTAATAAAGCAAATTACTGAATATTCCATGTCAATGCAAATTAAATCACAGCCTCGGCGCGGCATTGCGCGCCTGAGCAATATCCGAACTGTTGCCACCCCTTTCCCACGTTGTTTTCTGCTGAAACTTGTCGCCGAATCGTTCTGGCGAAGTGCACCACAGTTCTCTCTTTAAACTGAAAACAACGGCGGCCACAAAGTCCTCAAATATCCGGTTGTCGACATGTCGCCTCTTTCACAGGGCAAAACAAGATAACTCATTTGACTAACAACAGATAAAGAAAGCCGCTCCGAGCGACTGAACAACATGCACAAATAACAAGTAGCACTAGAAATATGGAAAATGACTTCAAAAGGTTTATTCATTACAAAAACAGACCGACCAAGCGGCCTTCTTCACATGCTAGTGCGGTTTAAAAATCGCGAGCATTTACATTGTGAATAATTGAGTGCTAGTCTGGCAGAAGGCGCAAATTATTGATGGTATTCGACGTAAAAATCCGCTAAATTAATCCATAAATACCTTCCCCTGGTTCTGTTTCTTCTCTTGATACCACACAGAACCTTCAAAAACATTACCAATATACTATCTCTATTGACTTACTTTAGAACGTTATTTCGAACACAAACCTTGTTGAAGGTGGGATACATAACTTGTCAAAAACTTACATTGCAACTTGCAGTTGTGTTTTTGTTTTTTGCTTTTTTTCTAAAATCGTATACTTTTCCATGTATATATACTAATATTATACAGTCATGCCTTCTTAAATGATATATTGACACTCTTAAAAAGAACATAGTTTAAAAAATCATAAAGCATTTTATATCATGTACAAAAAAACCTGGAAAAGGTATGGGACAATTCACGTTAACGAAGATACGATAAAATTAACCGCTTGTCATAACCTCAAAAACATATGAAAATAATTCTGACGGAGCGATTTCGCTTCTACTTAAAACTTAAACTACCAAATTACGAACAGAAGCCTTCCTTTTACCTCCTGAGTACGAATAAACTGGTTGTAAGAGGCGACTTCACCTAGCAGTATTAGTTCAGATCTTTAAAGATCTGTGTTTTAATACCCTATGACTTACTAGTTGGCAAGGCTAATCTCGATCGCGTACTCTATATTTTATGCCTCTCTAATCGTACCTATACTATTACCTTGGTAAAAAAAATGTTGCTTGTGTCCACTGCGAAATGTTCTGCTTAAAAAATAGAACTCGTGCACTTCGTTTAAACGAATGCTTCCTTCCCCGTGTCGCCTTGTAGTTTGTACGTGTCTTTGTAACCCGCGTCACTCAAAGCATAGCTGCCTTCATCCCGTTTCCGGAGCCGATACACAAGGAATGCAATAAGAATTACAGCACAAACGGCTCCTACAACCACTGCTGCAATAACTTCGGTGGTCAGAACTCTTAAAACGCTCTTTTCATCGATCCGTGCTTTTGTTTCGGCCTTCGGAGAATCGTCGTCCGGTGCATCTGTCTCTGAGATACCACCACCGACCATATCACCATCGCCAACCTCATTTCCATCAGTAGGTTCCTCTGACATTTCGTCTTCTGTCGGTTCCTCAGTGGGGCCTTCTGAGATTTCGTTATTAATTGTAGTGGTCTTTCCAGTTGTGGCAGTCACTTCTGCGGTGGTTGGACTGACAACAGAAACATCGACAACAGTAACTTCTGTAGCTGTTTCGTCACCGCTGCCGCTACCACTTTCGTCGGACATTACTCCAGAAGTGTAATCATCTTCGTCGTCCCCTTTGCCATAAGAGCTTTCCCCAGATTTTCTCTCAAACTTTTGTGAGACGCGATCGTAGCTGTCCTCGTCAATGTCAATGAGGCCATCGAAGTCCGCCATGATGTGTTCGATTGCGAAGGCAACCCCGACAACAAGAATAGCCCAAAGAAGTGATTTAGGCCTCATTTTCGTTTCAACTATTCTCTGTTCTCTTAAAAATAGTTTCCCTCTTTGATCAACGTTAATTGTAGAAGATGTTTGAGCGAATGAACGCCAAATACAGCCACAAAACTCTTGTTCCTTGACGTTTAAGCTCAGTTCAATGCAGCTTTTTCTAACACTGGCCAACTCTAGTACATTCTTCGGGGCATGTCTGTCAATCAAATGACGTCACGTCCGGCATGTGCTATTTTTTTAGGCAGACCAATCATCGACATCATCGGAAAACTTTCGGTCAAAGAGTCTCTCGCTCCAACAAAACACGCCTTGAGTGACTGCGGTTATAAACGCCTTGTTGAAGATAACTACCTCAAGACACAATACATACAAAACAATGCCGGTATCAGGAAATAAGAGCAGACTTAAACTTTATCGACTACCCAATCAACATTTGTACTTTACAGGGAATTTCACAAAGCGTTTCGTCATGTCGCTCCGGGAATCTCCCGATGATTACGACACAACGGGAAAAATCGATCGAGTGGAAATCGGAAGCGGTCAGCACAAATAGTCTGAAACTAATTTTACCGAGGGAGAAAATTGCAATTCTCATAAAAATTAGTGCAATCTATGCATGCATGACTGCACGAAATAAAAATAAAAATAGCTTCATACCGTAAGAATTTTTTATTCCCCGCTAAAGTAATAATTTAGTATCGAGCTCTGATCTTGAACTTGTATCGATTGTTAACTCATTGGTCCGACATTAAACCATGTGCTTTCATCAAATTTCTGTTCGATACATTCGATACAGCTAACAGAACCCTGCTGTACTCTAAATCACATTGACCGTGATAAATCCGGGGGGAGGGAAATTACCTTGTTGCCACTCACATGGTAACTCTTCGGAATAATAATTATTGTTGCTTTCTTTTCACACTCTTTGGTAGACGATGGAAATATTCCTCATATTAATACACAGAATGGAATGGATTCTATTTTAAAGCCTTAACATTCAAGAAGAACACTATGTGCAAAGCCTCTGTCTTGTCAGCAATCTGGCCCTAACCATCCTACACTACCCCTCCGGGTGATTCGATCGGATCAGAAAAGTGATAAAAAAATTATTTCACAAAGTATGTAGGAATTAAACTCTTTATGGTTTACTGTAATAGCATTAGGAGTTAGGAGGGTTTTCAGCTTACTGAGGCTTTATATAGCTACTATTGAGCGAGTAATCCTTATGAATTTTGTTCTAGAACCAATATGAAAGACTGTCAGTCACCCGTAGCGAGAAGCAGCGGAAATGAATTCATCAGGTTATCAGCAGCGAGGTCGGGTGCTTTGCGTGGGGTACACGCGTGGGCGAAAGCGTGCGCGGTCAGTTCGGAGGAATATTGCACTTATTTGCACGATGACAGTTTACTGCTGAAGCAGATATCACTTTACAGATAATCAGAATTGAATGAGGAAGCTCTATTAAATGGGGTTTCATCCTTTTTTTTATTTTGTAAGTATTTTTTTACAGGAAGTAGTTTACCAGTTTTCCGTTAGTTTGGAAAGGATGTAAGCATGCGCGATGCTTGCTAAATAGTGTTTTCACAAACCCCGATTCTTAAATGCTAATGAGTGTGATCAAAAAGATAAAGCCCACAACAGATACGATGTTTTTAAACTCGTTTTCGTCGAACAGATTTCAGATGTCGCTTGGAAATATAAAGCTTAGCTACCACAACTGCAATGTGTCTGTTTTTCCATGACAAGAATGAATAAATGATGGCTACGTGCACAAGCAAAAACGTGCTCAAACAAGAACTAATTTCGCCGGTTTTAGCATTCAAAATTACTGTGCGTCTATAGCCAGTTCAGTACGTAAATAAGAACTCCTGCGCATTTCTGAGAAACTGTTGGACTTACTTTTCGCCGTATCTTATATATAGACTGTTTTGAGCTTCACTCTTCTTTCAGATAAAAGAAAAACTAACTCCGCGCAAGCAGGTATGAGCCAGCGTGGGTGCCGCCAAATCTGGCCTATTGCTTTGCAGGGTTTCATTTCCTTAAAATCTCAAAGAAGAGCGTGTTAGACTATCGCGCTCGCCTTCTGGCCCTGTGATTAAGGCATCTGTTTAGCTCTTACAGGTGTCAGTAGTGACCCAGCATCTGGATACGCCTTATCAGCCGGGGCTCGGTGCGCATAGCTGTTTCAAGCAAGACCTAGATTGTAATGAGATCGACAGCGCTTGTGTTCGACGAAATAAGAGGTTAAAACATTGCAAGCAATGCCGTTTGTGTTTGCGGGAAACCAGCTCGGAATTAGAACGTGCAGGCTCACGCTATTGTTCTTGGACATTAGCATTTAACGATTCTAATTAGCATATAAAAATCCGGGTTTGTAAAATCATTCTAATATGGTGTCAAATTGTTTTTCCGACATCCATTTACTTATCGCGGCTAGTAAGATGCGAACCAAAGAACTTGCCTCACTAAAAATATTACATATGTTTATATTTTTCAAGTTCCCGTAAGAGGCTTTGCATTAGAAAAAAAAATCGACGGAGCAATTTGTTTTTCTGAATCGGCGGCCTTGGGAAGAATTCTAGTCTAACTCTGGTCATGTGCCCCCTGTCAGTTGGGATTCTTAACTTAGTTATGTTTATTTGAATATTTATTTATCGTCACTTTCATCGAGTCTTTTAAAAATATCTCAGCTACAGGAGCCCATTTCCCATGCATTGCCCAATAACGGGCTCCTGTCAGCTGCCAATAAAAATTATGACCCGGCAGGATTTCGGGAATTACACAAAGGGGAAGAGGTGAGAAGAACTCAATAGTGAACGGCAAAATCGCGGTCAATTTCCCGGAATACATTGTAGGCCCCACCCGAGTTACACGCTCTAATCATAGCAGCAAGTGTATTAACATTGGCAGTAATAGTAACACCTACAAGTATAATTTCTTTACCAGAACCTGAAAGTGTTCCTTGAAAGAATGGAACACTTTACCATGCTTCTTATTAGATCAGTCTTCTGTGGATGCTTTTAAATCTGCTGTTACGAACTATTTTAGTCTCTCTCACTGACATTATTTATCATCATCAACTATTTATTTAATTCTTGTCACATTTAATAGCACCGCTTTTTTCATGTATGTTTGTTTTAATCTTTCACATGCACATTCACAGTGATGGGAAACCTTTGTGAATTATAATTTATAAATAAATAAATAGGGAGAGAGAGCGGAACACATAAAACGCCTTAGGTATATAGAATTGGAAGTTTATCATTACGTAATAGGAAGCCGCAAGCGGTTAAGGCCTTTGAAATTCCCCCATCAAATTGAAGTACTTTTGAATTCCGCGAGCCATTGAAATCTAGTATTAAATATAGTTTTATGACTGGTTCATTTGGTTAGAAGAAAACAACGTAGTGAATTACTTCCGCGAGAGCTGTTTTGTGTAAGCTTTTTTTCACGGATGGCGGCAACTGGGATGGATTGTGACGTCTAAGATCATAACTACAAAAATCCCTTGCTTGCTGAACGTTTCAGCAATATAAAGAATTTCCGATCCAATTATCATTTATCTCCGGAGATGAAAAATACAACGTTTTCTACGAAACCATGTTATTTTGTGCATCTGGAAGCATTTCTAACACGCCATGAATGAGGGTAACTTTCTTCTTCATAAAAAGCAGCGATGTTTGAGAACAATTATGAATTCTTTCTTGATTACTACTGAAGCCCTTTTGAAAACCTCAGGTAATTAAATCCTCCCATTCGCTCATTGTTTATTACCTGATGTAACCGCATAACGAAGCGAAAACTTGTTATTGCCCCGCCTGAGGGTTAAGGGCGGTCGAGATACTTGGATTGCTTCCAACTCTTTCATTCTTTGGTCAATGCTCCAGCGGTATTTTGTTTGTTTGTTTTTTACCAAATGCAGAGCTTCATCAGAGGGTCTCGCCTAATGACGTTATTTAATATTCTAGCCTTACTCGTGCAGGGCTTCTGCATGAGATTAGCAATTTTGTTTGAAAACGAAGCTTCTTGCAAAATTGCAGATACTATAAAACTAGGTTTTTGTATCAGGCTCATTTAGAAAAACAGCATAAAATGATCTAACTTTAACTTGCAGAGTGTAAAATTAACTTTGGAAGCTCGACTGTTTGGAACTTTTTATGTGTCCACCATCAGCCCTAGAGCGCTTTACATTAGGTAAATGCTAATTTATTCGTTTCGATTCCGTGAGCCAATCACAAGCCGAAAATCTATGAACCTCAACGACTCCTTGTTTACCTGCCTATTCAGGCATATCAAGTAAAAGCTGTATGGCAGCTCCGCGAGAGAGTAAGACGAACCATATTATTCACATTGGCTACCCAAGCGGGACTCAGCTCGCAAGCACGCGGCTACCCACAGTCTCCTCAGCAAAGAGGGTGTTCTTTTTTGGCTACGCAATAATCACCATATTGACCAAGATGGCTGGATATGCAAGTTTATTAGACTACGAGTAGTCGGTTTTTGTTCCTGAAATCCTCCGCGCGCGGAACTCAGTTAATATTATGCAAATTAGGGAGCACTTTTCGCGGCTCGCGCCTTCGCCACTCGCCGCTTGCTACTCGATAGCTCTAATAAACGCAAGGAATACGCTAGGGAAAGAAAGAGACAGCTCGCAGTCCACAAGTTTATTGACCTCTACCACGTCTTTGTCCATTAACACACAAAAAAACGGAACTTGGTGAATATTCAGCCATGTTGACCTCCCACTTGGTCAGTGACCCATATATTATCGCGGTAAAAAGACTGACTGAGCCTTTGTCGGCCCGATCATTCGTGGGGTGGTTTATGACACGGCAGGATTCCATTGCGTGCAGTGCAATTGATTTAACCAGTATAAAAACATTCTTTAAAACATCAACCATGAATAAGGCGAATTTTTCAACCCAGCCAGTGGTTTCTGACAGCCACCCACCCCCACCCCATCCCCGAAAAAAACCATAGTAACTTAACATAACTCAAGGTCTGTTAACCCAAACCCTACAAATACTCCTACAGATCGAGCAAACTCCACACAAACAGTCTCAAATCTGGCTACCAACACGAGTCACTGTCAGTTCCTCGAAACATATGTAAAAGTTATTATGCTTGTGGCTAGTCTACTACTCAGACAGTTTAGCTTTGCAATATATAGGGCGTGACACAGGCACACAGTTTCTTGCATTTTATTTGTTCCTTTCAGTTGTGTTAAAAAATTGATCACGTGATTTCCCACTTTCCAGAAAACAAGGACGACAAACACCCCGCCCTTTCATACACACCTCCATATGTTCTAATGACTTCCTCTTTCCTTTTCTCTTGCTAGCGGACGTAAGGAGAGTGATGGGGAAAATATTGGTCGAGTTATGTTGATGATCAAACGGCTCAAAATATCGGTGTTCTATAATTTGGTTCAAACTCATCTCAGTGAAATAAAACTCGCTTTCGATAAATCTTTAGGTTTTGTTGAAGGCTAGAGAAGCGAAGAGTGACTGCACGGAGCCAGTTGAATCAAACTTGAATCGATGCGTTAGAGGACAGAAACATATAAACGCCTAAATATGAAAATAATTCGACGATCACGTCAAGCGCTAAACAAGGAAATTATTGGCGTGCTCAGCATTTCTCACTGACGTCTCTCAAAATATTTGAGCTTTAAATAAATAAATAAATAAATTACTTAATTAATTGATAACGCCCCCACCCCCCCTCCCCCAGACTTGTCAAGCGACACGTTTTTTGTAACAACCTTGAAGAACGTTGAAGTTGGGATTAACCAAAGTTTTAAGTCTATTAAGGCAAGAGTATACCTGAATAGGAGTGAAATTTGAAGTATAATTAAAAGATTAAAATGGGTTGGGAACACTATCAGACAGATCACCCCCTCCAATAAGAGCCCCATGTTAGTAGGGGACTGTTTGGTGTCCGTCTATCAATTCTTCACTTCAGATTTTAATTTTCCAAATCCATCAAATCTTCAACATTTCATATTTTCCACAATTTAACCTATCCTTTAAGAAAAAATATCTTTTTTACGAAATGCCCCCAAATCACCCAAAGATTTACACAAAACCGCAAAACATCGGTAAATGTTCTAAGTGGAGGGATTTGGCGTTGCCTGAAGCGTGAGCGAGATATAGACCTTTAGCATCAGGCAAACTTCAAACCGCAAACCCCAAACCCCAGTTAAGCGTTTGCAGTTTCGCGTTGCCAAGATTTCAAACTTTAGCAAGGCGTTCAGTTCAGTTCAGTTCAGTTCATTTTTATTTAGCCAAAATATAATACAACACAAGGATATATATGGGAATTGTAATGTTGCAAGGGAGCCCAGAAGAAACGAGAAGGCTTTATGAATCCTGGGCTCCCCAGTCTCAAAGAAATCGAAATCAGCAAAATAAAATGAAATTCGTGGAGTGATACATTAAAAATAGGAACTAAACAGAGACTGAGTTAAGTTCTGAATTCAGTAACAAGACAGAAAAAAAAAATTAACTCTGGATTGGAACAGAATACTTTCCTTTGTTGAATAGGCTAGGGCAGAAAGGAATATAAAATTGATTTGAACTACGCGTTCATGATCATTTGTTTAGGGCCGCCATGTTATTTTCATCAAGTCGAAGTGCATCACTTTAATCGCCCAAAAATCAGCAATAATTCATTGATTCGAGATCAAAAATCCAACAAACACATCACAAACAGATATAAAAAGCTATTTCATACCTTTAAACGCGAGGCTGTACAATTTTTGTGGCAAAAAACCTTGCCGTAAATCACTTACCGCTGGAAGCCCTTCCCGCGGTTCAAACGTGAACTGCAAACTGCAAACGTGACCGCAAGGCCCTGGTCACGTGACATTTTGCGGTTTGCGGTTTGCAGTTTCCCATGAAAACAACTCTACATACACCGATGCTAAAGGTCTCTGGTACACGTTGAGCGACGTCAAAACAGCCTTCAGGTAAAATCCCGCCTTAAGAACGTCTTTATGTTGCTAATGTCTATATTAAATGACATGCATAAAATAGAGGTAACAAAAGTAAAATGTAAATTAACCCAAATAATTTAGGGCATTACAAGATAATTTAGTTTTATCATCTGAGTTCAGTGATAATGTGATTGGCCACCGTAAAGAGATTCGAAAGCTGGCGAATGATTCGCTCCGACGAAGAGCTAACGCTCGAAAGGTCAGCTTTCTAATGTCTTTACAGTGGCCAATTCACATTATCACTGCACCTAGTTGATAAAACCAAATTGTCTTGAAATCCACCGACGCAGCTTGCAAGGGCGTAGCCAGGGGGGTCCTGGGGTGCCCGTGACCCCCCCTTTGTAAGCCTTTTTGTAAGCAAACAACCTTCAGTATTCAGGTGACAGTCTAGTGAGTACCCTCTGTATGACTCAGTGTGACCCCCCCTTTGGCTAGTATCACAGTTTCTTTAGAAATTTACCCCCATTATACTTAAGGGCATGCTTTTTATAACATTAACAATGATTTTCTTATTGCATGGCACATATCTCGGTTTTGTATTAATCAGCAGTTCTTATTTATAACTGTTCCAAAATGACTTCACATCATCAAAGTTAAGTCATCAGGTGATACAAAGTACATCATGTAAATATAGGTAATCATACGGTTTCGACTTGACGTTTCGTATGTGCTCTACATACATTTTCAAAAGTAACCGTTGAAATTTAAAACAGCTATTTATATCGTTATTTTTAAGAAGGTTACGACACTTTTAAATTTAAATTTCGAAGACATGTTTCGATGTTGCGAACATCATCGTCAGTTAAAGAATATTTGAAAAACCGTTAGGACTATATAACAACTAGGCGAAACATGCATACATAATTAATTATGATTAAGTGACATATTTGAGTGAATAACAAAGTGTTGGAAAGAATATTAAGCCTAAAGGGTAAGTGTCAGATTGACGTGATGAACTTGCTGGTTTAAATTAGGTTTCTCCCAGTTTATGTGCATAGCCTCCTTAAGTTTAAGCTGAAATTTAGTAGGGGCGGAATCAAGGATTTCAAAACAATCCGCAGAGCAAGATTGACGACAACTTTCTGAGTTTTGTAAATGTTTGAAGATATGTGAAGACTTGTCTGAAAAGAGATGTTCACGGACGCGTGTGGAAAAATGACGACCGGTTTCACCGATATAGCAAGCATTACAGCAAGCACAAGTAAATTTATAGACCACACGTGCACGAAGTTCTCTAGGGACAGAATCCTTCACTGAAAAAAGATTTCTTAATTTAAACGTGGTAAACACTAACTTGATGTCAAGATCATTGCAATAACGATTAACAAGGCGACGTATTTTGCTTTGAGCTACAGTAGAAAAACTGCCTAAATAAGGTAACTTATAAAAGTATTGTTTACCCTGTGAAGTGGTATTAGAGGAAGGAGGTGTTTGAGTGGAGCCATTTCGGTCGATGACTGTGTTTAAATATCGACAAACGCATTTATCGATAAGATGAACGGGGAAAAGATTCTTGCGTAAAATGAAAACTAATTTAACAATGTCCTTGTGGAAGCCCAACCAAGTATTGTTGATTTTAAAAACTCTGTCAATTAATGTCCTGATAAGACCGATTTTATATGACAGAGGTGCGAAACTAAAGTAATTGGTAAGCAGACCTGTGAAGGTCTTCTTACGGAAGGTACTAGTGACAACGGAACCAGGGTGGGTATTGTCGATTAAGACATCCAAAAAGGGCAAAACATTATCAATTTCTTTCTCCATCGTGAAGCGTATGTTGGGATGTTGACTATTGATATAGTTGAAAAATGCAATGGCGCCCTGTTCTGAGTGGAATAAACAAAACGTATCATCCACATAACGACGATAAAATAGAACCTCAGTACCATGATATTGCTCTAACCAGATTTTTTCATGGTGACCCATAAAAAGATTGGCGAGGACAGGAGCTAGGGGTGAACCCATGGCAACCCCATCAATCTGGTCATAAAAGGAACCTTTGAACAAAAAGTGAGTTTCAGCAGTAGCAAATGAAAAAAGACGTTTGAGATCAGCTATTTATATATAATAAAGGTGAGAGGACTGGAACATAGATTAAGCAAATACTTAACAGTAAAATATAAAATTAGTACAGATTAATAAAGCATCAGCTTTTCACTTCCGACGTTGACGTTGAAAGCTGGCTCAAGTTCTTGAATAAATAAGGTTTCTTTTATTTTACAATGATTGTCTGTTTTTCCCTTCGCTAAAATATCAAAATGATCCCACTTGATGTTATGTCCAGTGGCCTTGACGTGGTCAGCAATGGCTGAAGTATTGTCATTTTTAGCGAGGGCCTTAAAATGTTCGGTTTTTCTATCGTGAAGCCTTCGTTTAGTTTTACCAATGTAAAAAGCATTACAATCCCAACAATTTGCTCTGTAAATAACTCTGGATTGTTGTGAACGATTAATATGGTCCTTGTAAGGAAAGAAAGATTTTATGCACCGAGTGCTCTGAAAAACGATCTTCAAGTTAACACAAGAGTAGAATTTGTACACACAAGATTTCAGGCGTTTAGCGACTTGGTTGCTTTGCAAACCTAAGTAGGGGAGTAGGATAACGATATCTTTCTTAGGAGCTGTAGACACAGGGTTGCTATGCTGATGTCTGTTTTTGTTCAAAACATCGTTGATATGATAGTTGATTATGCCTTGTGGGTAGCCGTTCTGAAGAAGGAGTTTACGAAGATCATTGAGTGCAGATTGTAGCAAGGAGCCAGATGAACAAAGACGGTAGTAGCGATAAGTGAGGGAGCGGATGAGATTTATTTTGTACTTTCGTGGAGTGAAGGAATCCCATTTAGTGTAGAGGCCTGTGAAAGTTTTCTTCCGGTAGATGGATGTCGTGAAAATGTTGTTTTGATTTCGTGTGACCAGAATGTCCAAAAACGGAATTGCACTGTTCTGTTCAAATTCAATGGTAAATTTGATATTGCTATGACAGCTGTTTAAATAGTGCAAAAACTCATTTGCACTGTCTTTGTTGTGAAACGTGGTGAACGTGTCATCAACGTACCGATTCCAGAATGAAGGACTAATTTTGGCGTTCATCAACCACTTTTCCTCAAAATCACACATAAAAGTGTTGGCTAAGACAGGGCCTAGTGGAGAACCCATGGCAACACCATCGATTTGGTCGTAGTATTTACCGTCAAAAAGAAACTGGCTCTTCTTGGTGGCAAATTCCAATAGCTTGCGTAAAACCACCCTGGGTAAAGCCGGAGGATCAGCAAGAGAATACAATTTGTCTAGACAAATGTTTAGTGTTTCCTCGAGTGGCACATTTGTAAATAAGGAGGAGACATCTAAAGAGCACATTATTCCATTGTTATGCTTATACTTTTTGGCCCAATCCGCAAAGCTATAAGAGTCTTTGACAGTGTATTGGGATCATTTTGATATTTTAGCGAAGGGAAAAACAGACAATCATTGTAAAATAAAAGAAACCTTATTTATTCAAGAACTTGAGCCAGCTTTCAACGTCAACGTCGGAAGTGAAAAGCTGATGCTTTATTAATCTGTACTAATTTTATATTTTACTGTTAAGTATTTGCTTAATCTATGTTCCAGTCCCCTCACCTTTATTATATATAAATAGCTGTTTTAAATTTCAACGGTTACTTTTGAAAATGTATGTAGAGTACATACGAAACGTCAAGTCATAAAATGTATGAATTCAACATGTTTATCACTGCTGTTTGTGTCTTATTTTTGATCAAATTACGATGGCCCAAGAACAAAAGTATTTACGATACGGTTTCGAGTTCAATTTGGAATTAATTTGCACGAGTGAGTTTTCGAAAAACTCACAAGTGCAAATAAATTTCAAATTTAACGAGAAAAACCGTATGATTACTTATTGATAATACAAACATGGAAAAATTCGGAAAAAGTGTCGAAAGATGTTTCTTGAAGCCATTTTTTTTCGCATTGCTTTACATGATATCATTGACCTACAAAATTTCTCATTGTCTTTCTGCCAATCATAATCCAGAATTACAACGTGCAATTTGCACTGGTGTTACACTTGAACTACGCTGCTCATAGCCAATCAGAATCGAGTAATTTTTTCATGTGTATTATTAATTTAAGAATATCATGTTATGTTTTTTCAGCCACAGATCGCAAAAAATGTAAAAACATTCAGTCTCAGCTCCCAAATTGGACGTTCCTATATGTAAAAAAGAGTTATACGCCATGCAGGAGAAAGCTATTCAGTTCACATGCTATGTTGCATTTACTGTATAACAATACATTTACTTTTTATATTTTTTCTGAGGACGTTTTTTTAATAAAAACGACGAGAAGTCAAAGACTACTGCAAGGCTGACACAACGTGATATATTAAAAACAATATTTCGGCTGGCCAAACCAGCCTTCTTCAGGTTTAGATGTTACTAACTTACAAAAATGAGATTACAATATAATATAGTGGAGAATGTCGTAATACATATTTCGAAATCAAGAGGAGTGACGGAAATGACGAACGAAACAAATGAAATAAAGTAAAGATAAAACAGGCTTTCTAAGGTTACAAATTTTACGATTCTTCACGTCTATTCATACCGTCAGGTTCCAGTGTTCTCGCTAAATCTATTAAAAA
>CM042758.1:23159615-23177537 GCA_022496165.2 Catalaphyllia jardinei | reverse complement strand
TATAACCGCAGTTCAAATATGAATTATTTCATATACACGTTACATCAGATTCAGCTTTTTTAGGATATAAAGAACTTTGCCGATCTCAGAGTGTGTTATTCACCAAGGCTGAAGACCGATGTGGATAGTACCTCCTAGATCTGCAGAATTCTTTATAATTGTCCTACTCAGCCTTGCTCAATAATTGCTAAGTATCACACCAAATCCTCTCATTGTGTGTCACATGTATGTCACATTAACTGTGTTGGGCACTGTATTTTTTAGAGCATGGTATAAAATAGTACACCATGGAATGTCATTCTCACTTGTCACTTTATTAGTTTGGTATACACACTTGCCTAACAGGTTGCATTTATAGGCCAGGAGAAAAAAAACAATTGACTCTTGGCTATTCCTTGGTTTACTATTGTATAACTATTATGTAGAATGTGATCACAAAATGCATACTACATTTGGCTTAGAAGGGACAAATTATCCTAGGACAAATTACCCAAATTATAATAATTTAATTATTAGTTTTGGCTCAGTGGCAGTTAAAGTTGTACATATCCGATCCTTCAACCTGGATGCACTCTCATTATCTCTGAGCAATGGTCGACTGGGCAGTACCTCAGTGACTTCATTATATGATAATAATATAATTTAATAATAAATGTATATTTTAAGAGGACACCTCCAGTCACCTAGAGGTGGTTTTCAGGAGGGTTGTCTAAAAAATAAAATTTTATACATTTAATATCTAAAATACAGAAGTGATAAAAGCTAAAAACTTGCAAAGTATAAGACTGTCACTTTCACGTTGCCATGGAAACTAGGATCAAATATTGCAAAAAATCTGGTCATTAGATTTTGTTTACAATTTGCATGAAACAAGCAATATGCTCACAAGTTAACACTATTCTAAATATAATGATTTAACAGGGAGATCTCTTATAATCCCTTGGTGGTTCACTGGAATATCTAAAATTTCCTCTGTTACAATTATTCCAGTTACTTAAAGTATTTTCGTGCAAAATTTCATGAAATTCTATCAAGTGGTTCTCAAGAAATACTGTAGGCTTATTTCTGAGAAAGCTATTCCACTCAATCACAATTGAAAGGCTGCGGGCAAGAACGTCCCCTAGATTTTTTGGCCATTTTCAAAGTGCTCAAAAGTAGCTGAATTTTGACATGTGGGCTTCATTTTACCTGAGAAACATTCCTCTGAAGTTTTTTTTCGCAGGGTCTGTCTTCATTGTCTAGAAATAACGTATGCAAAACTGACTCGGTTTTCCAAGCGACATCTATTGTTAAACGATAAGCAAAAGAAACCTTTTGTTTGGCTAAAGTATGACTGATTTCTCACTGTTGTTTCGTTGGTTCAAGTGGATAAGCGCTGAATGAAGCTGATTCAAATTTGTTTTGTTGTGACGTCGGTTCGAGTTGATACGAGGTCAATCAATTTTTTTTTCGTTCTGTTTCTCTACTTCTTTCAAAAACCAACATATCTATTGTAATTGAATTGCCGTTGTTACTCGCTAGGATCTGGTATTGATATGTTTTAGCTGGAATTGTGACGTATGCTTTCGGCGCGCAAAGCAGTAATTTACCACAAATTCAGAGCTTACCTGTTCATTAAGCATAGTTTGCTCGTTATTTCCACCGATATTCAACGCTTGTTCAAGGAATATTTGTGCCCGCCTGGTAGGAGATTTGGCATCATTAAGCCTGTGACCCTCGATGAGTCACCAGCATGCCTCAAAGAACCGAGGTGTGTTTTTGTTCTGAGATTATGGCTTAACTTAGCCATTGATCGAGGAGCAAGTGAACCAGGCGGTAGAGTCTATAAACACTTCTTCCAAAGCAAAGCATTTGTCGTGGACTTAGGGCTCATTTGCTAAACTTCGGCGTGTGTCAGTTTTGGAAATTAGAACTGCTTTCTAGACTCTGCTTTCTAGATATATATATGAAATAATTCATATTCGAACTGCAGTTATAGATGCAAGTGAAGTATGATCCTCGCAGTAAATTTTCCAATTTAAGTAATTGGAAAGAAGAAGCCTGAAAAAAATCAGGGCTTCAACGGGATTCGAACCCATGACCTCCGCGATACCGGTGCGATTGCTTAAATTGGAAAATTTACTGCGAGGATCATACTTCACTTGCATCTATAACCGCAGTTTGAATATGAATTATTTCATATATATATCGCTAATAGTATTGTGTAACAAAGCAGTTCCAAAAGACACAGACTGTGACATGCAAGTGTTTTTGCATACTTTATTTCTGGAATATGCAACAGAAACGAGGGGAAATAAGTGCAAGGCAGTTTCTACAGGTATAAACAAGTCAGCATGCAAAGTTTGGAGCGGTTTTGGCCACTTTCGATTTTAGCAAAAAATCTAGGGGACGTTCTTGCACCCAGCCTTTCAATTGTTTAACTTACTACCCTTGGGTTCTTTCAGTCACAAAGAAAAATCTGAGAATTGCTAGGTTTTTTTGCATCAATATCTTTTCTAACATAACTTTGTAATAAAGAACTAAAACTATCAATACACTGCGTTTTGTAATCCTTGTGTGCTTGCTGAATCGCATCAGCAAGAGCGCACACAAAAACTGCTTGGCCCACCTTAACTCATGCAGTGTCTGCCTCCTGCCTAGTGGGGGTTGCTGTAATCTAACTACATTTGCACTTCATCTTTATACATACCTGGTTGAACCACTAGCTCCCAAAAAATAATGCATAATTTTGGCTGCATGTACTCACCAAAAGAGGATTATTTCTTAGCTAAGTATTTCAAATAATCTTCAAAAATCCACAGAATGATGCTTGTACAAAGCTTCAAGCAGGAGTGAGATACAAATCTGAAGCCAGGATTAATGAAGCAGTGAGGTTTGTAGACATGCACATTTCTTTTCTTGCCAATAATTATTAGAGAGCAATCTTAATGACATTTTCAGAGCAAAAGATAAATTAGCTCTTAGATAAATCAGCTCTTAGTGCAAGAAAACAGTGAGAAACAAGTTGACATTCATGTATTAGGCACTATGGGTTTACAAAGCTTCCCTTTTACTAGACGTGTACCTGCCAGGAGCAAACAAGAAATTTCAACCTCAAGTTTTCAAATCTTGGCAAAGCTTAATATATTATTGTGACTGCTGTGTTCACAGGAGACTTGAACATCAGATGCAGGCCCAACAGCTCAAGCTAAGTGAAGAGAAGAGAATAGTCGCTGAAATTGACACCCTTAAGCGGTCAAAAAGAAATTTAAAGTAGGTATTCTTGACTGATATACATGTACAGTAATCAGTTTTTTTAAAGTACAACTGTCAT
This sequence comes from Catalaphyllia jardinei, assembly GCA_022496165.2. Taxonomy (NCBI): domain Eukaryota; kingdom Metazoa; phylum Cnidaria; class Anthozoa; order Scleractinia; family Caryophylliidae; genus Catalaphyllia; species Catalaphyllia jardinei. The sequence continues at coordinate 23,174,224 of CM042758.1, read as the reverse complement.
TGAACAAGAATAATTTATGAATACAATTGTTTTCGTATGATAGAACTTCTCACCTGGGGGATGCTGGATAATATTATTGTTGGTAATGACATTTTGAAATCCTTTTTTTGTTGATATTTGAGGAAATGTTTTGTTGTTGTTTAATTGACAGTGACTACTTAGTTCTCAAACAGCATGTTGACCAGTTGAGAAACGGGCAGAAAAACTTGCGATCACAGAGAGATGTGAGTACATAATTGAATCATGTACTCTATGTATGTACATGTACCTTCCAGAGTCAAGTTAACAATTGTCTTTTAATTTCAAGTTAGTAATTTATAATGATAACTGAACTGAGTGGAGTGCAATTTGGTATAAAATTATACATTCATACAAGTGATTTCAAAATTGAAGGGGCAATGTGAGTTCAATTTAAAATTTAGCCTGCTAGGAGGCTCACTTGTTTGGTTTAGGTATAGCGGGCAAAAGCAGCGGAGCCGCAACCAAGAGCCAGCGAACCTGGCGAGAAGAAGGAGGAGAGGAAAAGTGAGCCTGCGCGCCATCTATTGATTTTTGGATTCTGCCCTTCTCAAGGTGTTAAGTCGGCATTTCACATGGTTCAGATACCTATCCAATAGGAGCAGGGAGCGAACCAAAATGTAAACAAATATGATAGCGCATTGCGCTCCATGGCTTTCGCGTAGGATGGTCAAATTTCAAAAAGGTTATTTACATCTTCCAGTGAAGCACAGGTCATACCAAGATGTTATCCTTTCTTAAGGTGGTCTTCAATCAGGCTTATCACCGGGCAAATATTAAACTAGAATCACACTGTTCAGATGCTCTCCTTTCCAAATCCTCCTCTGTTTGATCACTGTGCACATGGAGAACAGCTGAAAAATAAAACTCTTACCGAAAGCAGTCGGCATCACTGCGAAAACATCCCTCCCTTCCAGTAAACAATATACAGCTATTTTCTGCTCCAGTTTTAGTTTAAATTTTAAGTCAGAATTAATAGAAAGCTTGAGGAACGCTCCTTGAACAAAGTCTACAGACAGTTTGGGTGATGTGATGTGAAATGCACTAAGGTTGCACTGGTTTTGGTAACCTGTCATTCTTAACTAATCAGATCGCTGTGTTCGTCAGCGAACACTGGGAATTCAAAAATCAATAGCTCGCATGCAGGCTCACTTTTCCTCCCCCCATTCTTTTCGCCGGCTCTCAATTGCGGCTCTCTCCTCTTTGCCCACGATACCTAAAAACCCAGACAAGTGAGCATGCTCACAGGCTATTTATAATTACAAGACAGTATGACATCAGACCAAAATTGCCCAACACAAAGTTCAATTGCCACTTTATTACATGCATTTTTGATCACCTTGGTAAATACCAAAGAATATTTTATTGATCCATCTCAATTTGTATGCAGAACAGAAAAAGATGCAATTTAAGGCACAAAATAGTGGGATTTGTGACTTGATTCTGATTGGGTGAGAGCAGTGCAGTTCAAGTGTAACACTGGTGCAAATTACACATCATAATTCTAGATCATGATAGGTTGAAAGACAATTATAAGAAAATTTTCTAAGCTAATGTTGTCTCATAAAATTATATGTGCGGATACGTTGAAAATAGTTTTAACAAATGCAAAAAAAATTGACTTCAAGAAAGATCTTCTGGCACTTCTTCCCTTTCATAACTTAATGCATGCAAATCAGTAAATTGAACCAGAAAGTTTTTACTTGACTGAAGCAAGAAAATCTCGCAAATGGTTGGTGACAGTGGAGACCTGTCTGTTGTCAGAGATTCTTGTCCCACAATGTATAAAACTAACAAATACGAGAAAAATGGAAATGTGGAGACTGTTTGTTATTTTTCATTCCTTACAGGTAAACTCTCTGTACTGATTTGCACATTTACATAATCGCAAGTGTTGTGGTACATAAAATTTTCCATTTTGATCCATTTTTCAGGCTTGTGTCAAAAGAATAAATGGCTTGAAGTCAAGAGAGGAAGAAATAAAGAACCTTCTAGATTCAGAAGTCAGTGATAAGAGTGAGGCAGCCGAGCGTCAGCAACTACATTTAGAACAGTTAGAGGAAGTAGAACTTCTCAAAACAGGTAAAAACTAATTAATATATGTAATTAACTAAGTCCGTTCCTCTGAATGTTAAATGTAGTATCAAGTCAATTTGCCAGATGTGAAAGTAATGATGGGACATTTAAAACATCAATGGTTGTGTGCTACCATATGTTTGAAATGTTAGACTTTTGTATTGTGTATACAAAACCTGTAGACATAAAGTGAGAGCAAAATGAAGGTTTAGAGTTAAGTAACGGTCCATGCAAGAAGGATAGCACATGTGGCAAGGAATGCAGAAAGGTGCTAACTTTTGCATAACATTGCTATTGTTATATCATATTTCTGATTGGCTCAATCAGCAAAATCTACCAAAACTTCAGGTAGCTGTATCTTTATTCATCTTTAATTTTTCAACTATTTTCCTTTTGACAAAATCTCTTCCGAGTCTAAATACCACAGTAATCCTATGTGGGGAACATTGGAAAATTGGAGGCTTTTATTGTCTTTGTTTATGACTGTTGTGATTGGTTGAAATGTTTTCACACAAAGGAAACTAACTTTCAAAATAGATTTTAAATACATTTTATTTCATAAACCTGCTTTCCATCGATTGATAAATTCTTTGTCTAAAAACACAACCATTTCCATGTGGGGAAAGCGTATTGCTGCAGAACAATAGAAAATGCTATAGTTCTTATCTGGATCATTACTTAAAGGTACACTGTATCTTTTTGTCTAGAGATATGTCCAGGGTTGAATGCTAATGAGATTCAAATTCCTCATGGTAAGCATCATGAAGTGTCCTCATTGGTAAAAAATCACCAAAACACAGTTTTGTCAGATATGAAGTAAATAAATATGAAAATGTCAAATAACCCTGCCAAATATGAGTTACTAATTAAACAATACTTGCATTCAATCCTGGACATACATGTACGTGTTTGTCTAGGACAAAAACAGTCCTTACTTCTAACTTAAATAGACTATAAGGAGACTTTCTTTCCTCCCAAGGAAGAGCTCAATCATTTAAAACTGATGCTGTTCTGTGCAGGCTTCACATGTAGAAGCCAACAGGCACTGGCAGCAGTTTTGATTGGCAACTGGCAGTGGAAATATTGGCAACTCCAGCCTTCTAATTTTGCATACAAATATAACCAGTTGCTTCAAAGCGTAATGATTGTGATGTTATCCTGCTCTGCCAGCTGTTGATATGTGCATGACCACAGTTTGCAATTCATTTTTTCAAGGGGGGAGGAGGTAGGGGCTCTGACAAATAAGTGTTAGGATTGATGCTTTGATTAAATTTACCAATGGCAAGAAAGTACCAATATATGCTGGTCAACCCAACCCTGAGGGGTTTGGCATGGTGTCTCAATGAAAGGGATTTGACAAGGACCCTGTAGGCACAGTCACAAGCAGGCACAGTCACAAGCTATGTCCTACTGTAGTTGCCCTGTTTGATTTAATTTTCTAGTTGGAGAAAAATTCATTTGGAAAACAATGCATGTTTTTGATTTTATAATTCTTTTCTGTCCCATTTAAGAGCTTGGCGATCTTCATGCAAAGAAAAGAGACTTGAAAGCGGCTTTTACAAAAGAGAGGAATGATTATTATGCAGCCACCAGAGAAATCAAGAAGAAGGGATGGACAACAAAGAAAAAGAATGAGAGGCTTCCCATTGTCAAAGCAATGTAAGTATATAAACTGTTTTTGCACAAGATGTGCATACAAGCCAAGTGGCTCATGTAGGGTTTTGTCGCATGAGGTGACTAGGAGTATTTCTACTCCCCCCTGGATGTGATGCTAATCCATCACAAGGTTACCCCTGGCAGCAGCAGCAGCAGCAGCAGCAAGGTTGTCAGTTCTCATTCACAGTGTACACCTGGGTGGAGAGAGGCACTGTGAGAGGAAAGTATGTTGCCCAAGAACACAATGTAGTGTCTCTGGCTAGGGTTCGAACCTATGCATACGTGTATATATCGACAAATGAAACTGTCTTGGGATTTAGATGACATCTGTAGATGAATGTCAAGGCTTGTACTCTCTGTACTTAGCCACAGTGTTGCTGGTGAGACACAAAGATGATTCAATTAGTCCTTGTAAATTTATAGAATATATGCATCTGTTTTCTTGTTGATGGCACCTTTTGTTGTAATGATTGGGAAAAAAGCCAGCTGATCCACTCTGCAAGTCGGACATGATTTATGATGATCATCATTTTGAAAATCTTAAATTTGTTCGACATGTTAAAAGAGATAAGAAAGTTTTTGGCTGTAAATTCTTAAGACAATGGATTGTTTTCTGAAGGTGTTACTGTCAGGGATTGCTCTGTCTTGATGAGTTGTTTTGTTTGTGTTACAGAGTAAGCAGTAGAGCTATGGAACAGCCATATGAAAAAGAAAAAGCACTTTGCGACAAGCTTGTGAACTACTTGGAGGGACTACATATAAATGCAATTCATCTGCCAGAGCTTCAATCAACATCTTCAGCAGACAAGGAACCTGCCCTTTCTTTAGCAGCAAGTATGTTTAATTAAAAATTAGAATAAGATCATGACTAACCAGTTATCAAAAAGGCTCAAAGTGAGCTTTTGTGGACTACAGAGACTTATCAAAGTTTTGGAACTGTCTTGTCATTTCACTGACAGTACACTTGTCAGATTAATGCTGTTACCTTTAAGTTAGAAGAAAGAAATAATAAGTTATCAGTTTTCATTGAGAAGTGAGTGCTGCTGTTAAAGGTGTTTTTGAATGGAAATATGACAATGAGAATTTCAACAAAAATATACCTTACATTATTTTATTTGCAAAATGACATGGTTACATGTATGTTCTTTGAGTATAACATTAACAAGTAACTATTGGTGTAGCTAAAGCGTTTGTTGGGATTATGCTTGTAGTAATTGCTAAACGTGGAAAAGAAATATATTGGTTAACGAAAACGGAAGGTGTAACGAATAACACTGTATAACGCAACATACAGGCATGTTCTGGTAAACCTGGAAAGTCCTGGAATTTTATTATGGCATTTTCTAGGACTGGAAAGTCCTGGAAAAGGGCCACTGGTCCTGGAAAGTTCTGGAAATCTGTTAAACTTGACTAAAAAATATGAAGTGTATGGAAGGCAGTAAGGAGAATTGACATTGAGATCTTGGGAGTGTAGGGGTTAATGTGAATTTAAGTCAGCCATTTTATTGCTTAGTGCATGTAATTACATGCGATCTCCATGACATAAGATGTCATCAATGTTTGTTTGTGTCCATAAATTGACCAAATTCTATTGATTGAAAAGCAAAGCAGCAAGTGACATAAATGCACACTGTCGGCCTCTAGAATGCTCACTGAAAGCTTCATGACCTTGATGAATGCATCCTCAAATAGAAGTAATCATAATAGATCAGCAAAAAGTGCCAAAACTCACCTGTAAACAGCGAAACCTTGACTCTGATCATGTGCATTTATAACTTGCTGCGAGCACATGCAGTTTTCTGCTGAGCGAGCACGATTTTCCGCTGAGCAAGCACATGTCAGTTTTTCTTTTGAGACAGCTGCTGATTGGCTAGACAGCACCATATGACAGGATTTCTGATTGGCTGTTTCTTAATGCGAACGATGGCTCGAACCATTAAACCGTCGAACCAAAATTTCTCAGTGGCTTCAAGAATATGAAGGCTGCCTATCGGCAGCAATTAAAACGTGAAGTCATTGCAGGGCCATCCTAAACCATCTGCTTTTATGCCTAACTTAATATTTAATAAATAAGTGACATGTATAATTTTTTACAAAAGAAAACCTAGAATTGAAAATGAGATCTTCTTCATTCAAACTTCACAACCTTTTATTTTAAGTCTAGTGTCTTACATGATAGACCTGTGGGGCTTGATATACTGTAAACAGATTACAGGATATTTTCAGAGTTGTCTTGTTCAAGTTGTTTTAATTAAAGATAATTCATAATTCTTGTTCGCCACATTGCTTTAATCACCCACTGTCAATAATTGCTAGAGTGCTACAAAATGATCACATATTATGTCCTATCGACTCTGTACTCCATTATTGACCTACAGGTGCTGATTTTTCCTTGTCGGGTGATAAAGGCGTGTTCCTCAGACGTAAATCAGCCACTGATGATCTGGTGGGAGTATATGCTGGAGTGAATCGGACTTCAAGAAGAGGAAGTCGCAAAGGAAGGCGGTCCTCTGCAAAAGAGGTCAGGAACTACAGTAATCAAAATGTCTCAGAAAAAATGAGAACAAAATGTTGTTCAGAGTCTCCGTTTGTGTAACTGCCTTACCTCCGCTGTAAATGTTTAATTTCCACTGTTTAAACCAGCTCCCTGATGTTTTTAGCTTTTTAGTTTTTTCAGGAAGCTGGTAACCTCTTAAACTAATTAAATCATTTTTTAAATTTATTATTATAACTTCTAAATGGGTAATAAAGTGTGTGTTGTTGGTGATAAACATGTGATAATGAATTTGTTCTTACAAAATAGTGTCCTTTTTGTTCATGATAACATGTTTGTATTTTCATTCCCAAAACTTTGGATATCATTATATTTTAATCACCTGAGGTACAAAGGAAATAGATTTTTCAAGTTTTCTTTTGGGAAGTTGACTCTGCCACTGTGTGCTAAATGCATAGTCTTATGTGGAAGACTGAAACCTTATAACTGTGCCACTTTTGATGGCATCTACTAGACAAATATCCAGTTGCTTGAACCATTGGATAAAACCTGCTTTTAAGAGCTGGCATGTGAAAGCAGGAGGTATTTTAAATCTATTTGTAGTAGATGTGGAGAAATGTATATACATGTACTAATTTCACGTTCATTAAAGCCCTTTCTGGTATGATTGACCTAAATAAGTTATTATTCATAACTAAATAAGTTATTATTCATAACTGTTATTTTAGGCTCCTCGCAAATTAAACCTTCATGCCCAAGTTGTTGAACACCTCTTGACTCTTGGTCTCTCACCACCCAGCACTGCAGCTGATATTCCTAAGGTTCTCGAAGAGCTTCAACAGAAGAAGGTTGGTGCATTGACTAACTGTTACCACCTTAATTACTTACAGCCTTGTTGTACTTCTATTTTAGTGCCTCATTTCTAAGTAAATATGGGTTCAGAGCCCTCGGGGCAAAATTTGTCTTCTGTGATTAATACTCTAAGGGCTAATTTATTTATTAAAGATTTTTTTGTTTTATTCATTACAATCTATGGTCACAGAACAAAGGATAATCTGTAAAGGAGCCATAAACCTCACATAAAGCCAATCACCCATGAACTAATATAAATACACAAAAAATAATAAATTCGAAAATACATTAAGATATGAAAAAAAATGAGTTCAGTTACTTCAAATCTACTAGTCTTCTGCTCTTGCCTGCATATTGCCTTGAAAACTGAACTCAGTGTAGACTTGTTGCCACGAGGACTTTATTTAAGGCTACCGCACACTACCTGACTTTTTGTCGGCCGGCCAAAAATTTCAATTTGTCAGCTAGTGTGCGGTGAATTCAGACAAGTCTGCGACAATATCGGGGCTTGTCAGGCGATATCTGACAGTGCTAGATCTGAAAACGTCTTGTCGGGCCTTGTCGGCTAGTGTGCGGTGGACCAAAACAATTTGTCGGGGCTCGCGAGTACCCCAACCAATGAGGAATTGTCATGAGAGTCGCGTCTTTTCAAGCGTCTTTTCCAATATGGCGGAGATCGACTTGGCCCCAAGCCTAAACGCGGTTAGTCGCGACAAAAAAATCGGCTAGTGTGCGGAAAGCTGGTATCCCGACAAATTTTAACCCAATTTGACCCCGACAAAATATCTGCAGTGCTGCGACAAAAAAATCCCCTAGTGTGCGGTAGCCTGTAGTATAATAAATATGCAGTCCTACATGTATTTAATGGTCAATTAGCATGTCTCTAGTTCTAGTGTTCCAGAACCAATTTGAATCACTAAATTAATTTATTTAATATGTCTTTAAATGATTCATTTCCAGGACTTTTTTGAGAGTGCCCAAGGTCCTAGCCCTGTTGTAGCACCCGCCGGTTATGACCCTATGACACCAATAACAGAAGAAGCTGCGCCTGAATTTCCGAGCAAGTTTGAAGAAAGCGGAGAGAGTGAAACTCCTGAGGCAGTTATCCAAAATACCACAGATATTGAGGATAACACAGGAGATGGGAATCTGCAAAGTAATTCACAAGCAACGCATGATGAAAAAAGTTTAATTTTGAAGGAAGAGGAGGTGTTGGGAAGTGAAACTTTAGGTAAACCAGACACTGAATTGACCGACGAGTTAAACGGCTTGTTACCAAAGAAAGAAACTGAAGAATCCCAGCTTTCGATTGTAGACCTAGAAGAGGAAGCTTCTGCTGCAAACATTGATCTTTCTAATGCAAAGCCAGCTGTGTTGAGCCACGAAGTAAGTTCAGACGACACAGGACATATCAGCCCTGCTCACTCTTTCACAGAAACCCATACAGAGGGTTTGTGCTTGCCAAATGGAGATCGGCATGAGTCAAATGAAGTCTTGACAAAGCGTGTTGAAAGTGAAAATTGTCGCTCAAAAGAAGACAAACTTATGTATCCTGAGATGGAGCAGGTGCATTCTGAAAAGACAAATTCAGCACCCAAGGACAACTCGTGTAGCTTCATGCCTCTTGTGCAAAGCGACACGATTTGTCCAGAACAGTCCAGTTTTGCCAGCTCATCCTCTCGCAGTGCGAATATCATAATAGATGAGAATTGCTTGGAAGCTGTTTATGATAGAAACTCTATGAATGAGGGAAGTGGTATGGTAAAGATACAATGCGAGAAGTGTCCCGCGTAATGTATCATGTTTCTGATGAGTGCTTCAATGGTAACCCAGGACAACCTCTATACTGTATCGCGATGGAAGCATTCAGAACCCATTGAACCTTGGAGTACTAGTAGAATAGTCTAAAAGGCATGATATATTTTATACTGTTTTTGTGTAGGTTTGTATATTGAGGTACAAATTTATGTACCAAGCACTGAGTTCAACTCCTTTGGTAAGTGATGTGATGGTAAATAATTATGAAATCATACAATTATGTTATTCTTAGAGCAGTTTTTAATTGAGTGACGTTAATTCAAAGTAAGCACTCCGGCCAATCACGAAAGACACAGGCATCCAATTAGCCAATCAAAAACTTGAAGCAGATGTAGCTGGCGCAAAGCGCGGGAAAACGTGTGAGCGAGTCACGAGTGGTTTTGATTTGACTTCTGATTGGATGACAAAATGGTGCGTGTTTCTTTTACCAACCGCTTACCATTGTGATGCAACGCAAATGCGTTTTGCAGGACTTTTGATGCCCAAGTGAAAACTGCTCTAAAATGTTCATATAAGCACGTTTTTACTATCAAGCAAGTAGGATCCTTTCATCTGGGGAACAATTCTTACTCAGCTCTATTTCTTGCAGCGGTCTTAACTATTCCGAACATTCAAGCTGCTGCATTACGAAATTTCTCTTAAAATGTTATTGGCCTCAACATCAAGGGGTAGCGAATGACCTTTCAAAAGTTATGCTTCTCGCAGTCTCTGAAGTTATTCACGAAGCCGTCTCGAACTCTCAATTTTTCTTGCAGATCTGAAACTAATGGCAGTAAGCCTGCCGCAAAGACATTAGTTTTAAATGTACCATTTGCTTCCTCAATTAACGTTTAGGCCAAACTTTTAGCAGCATGTATATGTATCACAGGTGATTCAAATTAGTCATGTCATCCCTGCATGTCTCTTTTTTATGACTAGTTTTTAAATAAATTATTATTTTATGGTTAAGTGGCTTGAGCAACCAAAGTTTGGTGTGATAAGCATCGTACATCACACAGATTTTAACTAGGATATTTTTTTCCTAGTAAATTTGTGTTGATTCAAGCACTTGCATATTCTTGTAAAGATAGTTTCTGCTAAAGCAACAAAAAGTAGCTCAGTTTGATGTTTATTATACATGGGGCAAATTCCAGTCAGTGGCTACTGGAGTTGTAGTCGCAGTTGCAGATAATTTGTTTGTTACATGAATTATTTGTTATTTGACCAAAAAAATTACTACTTCAAAATCTTTCTTGCAGAAATAACTCAGTGGTTCCAGAACGTTTGTTCTTTATACATGAATCCTAAGGTCTTAAAAACTACATCCTAATATGTTATTTTCAGACTTAGACCTGGTTTAGTAAGTCAAGAAAATACTATTTAGCTTGAGGTGCTGCCCAGGGTCAGATTATTGAAAAAAAAGAAAAAAAAAAGAAATAAAACCAAAACAGCCTACAAAATGGATTTATTGAAATATTCTTGTGAAGGTCAAAAATGATAATTTTTTATAATAAATTAAAAACAATGCAGCCTGTCAATGGGTTAGCAAGGTCTAGTTCACTTAAGTGACTTGACATGATCGCTATGTCGATAATATGAACATTGACAAAGAAACAAGGAAAAAGTCAGTTCTTTCCCTTATGTTGTTATGTTCATGCTGTTATGTTGTTATTTGTCAGCATGTTCACACTACAAACATTACCACATAATGTCCTTATGTCGTTATGTAACTTATTATGTGCACCATGTCTAAGATTTCAAACTTTTACCGCGTTTCTAAATACTGAGAAGAGAGTTGAAAATACGACACGCAGCGGAGTCTACTGATGAACTTTGACGTGGTTGGAAATTTGGTCAAATACTGTCTTGAGTGTTTGATATATCTTCTCGATCGAAACAAAAACTAAGGAGATAACAAGGAAAAAGACAAAAAATCTATGCTAAATATGATCACAAATCTAAACACTCTCTGTTATGATTTTGATTGTTTACACTTGATGAATTGTGACTGAGTTTGAAAACCCTGCGAAGATCACTCTCACATGAGGTGAAACTGGGGTAAAAAGTTGAGACACTAAGATTTAAATAATTCCTGTCATCGTCATGATTGAAATTGTTGGTCTTTCAAGACTTTTCAATTGTTCTTTTTACTCGAGTCGTTATCACGTCACTAGCTCTAATCGAGTTACAGAAGTAATGTTTAAGCCTAGATAAGCACAGCATGTCGTCACAAGGCATTATGCCAGTCGTGATTGATGTTAAACTCGTATCTTTTTACAGGAAAAAAGGCAGTGCTAACTTGACTGTTTTGTGGCACAGTCTTCTAAATATTTTCTATTATTCTGGACTAATTGATCAAAGCAGGAAAAATTGTTCAGTATTTGACGATGAGGATGAGTTCAGTGATGGAATACATTCTACATTCTTTTAGCCTTACCCGTGTCAGTTGAAATCACAAATTTTAATTTCTTCCGTACGTCTTGAAACGTGTTTCACCGCCGTTGGAAACACAAGCCAACTTGGCGTTGCAGTTTAAAAGTTACACTCGGGTAGTGTGAGATTTTACTGACGTTCCCTTACAGTACGCTTTTGGGTTGCTTGTCCTTTCTCTGTGCACAAGTTCACTGATGTGTTGTTCTAGGAAATATACATACCCTTTCCGCGGAAGATTTTCAGGTGAATCCCCCGTCTCACCCATCCCTCTAGATACTTTCCTTTGAACGTTTTGACTTCTGATGACCTCCCAAGGTCCCCTTGGAATTTCCAATGACCTTCCTTTTGGAAATAAAAGCCATATATATGATTTTGAAGAAGAGAATCCAATTTTAGAAGAAGACAATCTATGATTATCTAGGCATAAAAAATCTTAAGACCGAACGTTATATTTCACACTACAAATCAACTGTAATGCTATCCTTGCGAATAAGGACTTTATGAAATTTTGAGACTTGAAAGTTTTTGTAAATAAATTCAATGCAATTGAACAAGGTGTGTGGAGTTTTATGTGTACTTAACATTTTTACTCGATACTCGATCTCTAGGAGCATGCAACTCCCATACTAAGCCTATGTGACTTGTCCATTTGTAGTCTTTTACCATGAAGTAGGTTAGTCATGGTCTACATGAGCGCGCATCGGTGAGAAAAAAGAATGTGCTTGTAATTGGTCCCCGAGGTTGTGTACTAAAAATAGATCGGTCTGAGAAGTTGCAGGTTCCTAGTGATGGGCTCCTGATTACACTGATGACGTTTTCGACTCTATCCATAGGCCCACAGAAGCTTTTTGATTCAAAAAAGCAGAACTATTGATCCCGATGGGCTCAACACCCGTCCCCGGGGGACCAGGCCTCCCCTTATTTTGGGTAAAAAAAGAAGGAATGACAGAAGGGAAAAAGGCCAGCAGGGCAAGTAAATCAAGACCGCCCCCCCTCTCTAGCTCAATGTCTGGATCCGCCACTACAGTACAAGATAAATTGTTCTAGAAAAGTTTGATGATGCTGACAATCTTCTCTACGCAATCATAGGCTAGTAGGATATTCCATAAGGTTTCTCTGTGGATGCTGTCAAAGGCCTTTTCCAAATATATGAAATTATTGTGTACCTTAGTGTTATTAAATAACCTACAGTCGGGCAAATTTGACAGCTTTCCCCATCGGGAAATCTTTGCTACAGCAATAGTCGATGCGTTTGAGAAATCAACTGCGGCGGAAGTGTTGCACTGGGTTGTCTCTGCTGCGCTTCACAATGATGATTGTGACGAAGAACCAAGAAAACAAGATGGGCAAATGTTCGCTCTTTTCTGGGTAAGGAATTTCATTTCATTTGAACTTTAGTGCTGTTCATAGCACCTTTTACAATGCTTACAGGTACACTGTGAAAGAAGACGCGGAAGCGCTGTTTTCGGACAACCACCAAGACCTCAGCGACAATTAAGTCTAATTGAAAACAATGGCATTTGGTTGAGACACTTCTGTGATTCTATTTACACAGCGCTTCACCTAGGACGAGCAAAGTACCGCAATATGTTCATCCACAGACCGACTAATGCGGGAAAACCTTTATTTATCTCCTCTCAAATGTATTTATAGAGCGTTCTGTAACCCAGCAACAGGTACTTTTGCCTGGGTTGGAGCTGAACAGTCTGAGATTATTATGTTGAACGACTTTCGCTGGTGGAGCCCTTCTATAATCCCTTGGCCAGAGTTGCTGCAAATTTAGGAAGGTGACATCGTCTATCCTCTAGCACTTAACAACTTTAGCAGCAAAGACATCGAATTCAACAGAGACACGCCATTCTTCGCAACAGCGGACGCTCCATTGGTCTTAGTGAGAGGTGGTTCATTTGATCAGGCTCAGATGATGTCAGTTCGCTGGCGTTTCTTCCATTTCTGGAAACAAATACCAGAAAAAGATCAACTGCGTCTAAATCCCTGCCCCAGATGTTTTGTGAAACTAATTTTACACAAGAAGTATAAAGTAGCATGAGTCACGCATCAGAATGACATTCTTTCACAGTGCTCCATCGAAAATTGTTTTCTTTTTCCTCGAAGAAACAATCCTTATTTTTCGACCATCATATATTATTTAACTAGACAACAACAGCTTTATTTATCCCTTATTCAGTGACATACATAATAAATAAATAATTTGAATGCTATTTCATTGTAATTCTTGATAAAATATTCATTTCATAAGATGACAAAGTTAGAAAATGAACAGTGCTCTGTCATTTGTTTGTGTACTGGATTTAAATCTTGCTACCATCAGTCTCACGCTTATTGGCGTCCACTGTATCATATCCCTCTATCACTCAACATAATAATCTCATGATCGCTACTCCTTTTCTATGATCATTGTCATTCTTTCCTGAATATTGTGCACCAGCCCATCTACAGTCGCTAATGCCTAAAATATCAACGCGGTAACATTTCCCATTCCACCTGTGCGTTCTTGCCTGTTTTAAACATAATTCTGACACTCCAAGTGCCAATACGGCACTTTGACATTGGGCTCAGGTGTGGTCTGACCGTGCGCTGTGCAGTCATTCGTTCAGCTCCAGGCTGGAAACCATCTCCCTTATCCTGCGGTTGCATATTTCTCTGATCATCAGTTTCCGCAGCAATTATCTACTGTGATGGGGTTGTTAGCCACACGCACATTTTTCCAGAGCCCTGTTATCCGGTAATTGACCCTTTCACTGGGTTGGACTTTAGGAGGTTATGGCGTTAATACACGAAACTTAACTGTGACAGTCGTGACCACCGCCTGACGCACTCATCGCTATCTTGAAAAACTCGAGAAATGTCGCACGATGCTGCTGGATTTTTATAAGCGGCGTAAAGTCACGCTAAGCGAACTTCAGTCATTAATTGGCCTCTTAAACTTTACATGTTCGGTGGTTTTGCCGGGAAGAGGCTTCTTACGGAGGTTAATCGATCTTAGGAGAGGAATTCGAAGGCCCCATTTTAAAATCCGTTTAAACAAAGACGCCAAAATTGATTTAATCGTTTGGCCATCGTTCTTGGAGCAATACAATGGTCGCACATTTTTTCTGGACGAAAGAATGTCCGCTTTACGAGATGAAATTACTTCAGATGCAGCCGGTTCTAAAGGATACAGGGCTTTATTTAAAACACATTGGTTTTACGGTAGTTGGCCCGAGTCTTGGCAATCACTGAACATCACAGCATTAGAATTGTTCCCTCTCGTAATTGCGTT
>CM042758.1:23139596-23149748 GCA_022496165.2 Catalaphyllia jardinei | reverse complement strand
GCGCAAGGGCCCTTAAGAAAGAGAAAAAGGTAAATTTAGCCAGTCACCTTTGTCTCCTGGGTTAATTGAAACCAAGAATATGTCCAAACACAAATCTTATGGCAGAGACTCGTCCACTAAAATTACGCAGGCGCAGGGTAAAATTACAAGCGACATTCACTCATTCTGATATCTATCAAATCCCTTTGTTTATTAATAATTGAAAAACCAGTTCTAACGTCACGTCTGAATGCACGCACTGAATCTGGGCTTACCTGCAACACTTCAGGGAAGGGTAGATTGTAGATAATCTATAAAAAAATAGCGAAATTGCGATCCACTTATCAGAACTTCAGTCGAGTTGCTAACAGGAAGCTTGCCAGGATTCTATTGCTGGTCTTGCTACACTTCATTTGAATTGGTGATTGACGCCTGTCACTCCAGTGTGATTTCTTTGGATTCACCTTTGCTGCATCTGGTTAACTACTGTGAAACAACAAGAAAGCCATGGTTTAGGGTTTTCGTATATTAACACAAGCAAGACTGAAATAATTGAGAAAACGGACGTCTTATGGCCTTGCGCTATACAAGCCTCCACAACACATGTGGAATAAAACTCGCAAACGACTGCCAACAAAGTGGTGCAATGTGGGAACGGACTAGAAGTTAGTTTAAGGTTTTGATATAAACTACACAACTGTTCTATTCATGTCAGACCAAAGGCAAGGGCGGTGGATAATTTCTGCTTTTATCGCAAGGTAGAAAGAGTGTACAAGGTAGCGCTCCGAGTGGAAGAAACAAATTGTGAATGTTAAAGCCAATTTGCTTACCGAACAGATAATCAAACTTTATATAAACGTTGCAATAGTTGCTCACAAGAAAAGAGATTGATTGCTATTCGGTATTTCAACTTCGCCTTTTCTGTACAGTCTTCGGTATCAGGGACGAATGCATGCAATGAAAACAATTAGTTGAATAAGGGCACATAAAATAGAGAAAATACGGACTTGCCTGAAGGGAATGCATTCGCTAAAATGTCTTCGTCCTTGCCTTCAATTCAACGGCCGCTAAAATGGGTGTGCCATTTTACACTTCTTTATATATCTTTACATGCATTAAAATTCATTCCCGCCGTGAGAAATATGCTTTAAACTAAAGAAATACATCACACGTTATGATTCTGTGCTTTGAATAATTGTTAAAAATTAGCAACTTGAAAGAAAAGCACGCACCTGAAAGGAATTTTGATCCCAACACGTTATGTGTATAATTAATGGTATTTCGGCTCCGTAGTACGGCTCCGAGGCTCCAGAAGAATAAAAAAGAAATTATCCCTTATCCTCAATGCTATTCCTGTTGTCTTATTCCCCTATGTCTAGTAGCCAAGATTATTAAACTCAAAATAGAAGGCCAAACAATATGCAGAAAACCTCACAGCAAAGTTACAAATTTCAAATCAAAATTTAACCTTATCCTGGGTAAGCCTAATCGGGCTACGGGAGCTCTGCTTTTAGGTTGACCTAAATCTATATATTAAATACGCACAGACGACTTCCCCTAAAAATTAGTCAAAGACGCGCCATTTCGGTATGAGCATGCTTTTCTGGGCTCATCCCTCCCCTCCCCTATCATAAAAAATCAGTCAACTGTTGACTCGGGTTAAATGTCCTCTTTTTAATTTGATGAATTCAAAATCTTCCGATCAAGACTACGCGCGTTGTTCAGTTTATGAAAAGTTTTTACATTTTATTGCTATCATCATTCAGGGTCAAATGTCAAACTTAATAACCACGCGGCCTAGGGCGAGCACGGTTCTTAAAGTGCCTATGAAGTGAAAGTTTCTCGACATAATTTGAAAATATGACTTTTGAAATATGCAATTCCAAAATTTGAGATGCCTGCGATAAAAATTGTTGATTTTACGAGTGGGCAATGTTGAGCTATTTTACTTTCAAAAATTGTCAGGAAACTGGAACCGAATTTAATGAGTTGTCAGTTTGGGTGTTCCGGTTTGTTTTCACCTTGTTATTGAAGAGAAATTCAGAGGTTAAGAAAATGTCAAGTGATTCTGAATCGATTAGTTTCGCCAAATTTTGGAGTAGTTTTGATGAACATATTTTGGAGGACGATGAGAATGATGTTGAAGAAAGCTATAACACACAAACTGACGTCACGCGTTGTGTCACGTGACGTTTTGACTGCGCGACTCAAATGCCATTTTTGAGGGAAAAAAGCTCAACTTTGCGCGCTCGTATAATTTAAAATTTTTATCGTAGGTATCCCAAAGTTTGGAATTGTGTATTTAAAACGTTATAATTTCATATTATGTGGAAAAATTTCGCTTCATAGACACGGTTTTTCTTCGCCTTTTTCCGGCGAAACTTCAAACAAAATTTGATAGGGGTTTTTTGATGTTATTGAGTTGTAACGTTAAGGCGAAGTGGTGGTCAAGAGGCAGGAGAACACTGAGCGATCTTTTTCTGAGCAAATGTTCACTGCCTTGAAATGTTTGAGTTTCCTTCTTTGGTCAATTCTTAATTTGAAAGAGAAATATGGGAAGGTAATTTTGGCAGAACTCAATTTCTTTCGAAGTCATGTTGTGAACAAACACACTGGTTTGGAAGACTCATCGTTTACCAAATGTGGCCATTCAGGGAGACATTCAAGCAAGGAAATACTGAGAATTGGTATGTACAGAATCCCTGAACATCCAAAATCTTCAAGAAAAAGATCACTCTTCTTTGAGTCTTGACAACCTTTTAAGTGTAGCAATAACATTTGCTCATGTTTGAAGGAAAGCGACGCTACAATTATTTCCACACTTTTGCGCGTAAAGAATACAAACACTGTGTCAAGAGAGGATCAGTTGATCTACATCAAGAACGCATTAGTTTAAATAATTCTAAGGAAGTGAATGAACTTGACTGTTATTTTCAAAGGTATATTATGCGAGGTAGAAGAAGGTGGGAAAATAGTAAACACGCGTCACACGCGCTACAATTTATATATTATTACTCTTTTGACTTCTACATATCTTTGCCTTTGAGTCTGTCCTTCAGAGATCTTTAGCGATATAATAAATTTCAGAGTCTTCTGAGTCATTTTGGAATCCGACGAAGTACAAGACGTTGTTACTAAAAACAGAAATCGGTTGACTGTGGAGTCCCAGCGAAAAACTTGTGCGGCAAAATGGCTCTTGCCCTCGTGCAAAATAGTGCAATTGCATGTTTTTTACTGTTTATTGTAATACGTTAACATCACTACAATTTACAGCTTCTAGACCATTGCATGTACCTCTAGGAGCTTTAAAACTTAATTCAATATAGCGGCTGCATTTTTATCCTTCAACAGTTATATCCTCTCCTTTTTTGTACCTAAAAACTTCAAAGTCAACAAGACTTTAGATAGTGCCAATTTTAGCATTTTGGTTAGAAGAACACGTGTCAAGGAAAAAGCACACCAATAATATGTAGAACCAGCTAAAAACAACGTGCATTAAATGGAAGATAAAAGTATGTGTTAGAATACAAAGTATGAACCTTTTCGGCTGTATTATCGAAAAACGTGCAAAGATTGAAACAACGGGAAAAAGCGCCATTGCACCGGACAGTCCGTTAAGCGCCAAAATTTGCATAATGTCTGCTATACGCCATTTGTGTCTGCAAAGCGCAACAGCGTCCGCTGAGCGCCACTGGTGAACGTCCGCCCAGCGCCTCTGATGTCCGCCAAGCGCCCAACGAGGAGTGTACTACTACTACTACTACTACTACTACTACTACTACTACTACTAATAATAATAATAATAATAATAATAATAATAATAATAATAAATATATCTTATTAGACGTTTTGTTGTGTAGTATCGCGGAGTATTTTTACGAGTTGTGCCGTATTTTGGAGAGCCCGTAAAATACAAACAGCGAGTAAAAATTCTCAGCGATACTACACAACAAAACGTCCATTAAGAGATTTATTATCCAAAACGGCAAATTGTTATGTCTTTTCGAGCGAATTTCGCGGATATTTATTTAAGCGAAATGCGTGACAGAAGTGTGCGAAGCAGAACGGATTTGGCGCGGGAATTCCAGCTAACTAAACTGCTTTTCTCAACTGCTTTCCTTCGTTTTTTTTATTAAGTTTTTTTATTAAGGAGCAATAAAGTGCTGATTTTTACATTTCATTTCAATTTCAAGTTTATATCGTTATACGTTTATATCCTCATAAGTTTTCACTATAGTCAACGGGCTACGCTCACGCGCCCCGTCATACTATTTTATTTGTATACAGCATACAAAAGTTGTAACTGTGGGATAATAATAATGAAACCGCTCATCTGTTGCGGAAAGTGTTGTGTCTCTAAGCTAGAGGGGGTTTGCTGAGACACGTACAACATTACCCAGTGGAACACTAGACAACTGAAGAGAATGGAATAATAATAATAATAATAATAATAATAATAATAATAATAACGATTATAATACTGACAATGACAAAGACAATGACAGTGATAATAAAAATGATAATGATAATGATAATAGTAACTTTATTAATGTGTCCAGATTGTTCAGCTGAGGGAAAACCCTCTATTCCACACATAACCTCATATTGGTGATCAAAAAGTCTCAAAGGCAGAATCCTGAGTTGACTTAATTGTTTGTTTCTTACCTTTGCAAGTTTGTCCATCTCCTGTATACCCAGTTTTACATTTGCAAAAATACGAGCCCACGGTATTCACACAGTCTGCATTGACGTCACAGTCACGGGTGTTGGTATTACATTCATCTAGGTCTGAAACGATTAATAAGGAAAGTCTTTATAAAAAAACACAGCAATAAAACAGAAACAAGATTAAAACAGAACTTGAACTACGACAATATTTGATGTCATGTTAATGTTATAGAAATGTTAATTTTTTTCTGGAAGTGTACTTCAACTTTTGAAGCAGTTAAAACTGTAGACTTAAAGAGTCTTTTTTATTCTAAATTGAAGTCTAATAATAATAATAATAATAATAATAACAATAATAATAATAATAATTTTTAATCAAAATAATCAACTTTATAGTAATAATAATAATAATAATAATAATAAAAAACCAAACTGTTCGGTACAAACAGTCTAAACAAAGCAAAGATGACACAAAAAATGGGATTTGCTGTCCGAATTTCAAATTCAAACGATTCTCGGTACTTACGATTTTTTTTTTGCATATTTGTAAATTTGTGGTAACTAAGCCTAATAAAGTTTATAAAGAAAAAGAATGAAAAAATATTTATTATTTTATTTTATTATTTTATTTATTATTATATCCACATCTACAAAACAGTACAAAAATAGTCTGTCTCCGCCCACAAATAGCAAAGGCTAATCGCGGTGGGCGGAGCTACACGCAGTCCGTGGTTAAACCAGGGCTAATTATACAACAATAATACAACAACATGAGCTTAAATACAACAATATTAAATTAAAGGAATAAAAAAACAAGATGACATGAAAACGAAAAGGAAAGTGTAACAAAAACTATGCATTTTATACAAAAAATCAGGTAAAATTTGCAATTTTATACAGAAGAATAGGCCTTTCAACATAATTATCCTCAGCCTCCTTTATTAAGAATAGCAAATCATGTACATGCTTTTTAAAGGCACTTTTAGGGAGTTGTCGAAATTTGTCCTGGTAGGAATTGTCGAAATTTGTCCTGGTAGGAATTCCAGAGCTTAGCTCCAAATCTGGCAAAAGACCTTTCGACCTATTTCGAGCTTCCCTTCTCTAGAGCAGTCAGTGTTACAAGAAATAGCTCGTAAAACCAATTGAAAGGCTGATCCCATGGTTGAAAAGGGTAAATTTAATGCCCAAGAAATCGATTTCTAAAATTCTGGTTAATTTTAGATGTTTCACTGAGAAACCCACCGTACTCACAGTTTCTGTCAATGAAGTTTGCTTTGCTTTTTAAGAGGATTGTGACCTTCACTATTAAAGTTACAGAAATATACATCTGTCCTGGAAGTGTACAACAAATTTTGAACAAGAATTTAAAGCATACTTTTCAAAAAGGAATTGGGAAATCTACAGGACTTCCATCCGATAACTCAAATTTAACACACACCGTAATTTACGCGGCGCCTGTTAACCTCTTCAACTTTTTATTACGGCGCGTAACTGTTTGCGGTGTTTTTACGTGTTAAAAACTCATTAAAATACTTCGTTAAATAAGTCAAAACTGCACCGAACCCACTAAACGATTTAAAGAGGGGGCTAAATAAACTGGCAATCACCACAAACTGATCTAGAAAATTTTAATGTCTCATGACTCAAGGTAAATGTAAAAGCCATCGATTTCTTCAATTCAAAAATAGCTTTTTCGAAAATTCGGTCGTCATCATCTAAACTTCAACTTCATTCTCTAAACTTCTTATGATATTGAAGCAGATGTTTAGCAAACGCATTGCTCCGTTATTTGCATCACGACTTAAATTATTGTCCATTGGTATTGGTATTGATTTTTTTCGATCTTGATCGAAACTGCAGCAAGAGAGAGAAAAAGAACTAATTCTTATTATGTTAACCAGGCCGAAGTTGTTATCAGATGCCAAAGAAAATTAAAATATTTCAGTAGGTAGAACTCGAAGAAACAAAATATTAGGTTTTCATTTACACCCGCTTTCAGTGCTACGTGCACAGCCGACATATTTCGACATTCTATGTAACCTGGCCTACATCAAAATGTTAACACAACGGACTCCTTTGCGGCCGAACTCGACTTTTGGTCATAACAAATGATTTATTTGACATCAAACTAAGATTGGGAGTATCAAAACGTCGTTGTGTGAGAGACGAATCGACTGGTTTGAAATTTTCTTTCGAATACTATACGCGTTAGCGGCTTAATTCTACCGGAAGTCACCAGTGAGAGCTGATCAACTACACGCAAATCGGTTAATTATCTCGTTAATAATACACATGAAAATATTACTCGATTATGATTGGCTGAGAGCAGTGCAGTTCAAGTGTAACACCAGTGCAATTACACATGGATTGTGATTGGCAGAAGAAAAAAATGAGAAATTTTGTAGACCGATGATTATCATGTAAAGCAATGACAAAAATTTTGTACGGAAACTCTAAAAAAAGTTTTCTCGAATGCGAAAAAATGGCTTCAAGAAACATCTTCCGGCACTTTTTCCGCGCCAATTTTTGCACGTTTGTATTATTAACAAGTAATCATACGGTTTCGAGTTCAATTTGGAATTAATTTGCACTTGTGAGTTTTTCAAAAAGCTGAAATTGCACGAGCCGCTTCCGGGCGAGTGCAATTTCAGCTTTTTGAAAAACTCACAAGTGCAAATTAATTCCAAATTGAACTCGAAACCGTATGATTACCTATACAAATCTGAAAACTAAAAATGTTTACAATCTTCTTCAGCTATGTGAGGTCAGTATTTATCATTTATTTGTCTTTTCGTCCACTAACAATAAAAAAAAATTGCCTTCTTCACAGTTGAACGGTCTTTCGGTTGCTTAATTAGCTTGTCGAAAGATGAAAGAAGATGTCGCCTATGCACGCAACAGTGAAAGCGGGTGTAAACAAAAAAAAAGTCGACGCCACTTAACATTGTAAAAAGAATCACTGCAACAATTTTTTAACGTAAAAAACGTTTTAGTCTCCTCCTCGTGATTGATTTCAGTTTTTTACACGGCAAGAATGGCATGTTATCTTTCAAGGACGCACGCTAGAGTTATGAGATGACATCCAGGACATGTGGGCATACTACTTTGTTAATGTTTTTTTTTAGTATACTATGGCTACTAGGTCTCAATTCAGATAATACGGTATTTTTAGATTTGGTAACATATTAGGGGCTGCAATCATTTACCCACAGACTTGCAGTTTACACAGAAACTCCAGACACGCCCCACCATTTCGGCAAAGCAAAGCATGTAAGACGGTTTAATTAAGGGAATGATTACAATAGACGAAGGTAAAACTCACCATAATACTGTAGTGATGGAAAGTATGATTCGCTTTAAACTTCTTGGATGCATTGTACTTGTCAGTTGTAAGTAAATCACACGAGATATTTCCGTTTGGTAGATGAAATGCTCCAGTGTTCGCGGAAAAACAGCGATCGTTCTTTACGCATCGCAGCTGGCAGTGTCTTCCCGTTTGAACCTCTACTCCTTCAATCTTTGGCACGTCAAGAATATGATAAAAATGTTCAATGAATTGTGCATACCTTAGTTGTTCGTTCGGGACGCTTTGAAGACCAGGCAGTTGAGTGGCGTCGCAGATGCCATCATCTATAATCTGATACGTAAAGCAGATAAAAATGCCCGCTGATAACAGCACGAATCCATTCATGATTAACAGAATGGATGAAAAGTTATGATCTTGTTTCAACTTCTCAGAGATGCTAGTAACACCCTAACATCGTTTGTTAATAGGTTTCTAACGAATTTGTTTCTCGTGATAGATTAATTGATATTAACAAGTCTTTTTTTACGAAACTAAGTTGACAAAACAAAACAATACAGATTTCAAGTTAAAATTTGAACTTTGAAAATGTCGCCATTGGCTGGAAAGTTAAGTGCCTTGACTTCCTCGAAATTGATCTCAACAAAAAATTATTGTCGTACTGTGCTGACATGTTTTCTTGTATTGGCATTACAGGGTATTTCTCTGAACAGGTAGTGTCCAACTTTAATTTCACCAATTTGCCCTAGTTATGGAAAACTAAACCCAGTTTATTCAAGGCTGTTTTTTATGTAAAAATACAAAGCCGTGAATAGCAAATACGCTGGAAGGACTGAAAATTCTGCAGTTTTTGCCGATACCTTCATTGCAAGATGGATTAATTGCCGTGAATTCTTCCAAACTGACGTAGAATACGTTGCCGTGACATCCAGCTATGGCTGTCCCCCTTTTTTAGGTTATATGTTGTTGACAAGTTGTGGTGAACTTTAATTTCACTGAAATGAATCACTTCCAGTGACAGGAAACATGATTCGACCTTTTTGAGGTTAATAATCTCTCTAAAATTATAAAGTAATGAAAAATTAACCGATCACGAATACGGAACAGAAGGAATTTTAAAATTTGCCCTGGTTGATATCAATTTCTTCTAGGTTTTATTTCTTTTAGCACCTCCTTTTAGAGCCCTTACAGAAGTAATTGTATAATCTGGTTACAACGGAGCGAGACTGATGATCTTGGGGAAGATACTTGTAGAGCTAGAATTGCTTTTAGCTGCTTTTAAATTTTAATAATGGCTTTCTTAATAAATGTCACGTTGACAGAACTTTGCTTCCACTAAGTGCTTAAGAAATGGTTTTCATCTAGGGGAATTCAAATATTTCCAATGTTTTGATCTTTGATAGACCTTTTCTAAGGTTTTTGAAATTTGATCTGTTTTTTTTTCTTTTCTGAATCTCTGGTGACTCTGTCTTCATTTTTCAGAGTCGTAATGTTAAGGTTCGTTAATTATTTCTCGCGCTAAAAATCCATGTGTTGTCGCGCGCTTTTTTATTTTTAATCAGCAACAAGTAAAGCGAAAGTGTCTTTTTTCGTTGACAGCAGAGCTGTCCAAATTTGAACGATGCCTCTAAGAAAAGCATCTTGTGATAGTTGGTAACGTCATGTTCGAGGATCTGGGCGTCCCTTGGGTGAATAATGTGATCTGTGGACTCAGCATAATTCACTTTTGCTCGCGGGGTCTGGATCATGCACGGTGCCGTGGAAGCTCCACGAGCACTTGCGGTTGACCGATGAGTCTAAACTCGTTACTTTAGTTGCAAGCATGTGCCAATCATGACGTCACAAACGCTAAGTTGACGTCACAGATTTTAAATCTTCGCCGCTTGGGATCCACCATCTTTCCAAAAAATATAAAAATACATGAATGTAAAGATTTTGAGTAAACACCCTTTGAAAACACGGTTGAGACACTGAGTGTTTCCTGATAATAATAAAAAAAAATTTCAAACAATAATAAAGTGCGAGAGCTTGACCATTTGAACATGAATGTTATTCCCGCAAGAAACGGTTAAATCTTCTTCCCCTTCGCTAAATAGGGTGAAATAATAATCATTCACTCTCCACATCGTTCAACTATGTTGTTCGGTTGCAAACGTTTCAGTGATTGTATGTCCACTTTGAGGCACTGCTGGTGATAGAAG
>CM042758.1:23132096-23134596 GCA_022496165.2 Catalaphyllia jardinei | reverse complement strand
AATTTCAATTGTTTCTTTCCTACAAACTCGGGCTCCGCGGATGAAAACTGTCGCGTCACGTGATCAGTTAAAACCACTGATCAGAATCGGAGAAAATTTAGTGGCGAACTATAATATTTAGAGTGCAGTGCGACGTTTTTATCGTTTACCTGAAGTTTTGGTAGAACGTTTAGATGTAATGGTAATTAAATTCCTGAGAAGACTAAACGAAGAACATAAACGATTTCTTGACTTTAAAAACTTGAAATTATTGGAAAAACGGTTGCGTGCGCGTAAACAACTGCAAATTTACCAAGGACGATTCAATACGTGCGATTGTGTTGAAGTGTAAAGTTCAATAATGCGTTAAAAATAGTTGGAAACCGTCATTTGCGTTAATTTCAGTTAGAATTCTACTATAACAATTAGATTATTGGCTCACGATTTCTATGAGGGATAGTTAATTCGGCCTTCGGCCTCATCAGCTATCACCTCATGGAAATCTCGAGTTCATAATCTAATTGTTAAATGGAACTAAATATCAAAACAGCTCTAAACTGTACACTAATGAAATCTAGTTTGCATGTATATGAGTGCATTTTCCCATTTAAGCAATTGGAAAGAAACCTGAAAAAATCAGGGCTTCAACGGGATTCGAACCCGCGAACTCCGCGAATACCGGAGAGATGCAGATGTAAAATGTATCACTTTGAGTTACCACTATCTGAAATCAATCAATCTGATTGGTTTTTTGCCCCTTCAATTGTTTTCCAAGTATTGGATTGGATTCTGTCCCGAATGATTCCGCGCGATCACTCCAGGGAGGTTTCTTTTTTAAATTATCGTATGTACCGTAGATGCAAAAGTCAGATTCTCTTGCGACTTTCTTTACCTGTTTTTGTGAGGACATCATGGCTTGAGTTGCGCCAGTAACAGTCAGTGGTACCAGAGTTGAGCATGCTCTTTAACTGTCGTGGTAGCATGGCGTTCGCATAATTGCTCTGTTATCTCTTACTCGGCTCTCAGTACTTTTCTCTGCTGTTTGATTAAAACCTCACACGAACTGGTCGTGGCTTGGTTCTA
This sequence comes from Catalaphyllia jardinei, assembly GCA_022496165.2. Taxonomy (NCBI): domain Eukaryota; kingdom Metazoa; phylum Cnidaria; class Anthozoa; order Scleractinia; family Caryophylliidae; genus Catalaphyllia; species Catalaphyllia jardinei. The sequence goes on along the minus strand of CM042758.1, from coordinate 23,133,534 downwards.
GCGTTGCGCAGAATAAATTCATGTTTCGTTCCAGTCCATGATCCATATGTTCACTTGAATTGTTTACCTTCTACTGATATATTACGAACTCACAAAGTGGCCAGCTCTAATTTGGTTTGAGAACTCAGTTGGTAGAGCACTGCAACGGTATCGCAGAGGTCATGGCTTCGAATCCCAGAAAATTCACGCGTCTTCTGAATTATAATAAAAAAGCAATAGACCACAAGTTTCTATGGTTTATAGGCTGATAAACCACTTGGGATTTTAGTAGAACACTCGGAAGTTTCGTAAACCACTCGCCCGCGGCTCGTGATTTATACGCCTTCTTCTCGTGTTCTACCAACATCCCGCGTGGTTTATTAGCTTATAAATCATAGAAACTTGTGGTCTATTGCTTAATTATCTGATTTACCTTTATTACTACCAAGTTTTTTTTCGTTATTATTGAAATGCTTTTGCAATGCTGTAACTCTCTTTTAAGGCCATGCAAGTAAAGCTCATTGTTGCTGTTGGTGTTGTTGAAAGAAGCTTTCTAACTTTAGCTATGTTACGAAGGTGGAAAAAGTCCGTTTTACAGATCTTATTTATCTGTATACATCCATGGAAAGCACATTATCAAGCCAATCACCGATGCTCTTGGCAGATTTGCAAGCTTTAATGCATGATATCAGGCCCGATTAGCATTGAATCCAGTGGAGGTGGAGGACGGTGGCGAGCAGTCAGTACGAGGAGCTCCGTTTCATCTCCATTGCTACAGGTACAGTACAGCTCCAAGCATTCGTTGGTTAAGTCCAAAAAACCCCCAGAAAACTGTTTTGATCCACCATAACTAATGAGTTAAAGCAAGCCTGAACAGCTGCAAAACAAGTAAGCACTTCATTTTAATGTTCTCAAAACGTTCGATCTATTTTCTGCCACACGTGTACTAGTTTCTAATTTCATTTACTTTAAAGAGGAACTTACGGAGTTAAAACGTTGCAGGGAAACTGTCTTGAATGATTTCACCACCTCGGAAAACATCTCGCACGGTAATAAAACTTTTTTCCTTCAGTTATAAGCAGTCTGAAAGTGAATAATTTCTGGAAATTCGCTACATAGACGAAACGTTTGCAAAGCATTCAACGTTAACCTTTAACTTGACAACTTGCACAGCTTTCACACTATGCTGATTTTGTTTTGTTATAGCTATGGCTTGGCCCATCAGCCACACCAATCAGTCACGAAAACGGAGGTTTTCGGAAACGCTCCAAACAAATTGAAAACGCCGCCCTGTGTGGACGGAAAACATTTTGAAAACGGCGCTTTTCAAAAACGATGTATCCTTGGTTTTCACGTAACGTCAGAAAAAACTGATATTAAAAATTTTAAGTTTTTACCTTAATCAGGTAAAAGTCATTTTTAAACATATATCTGTTTGTCATTTTTAAACATATATCTG
>CM042758.1:23117619-23132086 GCA_022496165.2 Catalaphyllia jardinei | reverse complement strand
GTCATTTTTAAACATATATCTGTTTGTCATTTTTAAACATATATCTGTTTTGAAAATGAAACACGTCTTTTTTTCACAACGCGTGACATCGGTTTTGTTTCTGGGTAACGTCACGTGCACGAAAACATCGATTCGGCTTATGTTTTGGAGTTTTTGAGAGAAGTGCCTATGCGAATGTTTTCAAGTTTAACAGAGAGAATAACCGTTTTGAGAGCGCCGAAGTAAACTCCAGATGTTTCCACTGGTTCCCGGCCCCCATGTTGGAGTCCTTCAGACGGGCTCCAACATGGTATATCCATAGTAAATTCTGTGCTAAACTCATTTCTTTGAGGCTTTCGTCATAAACAAAATGCTTCTGTGAAGCTACTATGAAGATATCAAATGAATTTTATCAAAGAGGGCTAACCATAATAAATTTCTTGAGGATTTTTTGAAGACGAAACATCAAATTTTGAAAAAATCATTGGCGAATTTTTTCAAGTTTCAATCCATTTCCATCCTTGCCATCCGTAGCGACAGGCAACAGGAAACAGTTTCAGTACTTTCAAATAGTCTTTAATAATAAAACTAGACCATTATTTTTGAAATGAAATTGATGCGAAGACTCCTTATAGCCTATATTATAAAGTTGCCAAATAGGGTGACACTGCCCCTTAAATATCGATGTTGATTGCCTAACTTTGGCTAGTAGCCAAGAAAACAATATTTCAGTAAATCACGCTACAGCTAAGCTCTGTAATATTTAGTTTACCTTTAACATTTTTGTGCACGGAAGATCAGCGCTGGTATCTGGCCTCCCGCTGCGCCAGATCCGTTTTTACTTTTTGAGGAGGATTTAAAGGTAACTGTTACCCCTGAACACGAGGCAGTATTCATTCCACCAGAAAGATACAATGACCTAGCACTTGTCGTTTTTTTTAGCTGCTGCGGTGTACAGGACACCTGGGCTGATAGGAATCTGTTGTGAAAATACACTTCAAACGTCTGATCAGAGGATCTGGTGAAGTAGGATCCAGTCGCTTCTGCGATGAACGAGCTACCTTGATACAAACGAATAGTGACCTGAAAAGTCGCTGAACTGACACTGCTGACACCCCATAGACGGTATCCTTGAAGACTGACACTATCATCAGTTTGAAAATCAATTGCATCAACAGCTCCAGCATAGCCCCGGCCTTTCAGATGGACTTCTGGATTGGCGTCCCCAGCAGTCACAGTTTACTATAAAAGAAACGTTGATGTAAGAGTAACGTGTTGACATATCTATGTATATCCATCTCACAAAAGAAAGACGAATTAGTGAGCAGAAATAAAGATGCTGAGTTAAGATTATGCGTGTACTAAAGTCGGGGTTGATTTAGATGGTGAATCGCGGCGAAGAGAAAGTAAGGGTATATATGAATGTTGTGCCGCGTAGCACTATGAACACAAATGATGTAACAGAGAATTAACTCTGAAGTGTAAATTTTAGTGCTAATTTAACCCATGAATAACCCACTGGGCGTTAGCCCTAGTAAAGGGAATCAGGGAACCACACGAGGTAAAGAAAAAATCTTTTGACCTCGGTGGGAATCGAACCCACGACCTCCGGAATAGATCTACCGTTACTCTGCCGACTGAGCTACGAGGTCGGACAGAGAAAGTCGGGGTCGATTTAGATGGTGAATCGCGGCGAAGAGAAAGTAAGGGTACATATGAATGTTGTGCCGCGTAGCACTATGAACACAAATGATGTAACAGAGAATTAACTCTGAAGTGTAAATTTTAGTGCTAATTTAACCCATGAATAACCCACTGGGCGTTAGCCCTAGTAAAGGGAATCAGGGAACCACACGAGGTAAAGAAAAAATCTTTTGACCTCGGTGGTTCGATTCCCAAATCAGTGGAATTTCACCAGTACCGCGCTATACCACATTCGATTTTTTTTTATCACAATAACAAAGATAACGAAAGAAATCTTTGCCAAGATTTGTTGACAATAGAAAACACCGACTCGAACTTGAAAGTGCGCGCGCTGCATTATGCAAATGACCTACTTGTACGCGTCTGACTTTCCTTTCATAAACTTTTGCAAACTCGCTTAATATGCAGAAACAATACCAACAAACGTTTGGGAAAAGAGTAATGACGCGTACTCGTTGTCGATGCGATAAAAGTACAGACTACGCTAAATCACGGCCATATTTCGATAGTTACGTTTTTACCACAGTATCAACGTCAAAGAGATTGCGCGAGCGCGAGCTGAAAAAAACATTGTGCGACACATTGACGCGAGCAGCGTGGTTGGGACCTAGTAAGTTTTGATTGGTTCGTTCTGGGCATGCGCATGCAAGTTATCCTGGACTCTTCTTTCGCCCGCTCGGGTTCAGCCCCTATATGGGGCGGGAAGAAAGGAGAGTTCAGGGACTGGACTAGTGTAAGATCCTTCAGTGTTACTATACAGACAGCATTTACGTCACAACTATGAGAACCGGAAGTGCACTCGTTGATATTAAAAGAGTCAATGAAGTTGGCACATTTAAGTCTGGCATAAAACCTACTGTACAGTGACCTCTTTCAGCGCCAAGCGAGAGTCAAACGAACTTTTTACAGACACCATCATGATAGATTTCAAAATAACCGCAGTTTGGAAACACTTTCATGACTCAGAAAACTTTCAATTAAGGGCGTTCGCGCCCAAAAAACTTCCCACGTACAGATCTTTTTAAAACTTTGACTGCAGGTAGAAAATGATAAAATTAGATTAAAAACGTAAAAAAATCGGGGGTCACCGAACTCGTTTTGAAGATAAGGCGTAGCACAGACCATAGCATTTCTAGGATTTCCAGTCACTCGAGGCGATTCTGGCGGGATTCATTACTGTCGGCGTATATTTAAGTTGAAGAATCATATCTAAGTTATGTGTGTTTAACACAGCATATATAGGCCTATTTGATAGATCTTTGCTACATGTCATTAAATCAGGTAGAATAAGCCTTAAACAAAATGCAACTTCTAAGTTACGCACACCTGTATTCATGTACCAATTCGACCCTATTTGAATAGTGTATGAGAAATAATTAAAACTTCCCACGTACAGATTTTTTTTGTTTTTTAGCGGAGCTCCGGCGCCCCCAAGGGCCGCCAAGTGGAGCCCCATAACCCTATAGGAAAAAGAAACCCATGTATTGATTTTCTCATGGTTATCATGGGCAGCGGTATTGCTCGTGGGCGCGTACGCACGACGGCGGCGATGGTGTATTTTTTCCAGTGTAGCTTGTGTGATACAGGCTATGTCGGCTACACTTGCCGACACCTACACCAACGAATTGAAGAACACAAAGGATCGGCAATCGGAAACCACCTCAGAGAGCAGCATGATATGGAGCCTGAAGACATCGCGCAAAGTTTTAGAATCTTAAGAAAGTGTCAAAACAAATTTGACTGTCTTATTTTTGAAATGTTTTTTATCCAAGAACTGAAACCGACGCTTAACAAACAGTGCAATTTAATTCGCGCCAAATTATTTGTTTAGAGTAGTTCTTGTTAACAATGTTTTATCTCCATTGTTTTTTGACTTTATAAATATTTTAACACTTTTTATATTTTTTTTTCATATTTTATCACGTTTTAGTGTCCACCACATTTTTATCTATTATAACTTGTTTTTAACTTATTTATGCTAATTTAGAGAACTTTTATACACTTGAAAATGACCTCGGAGAGGTCGAAACGTCGTGATTTTCTATCGCTAATATTTATCTTAAAATCGATTTCTAAGAAACTACTTATTAAGGTTCTCGTTTCTTCTATAATTTAATAATAATACGATAATAATAATAATAATAATAATATTTCTACATTGCTTCAAGTTGTACTTTAATCAGTTATTTTGTCGAGGGCTTTTAACATGAGCCTCGTTGCTCGGAGGATTGGGGCGACCACTTCCCACGTCATCGACTTTAAATAAATTATGATGTTCAAACACCATCACGATCATAAACTTCGTGAATTATTAATTAATGAGCTTGGGAATTACAATTAGTATAAATGTAGTTCAAAGTGAACTGTTTGTCTTATACTTAAGACACGTGACTAACACGTGACTAGTCTATGTGAAACTAACCTACTGGTTTGCAAGTGATCGATGGCATTGAAATTTCTATAATTTATCAACAGATTGGATATACCCGAATAAGTTTGCAAAGGTTGAATTTTAACCAACAGGGCGTGTAAAATAAAGACTCCAAGCTCCGCGATTCCTTCAGGTAGTTTCATACACGACTTCAACTTCATCTGGTCGGAAGCTGAAACTAGCCGCAAGGAATCAGTGATCGTGTGAATGAAGTTGTACGACTTTTGCCACATGGCGGCCTGTAGGTCTATCTAAGTGCTGGCCCTGAAGAAGACTAGCTCTGCTAGTTGAAATATTGGCCAATAAATTTTGCCCTTCTGCCGAAGTACCAGCCTTGCAATCAATTTGGTTTTATAACACTTAGAGTGACGTCTGCTACGAGCATTTCTGGATCAAGAGATCCGGCAGTAACAAGCCAAGCAGTTTAATTATTCGTTGCGTGGTCTCCTGCATCCAAACGTTGTCCATCTAAGGTTTGTGTGTGAGCTGGTGTTCGACTCAGCGTTGTTGTCAATGTTAAGATTCCATCCTCCTCGGAAGAGCAGCTGTAGATGAGATAGATTCAATAATTAGGATATCCATGACTTTGATCTAGCTTCAGTGATCTCCGTGAGGTTGGTGAGTAATGGTATCCGGTTTATGAAGTTTGGTGAGTAATGGTATCCCGTTTATGAAGTTTTTAGTAACTAACAAATCACAACGTCAGTGCAACGCGCCGGGGAGATGAAGACAAAATGTTGAAGTGTTTGTGGATCAGATATACACGAGAGAACATGTGGTATATTTTAATGGCTCATTTAAGTTAACAATTGACATTTTCTATATGGTTGATGGCTGGTTCGAACTGACCGCGGTTTACAGTTTTTATAAAGTTTTTTTTCTGTATTCTTTGAAGTGATTTTAATAAGTGCAATCCTGACGTCCCGAGATGTCAGGCGGGCGTTAATTTTTGTAAGGACCACCGTGACAAAACAAAAGTAGCGGATTCCTCTCGCTGTAGAGGATCTAATCAGCTATAAGTTGAATAATGGACTTCTTTAGGGTGTTACACCTGATTCTCTGTAACACCCTGAAGAACTGAGAAGTCTGAGGAGGCCGTGGCTTCCGAAATATAAAACATATTCCTGAACAAAACAGCCTCGCTAATTTTCGTCTTTCTTAGCTTCTCAGAATGCTGACCAGAATATAAATTTTTGTGGGCACAAAGGCAGGTAAAATATTGACTGCATGAAAATGTCAAATAGTTGGCGCAAGTAAAATATAAACGAGCCTGCACGCGGGGGCATGGGCACGCAGCAACCTTTTCCGGCAACAAAAAATGGCGGGAAGCCTGGAACGCGGCCGGTTGTACCGTATATGGCAGACATGTCATCTGACGTAATAGGATATACTGAGCCAATGATATCATGGGTTCTATCTAATAATACGCAGCCATAAGACTGGTAACTGATCTTCGTTCTAAGAAGACACTGTCACAACGCAATTTCATTGGAAGAAACAACGACACATACAATTGGTCAAAACGTTTAGACATATCTGGCGCAGGACACAACTGCAACGCTACAGCCGGTCACCACGACGACGGGAGTCCCTTGGTAGCCGTGTAAGAGTCACGTGATGTGCAAATTTCGGCGGGAATTCGTTGATCGTTCGAATGTTGGCTGCCATCTTGAATTATAATAAGGGCGAAAAAGACAATTTTATGGTTGTTTTTGCAGTTTATTTTAGCCTTGAACAGGTAAGTAGTAAGCAATTAAACCCATAGCATCCGTTGGGATTTTCGTATTCGGTGTGTTTTTAGTTTTAGTAGCACTAATCAGTGTTCTAAATTTCCGCGCTTACAACAAAGTAACACAATACTAGTTTGGTTCGCTTGGCGTCGTTTTCTTCGCTTCATGTGCTATTGACAAATACATAAAATCGATTTTTAGTGCTTGATTCTTACTATTTTACTATTAATTCGGTTATGCAACGTCTTTACCACTCTAAATCGTCTGGTAAAACTTGTTTGCGACGAAATTACAAAGCTGTTGTCAGTCGAGAATTGTCAACTTGTCCCTAAAACTTTGGCCTGTGCTTGTTTGTGTACTTCCAAGGATAAAATCTGTTACTCATTGCTCAAATGAAGAAGATTTTGACTGAGTTCTTGAAAAATTTCCACGGTTTCTCTCAAAAGAAATGTGTTAGACGCCACATTAAGGTCAAAACCATCTTTATTTTCGTGACAAAGGCTGAATTTGAAATGTACCGCTTCAACGTCAATTTTCCTGTTTGTAACCCGAAATTGTTTGCTTGTGTAAATGGCGGTAAACTTGTTAAAACGGCGTTATTTTTTAATTCCTTCAGTAATTCGAAATCAATGTTTTATTTTACTGGCTCTGTAATGAGAGTGATTCTTTCAGTCCTATTTTTTACTTCTCGAAACGGTCACCGAAAAAGCCCGCGCAATATTCAACTTAGCATGAAGTGTGTGACTCTTGTTCAACGTAGTTTTTTTGTCTCTTGCAAATTAGGTTAGATAAGAGCAGTTATTTACGATTACAAAATGTTCAACTTCAATCTTCATTGATTTCTCTTTAATGTAGACATTGATTAGGTTATGACTTGCAGCCACTTCATACAGAAATCAAATTTGTTGTTGATGTTTGTATCATCATGCTTGGAGTTGTGTAGACTTTCAAGAACTGTATTTTCTCAAGTTTCGTGTTAATGTCAAAATAAGAAATATGAGCATTTTGTGGGAATCTAGTACAAAAATAGTGTAGTCATACATTTAAAAATGCAACAGTCATCAGAGGCTGAACTTGAAACTGAAACAAAAATGCTTGTTTTGTTGAGTGGGTAACTCTACATATATGTGTATGGCTGTAAACGTAAACCATTGCTAAATTTTGTCCATGAAGCAAATAGTTTCTGGCACAGAAGTCTAACACAACATTTAAGTAATAGGCAAAGGAGCCCTGAAAAGCCAAAAAACCCCCAACTCTTTGGAACTGGAGTCCCAAGGACTCTTTACTATCAAAACTAGGAGGAGGTCTGATTTAGCAGAGGTGTTTCAGTGGAAAGTTATGCCTTCATTGAAAATAAGACAGGAGATGTAATTCGAATACAAAAAACTACTAAATTCTATTGAATGCACATATAACTAATAGAAGAAAGCACACAGATTGCAATGATGATTTTTGCGTAAGTTAATGTGCTAAAATTATTGTTGATTAATTAAGGGAAAGGTTTTCCCGCTTGCTGTGCAAAGCTTCTTTTATCTAGTGCCTGTCTGTTCAAGCGATGCTTAGTAATGCTTGGAATTCTGTACATGTCAACTATAGCTGGTGTTAGGGACACACATGGAAGTGTAAGGGCTGTGTCCTAAACTGTTGTTACAGAAAAACGTGAAAGGAGCTCGCACATGCATGCAATGTTAACCACACAAGCTTCCCTTCAGATTAACCATGTGTAGATGTTCATGTGTTGCAGATTTAATAACCATAAAGAAAGCTATTTTGCTAAGTGCAGATGCTTTAAAACTTCACATTTTAAGATGCTTCACTTAATTTAGTATGTTTTATTCTTTTCCTTCAGAAAGAGCACAGTTTGTAGCACCCTACAACCAACATGTTTTACCATCAATTTATCTTGGCTAAGAAAGCCCCACTGGCCAGAGTGTGGCTGGCTGCTCATTGGGAGCGTAAACTCAGCAAAGCACTTGTTTCCGAGACAGATCTCCCATCATCAGTTGAGAGCATTATCTCGCCCAAAGTCAAGCTTGCCCTGAGAACATCGGGACACCTCCTTCTCGGAGTTGTAAAGATATATTCCAGGAAAACTAAGTATCTTTTGGCAGATTGCACAGAGGCTTTTGTAAAAATCAAAATGGCTTTTCGACCTGGGGTGGTTGATCTACCTGAAGAAGGACGAGAGCTTGCATTTGCTGCTGTCACTATGCCAGAAGTCTTCACAGACCTTGATATGACATTACCTGAACTAAAGTAAGTGGCAGTATGTTTTTTTGTTTTTTGCACTGGCTAAACTCCTTATATACCACTGTAATCCACTATTCTTAAGCTTTCAGAAAATGGTCATTTGGGGTATGCTCATACCTTATAACATTTATTTTTCAATGTAGCAGAAATGCCCGGTCAGAGTGGCGGACCAGGCTAAGCTATTACCTGTAAAAAACCCAAATTTACCAGACAATTGTCTGACGATTGACTGTTATTTTCAGGCTTGGACCTTGTTTTTATATATGGTGTTAACTTAAAGTGCACCTAACACCAAAAATTTTTTTCGCTAAAACAATAAAGCTTATTTTGTAAGTAATTTGGCGCAAAAATTTTTTGATTTGGTTAAATCCTTGAATTTTTTGTGCCCCGTCAAAGTACGTCAAAATCCCACCATTTTGGTTTGCGACCAAGTTTAACAGGGCATGGGTCGAGGGCCGGATGTGATGTCAAATCGAGAACACGAAGATTCTGTAGTTCGCATATTAATTTTACTTGTTTTTATGGGAGAGGCTGAGGAAGTAGTTCGAAAAAATTGCCAGCCAGGTGCATTGTAAAGAGGATGTAGCAACTCCACAAAACTTACAGGAGCTCCATGTTATACTGATTTTATTTAGAGATGATCAGCTTGAAGCGAAGAAATGTAGAAAGTGATAGGTCGATTTTGTGAAAGCGAAACGTGCAAAAGCATTTATAGTGAGAGCCGTCTTGGAGTTCGTTGATCTGTTCTATTAATTTCAAACCAGATAATTTCGTTCAACGCCTGGATTTTTAGGAAAAGGAGGGGATTTTGCTAACTTCATGGTTTAAGCAAGACGAATTTGGTAAAAACCACTTTTCTATCGATTCATGCAGCCGTTGTTGTATCTAATCTCAGAAACAGCATTCAGTCAGTGCAGCCGATAGAGACAGAGGGCAGGAGAATACTGAGCGAATTTTTTCTGGGCAAATGTTCTCTGCCTTGATATGTTTAAGTTTCCTTCCTTGGTCAATTCTTAATTTGAAAGAGAAATCTAGGAGGGTAATTTTGGCAGAACTCAATATTTCCTTTCCGCGAAGTCATGTTATAAGGAGACACACTGGTTTGGAAGATTCATTGTTCAGCAAATTTGGCTGTGCAGGGAGACATTCAAGCAAGGAAATACTGAGAATTGGTACATACAGAACCCCTGAACATCCATTATCTTCAAGAACAAGATCACTCTTCTTTGAGTCTTAACAACCTTCTAACTCACTGCAACAATAACATTCACTCACGTTTAAAGGGAAGCAACGCTACAATTAATAATTATTTCCACACTTAGGGATGTAAAGAATACAAACACTGTGTCAAGAGATAGTCAGTTCATCTACATCAAGAATGAATTCTAAGAAAGTGAATGGACTTGACTGTTGTTTTCAAAGGTATATTATGCAAGATAGAAGAAGGTGCGAAAATAGTAAACACTCGTCATGCGCTACAAATAATAATATCTTATTACTCTTTGACTTCTACATATCTTTGCCTTCTAGTCTGTCCTTCAGAGCTTGAATTCTTTGCTAGAATCCACCTCCTTGTATTTGGTTGTCTTTCCTTAGTTGGCCAGAGGCTGGGCAGCTGGGTGCTCAGCAAAAGACTAGTATTTAAAATAAATCAGCTTGGTCGTCATCGAGTGAAGTCCTACTTCATGTCTTCAGCGATATAATAAATTTAGAGTCTTCTGAGTCAAAGATCATTTTGGAATCCGACGAAGTGGAACACTGTTACAAAAAAAACAGAAATCTGTTGGCTGTGGAGTCCCAGCGAAAAACTTGTGCAGCAAAATGGCTGCTACACTCATGCAAAATAGAAGACCTGACTGGGACAGCCGAAGCGTTCATTCTCAATTTGACGTCACAGCTTTAACTCTCCCCAGATTCCCCATGCGCCGTCGCGAACCATTGGAAACTCGGTTTGACGGGGCATAAAAATTTGAGGATTAAACCAAATCAAAACATTTTTGCGCCAAATTACTCCATGAAATAAGCCTTATTATTTTAGCGGAAAAAGGTTTTGGTGTTAGGTGCTCTTTAACAGTTAGTTTACACATACATACTTGTTGGCAAATGAAGTAGAATTAGCAATGGGTGTTTTGTAACTTGTTATTCCTCAGCTTACTGTGTATTGTATTTTCATTTTTGTCTCACAGTGAGGTTGAAATTCATGCCCAGTTCACTCTAAACCAGGGTCGAATTGAAGAAATCACCATGAAGGAAGACATAATCACTAACAACTTCATTGGCGATGATGGTTTCGGAGACATACTGTTTGAAGGGGAATTAGAACCAGAAATTTTTAGGCATGAACCTTCTGTGGAGGAACCACTTAACCAGTCAAATGATGTTTCCAAATTAAGCTTAATTGAAGGCGGAGAACCAAAGGGGATCAGTGACTCTACTTTGGAAAGAAGTAGACTAGGTATTTGGCTTCTTCATTCAATGTTTGAGGGTAAAATAAATTCATCTTTAACTAGGCTCTGTCTTTAGAGGTGCTGTTGTCGTAAGCTGCATATTTAGTTGCTTGAACTCAACTTGTACAAACTTGTACATGCATGCAATTCTGTCATTTACTTGACTGTACTTCAAGAACAGTATCAGGAGGACAATATATGCATAGAAATATAACTGCAGTCAAATTTTTTTCTACTCTGCCTTCATGTACAGGTGTAATGCTGTCAATATACTCTATTACATGTCATTAACCACAAATTTCTTGATTGGCTTTTGCTCTAGACATAGCCCTTGATGAACCACTCAGAGATGATGGATTTGGTGGGGAGGGTGTTGATTTCCTCGCTGATGGGTTTGGAGATGAACTTGGTGGTGGTGATGCACTGGTGCCTGGTTTTGATGACTTGCCAACTGCTGTTGCAGCAGCAGATGTTACCTTAGAGCCGGTAGATACTAACTTGAATGAACACAAGGAAAGTCCTGTTGTTGAACCTGCACAGGATGAGGGTATGGTATTATATGTTTTGTTAAGTCTGTTGAAGCTCTGTGCAAACTAGGCAATGACAGGATAGATAACACAATATAAGAACTTTCACTTTACTGTTGAAAGTACTTTGCCTTTGCTTTAGTTTTGCATTTCATGCCAACCCACCTCTGTAAACTCAAATTTTTGGGTTGAATGGAAAGTACCAAAATTTTAATTGCCTCAAGAAGAAGTGTAACTTTTTTGGAATTATTTTATTTACTTACAAATGTTGCAGTTTATTCAGTGTTTACATTTTAACCCAACAGGTGTTAATGACACTGCAAATGAAACTACCTTGTTACATAATAAAGCAGAGGCTTTTGTTCTTGAGCCTGTGGAAGTTGTTCAAAGAGAAAAGCGTAGCCGCAGAAAGAGGAAACTCATCGTTGATGATGAAAAAATCTTAGCCACAGAAATCATCAAATCTCAACTTGCTGACACAAGTGATATTGTCAAACCTGCCACACTTGCTCCTCCTACAAAGTGCAGGATGAAACTTAAAATTTCATCAACAGCAGAAAAGCTTTTTGCCCTACCGGGCACAGAGTTCTTTGCATCACCAGTTGTGGATGCGTTTGTTCAAAATCTTACAAAGGAAGTTAATGGTGAGTCTGATACTACAGAGTCAGAGGAAAAAATGGATGTTGATGAACCAGAAATAGCAAGGGAAGAAGAGGATGTGTCAGGAATTTACGAAGGCAGTAAACGGTCTTCAGTGTCTTTTGCAAACATAGAGGCCAATGAAACTGTGTTACCAGAGGAACCAGTTGATACTGCTCTTGAGAATTATGAACGGCCAGTGGAAGAAGAAGAGCCATTCTTAGCTGGTGGTGTGGAGGATATTTATCCAAACAGAGATGAGCTTGAGGATAATGAACTTGAACAAGAATTAGCAGCCTCCCAAACAAATGAAGAGCAGAATAGCTCTGAAACAAGTGAACAGTTTGAAAATCGACGGTGGACAAAACGCACTCAACAGCTTCTCCACACACTCAAGAGAGAGTTCCAGAAAAAAGACTCTGTTAGTTTTCGTAGCTTGGTGCACAAGAGCAGCCGGAAACAAGTAGCTTACAAATTCTACAGCTGCTTACTTCTCAGCAAGGAATCCAGCATCAATGTTCATCAGAAAAAGCCATTTGGAGACATTTCAATTTCCCAAGGACAAAATTTTGATTCAGTATGTTAGCATGCCTCTCTTAGTTCAAGTACATTTACTGTAGTTTACATTATTTTTAGCCCAATATTTTAGGTTCTTATTTTGTACAGTTTACTTTTTAACTTATATTTTACCAGACTTGGTCATCGGCCTCTAAGTTGTGGGGTAAGTTAATATTTAATTGTTGAGCTCAAGTTGCTAAGATGACCAGAGACTACTTTGGTCTTCATATTATTGTAGGCTTCTTTGGCAGCAGGTTAGCTTTTGCCTTATTAGCTGGATGCTTCTTGCAGCATTTGGCAATTGAACTGTTTTTACTTACTTTATAGTTTAAATGCACATTCATTTTACAAAGTAATAGCCTATTAATGTTGTGGTTATACTTGACTGTGTGGGCATTTGTTTTTTCCTTACATGTACGTAATGTACATGCATTGGAACAGTTTTAACATCTATTGTAAATATTTGTATATGTGCTTGTATACATACTGGTATGCCACACAAATCATTTTGCCATCATAATTATTTTAATTATGTGAATTATTGTTTCTCATACATGTGTATAAACAGAAAAGATTTACAAAACATGAAAGCACTCTCTTTATTAATTGAATGATTATTATATTGCTTTGCTTTAGCTGAAATGCTTTGAAAAATAGATGTTGGTTAAATTTGGATAATTAGTTGAAATCATTACTTGTAAACTTGCAGACAGATGAACAGCAGGAATACAATATACATGTACTGTATTGAAAATGTCTTTTATTTACTCCAAGCCCTAAAATTTCAAATTGTTTTTTGAATTACAAACATTGTTTGAAAAAAAAATCTGTGTTGCCCTTGTAATGAGTATTCTACAAGAGATCTTAATTTCCTTTATTTCTGTGCCCCATTCTGTGAAAAATAAAGGACATTGACTGTGTAGCATAATATAACTCTACAGTGGATACCAAGAAGAGTTCTATTGTTTGCTTCCGAGAGAGAAAACAGTTTTTAATATTGTTCAGGTTCACTCTTGTACAGAAAACTTATTGATAGACACAGCTGAAAGTTACTTATTACATGTTATAATGTTATGAATATTAACAAACCACAGCGATGTTAATAATCAGCTGTCTTAATTTCAGAGATACTCGTACTTAAGCATTTTTAACCCCATTTATATTGAAAGGTTCCTTAATGGTAAGGTATGTTAGCATGATAAACAACACTTTGAAGATTGCACTTAGTAGCTTTTAAACAATTTGAGGTGATCAATAAAATTTAATTTTCCATTTGTGTCTCAGTACTTGCAATTCAGGAATGCAGAATAGCTCTGTGAAGTGAACTTGCTTACCGGGTTTTAACCCAAGAAAGCTGTTGTCTTGATGTTGGGTTAAATAAGCCATGGGTATTGTCTTTTTGTGGTTTTATCCCCCCACCCCCCCTTTTGCCCCTCTCCTCCTCATTCATAACAGATAATACAACAAAACCCCACAATCTGCCAACCGGTGGGACCTCGTATTGGACTGTATGTTTTGCAGAAAACATGGGATCTATTGATTTGTTATTGTTATTCAGAATTTTCAAGGAAATCTCCAGCTGGCTTGATCACGGCCAGATTAGATTAAAGCAAAACAGCCATCATTCACCTTGCCCATCTTCAATCATTTCTTTGAAAAGGAGGATTGGTCATATAAAACTCATATGGCTCCAACCTGGTCAGGATTTTCCATCATGTTGGCCTTCCCGTTTATAGCCCTATGCCATTGTCCCTCGCCTGGAAAAAAGCTGCATTACCGAGGTTTAGTAATAAACTTTATTAAGTGTCATGTAACTTTGGTGTGGTGTTACAAATTGGTGACAATAAACATAAGTAACGAAAATGAAACAAAAATATATACACTCGGATGTATGTGAATTTATGACGAGGCCATGTGACGGTCGACTTCAGTGTATGACTTGGTGGGCATTTTTTAGTGGCACCCAACCATTTTCCAAGCATGAGAATAAATTTGCTAGTTGGACCAGAGATCTAGAGGAGACAGGTATTTCATCTTCAGTATCCTGAAAGGGAAAAGCTTACATTTCATGGCTAGCGTTTTTCCTCTTTGGAAGTTGTAAGATTGCTAAAGATACTTCAGGACGGCACAAAAGTTCGATTTTAGTGTTAGAAAAAGACAAAAAATTATACAGCCCCCGGAGAGATTTGAACTCTCGACCCC
>CM042758.1:23096406-23112952 GCA_022496165.2 Catalaphyllia jardinei | reverse complement strand
CGAAGACCATTGAAACTTGGTAGGCTAATAGTTCTACAGAAAACACACCAAAAATGCTTTTTATGTTACCACTTGCCATGTAGCGTAAAGATCTTTTAAAATGTGTGTGCCTTTCTGTGTGTAAGAGTGAATTCTAAGGAAATCTGTGTGTAAATAGCCTTTCCCTCTTTTTTTCAGAAAAATGCTGATGTCAGCATTTTTGTTGAGATTGAAGGCTAATTATCTCGAAAAAATGCGTGGCTACCCATATTTTTCTTTGTGGATTCCAATAGCCCTTGCAAAGATCTACTTTTTCCGCATGGTCCTAACCTGGTGCAAAAGCCTTTGTATTTAGTAGGCACTGTCCTTAAGTTGTATCTTATAGTACTAGTCTTGGTCTTGGGGAAATTAGCTCTAAGAGGGTGGTTTGGGATACTAAAAACCTTCCTACAAATTCTGTGATAGTACCATTTTAAGTAGATATATATATATAATAATAAAGCAATTATTGAATTCTGCTTTTTTAGTATATAAAGAATTCTGCAGATCCCGGAGGGTGTTTTCCACTTTGGCCAAAATTATTCATTCAAAATATTTTCCCGTTCTTAAAGGAGTTTCTTCATTTCTCTCTTTGTTTTATTCTGCTCACCAAAAATAACACAACCTTGTCCCCAGGTTTTCTCAGTCTTGAATGGTTCAGTAACCTACAGCATGCTGCACTTTTGACCTTATTTTGACGATAACAGTTTAATGTGACAAAGTTCTTTCCAAATTTGGCCAATAGCAGCTGGTTGTGGTGAATTATGTGTGTGGTTTTAACCAATTAGAAACGGGGATATATTTTGAATGAATAATCAAAACACTTACTGCATTCAACACAAAAAAGCCTTGTATAATTACCCCATTATTAGGTATCACTTATTATTAAACCTAATCTCATTCAGCTTTCTTCTTCAGGGTTTTCAGTATGTCTGCACCAAGAGTGATGTTGATATTTACCAAGGAACAAGACCTGGGAGTCAGGTAATAACGGTGCTTGTTTACAGTCAAACCAAGTGAAGCATGGCATGGACCCCTCAAGATTACATTTTTTATTTGTTTGAATTGATTATTTAGTTATTGAACCCTTTAGCCATTTCAAGAATACAATTATATTTTGAATTGATGCTTTGAATACTGAACCTTAGCTGTCAATATTCTTGTAATGACGAGGGGGTTCACTGTACTACTCAAATAATCAATACCTTAAGTAATCGTAAGGGGTATGCTTTTGATTGTAATGCTATAAGTTTCTTATTAATATATATAATAGTTCATTTTATCATGTGTCAGAGGTGATCAATCATTGGCTTCGAGTAAGGGCCTGGCTTAGGTCAAGCTGTGTCTTTATGGAAAGGAACAAAATACTCCTACAGAAGCCCTCCCTTCTTGATAAAAGAAGAAAGTGAATAACAATGGGGAAATATCTTTCTCCAGCTTCATCTTATTCGTGGCAAGACCAGAGTGAAGTCATCTAAAGAGGAGGCAAGAGCACTTATGATAGCAGCAACTACGGAAAGTTTCCGTCGTCTCTTCCACATGATAGGTTAGTGTACACATGAAACTACTTTTGTTTAAAAGCCTGGAACTTGCAGTTTGTGTATGACTACTAAGCTAAGTATTCGTATAGGTAATCATACGGTTTCCAGTTCAATTTGAAATTAATTTGCACGAGTGAGTTTTTCAAAAAGCTGAAATTGCACGAGCCGCTTCGGCGAGTGCAATTTCGCTTTTTGAAAAACTCACGAGTGCAAATTAATTCCAAATTGAACGAGAAAAACCGTATGATTACTTATTAATAATATAAACATGAAAATTTTGCGTGAAGGATGTTTTGAACTTTACGGACTCTGAACTCTCTTCTCAGTTTTGTATGCGCGCTTAACCTCGACAGGTGATTTAATAACACGCAACCAGGAAAAAATTGCGCCATAATTGCACCATCCAGGGCGCGCGCTTGATTTGAAAAGAAAAGATTTGGCTATCTGTGATCTTCTTTGTTCATTGACCAATCAGAATGCTTGCTTTATTACCATTTTTGCATTCAATTACCTCTTTGCTGCACTGTGTTAAAGGAAAAACTGCACTGTTCTCAGCCAATCAGAATCAAGTAATTTTTTCATGTATATTATTAGTATATATTACACTGTATGTAGAATACACATATTTATAAGGCTTATTCTGAGGTATAATTTTGTCACGTCAAACCACATATTCTTAACCCATCATTTGGTAATATCTGGTCACATATTGCACAACCTTCCAGAGGTCTGAGACATGTGGAAGCTAATACGTGTAAGTTCTTAAGTTTATATTTATTTTTTGTGGGTCTGCTTTGTTTTCATCTCTGTCAGCAAAAGTCTCTTTTACATAGTCAGTCCTTGAAATTGTTGCGGCAGCCTTTCTGCATTCTAATCCTAACACAAATTATATGCTTAAGGAAGAAAATATATTTACATATTGTACTAGTCTAAGATTTTTTTTTTCGTTTTTCATTTTAGCACTGTCTAGAGGGGTATCGAATGGTCCCATCAAATTTCTCACAAAATAAATGAGTACTCACTTGCTCATGCTTGTAAAATTTTTGCAACTGCTTGATCGCATGCTCAGATTTTGGAGTCTGGAAGCTTTTAGCTTCTTCTCGTAGTGTGTTTAGAAAGATTTAGATCTCTTTGATCAACTGAGTGTTCAACCACTGACTGACATGAAGCTGGGTGTGCTGCTGGGATTGGTTGAACCGCGATAAGACCCCACCAATGTCAAATTTTCTTTGACCTGTGGGGACTCCCAAGGGATTTGGTGTATGGGCAGTATGCCTACTTCTGGCACCCAAAGTGTTCACTGCTTGCAAGCAAATTTGATCACCGTTTATGCTTGCAAAAATAAACCCACTGCTTGCATGATCACAAATGCTTGCAAAGACCATTCAATACACCTGTTTGGCTTTAATAGCTGCATTTTAGAGTACTCATACCCAATTGGACCGACATGTTCTCTGCAACTGTAGCACTATTCTCAATAATTTTATTTGTACCCCAGATGTTCACTTTCAGGATGGTTTAGTACTTCATCAGTTTCCAGCTGGATATAAAGTCCCTGAGGTACCCTTCTACTCCATAAAGTGGGCTGTAATGGGGTCACCAGGACCTGTTTGGGAAAGAGATGTGTGTTGGCTGGAATATGGAGACATATTCACTGATGAAGCAGGCAATGAAGTTGGATTTGGAGTGGTAATATTTATTTTTCAGTTGGTATATTTAAGTGTTAATTAATACAGTCATGTACTTCAGACTTCTTATTCAAAAATTAATGATCTTAAAAGCCTTTGAGATCCTGGTAAGAGTAAGTATTTCAGAAGTTACTGACAGTAGTTAACACAGAACAAGTAACCTTGCATCTTTGGGATTTGCAAAACTGCATGTAGAGACCAAAAGTTAGCATATTATTTTACTTTCTTAGTTTTACAATATAATTTTTCTTGTAATGTGTAGTGCTCAATTTTCAACGTAGAATTATTAATAATAATTATATAATCAAAAAGTTATCTTGTCCCAGGGATTTGTAATGTCACTAAATTATCATTGTCTTCACAGGGCTGTCATTAATGGCCATAACCAGTAACCCCAGTATGCTTGATTTGCCCTTGATACTACTGGTGAAATTGCCTGTTGTTGATAGAATTCACTCACAAAATTACAAGTTTTCTTTGCGTGTGAAGAACAAGCCTTAGGGTACAGCTGACTCAAAACTTAATTACAGCCCTGCTTCTTGTATAATTGATATATTAGTAATATTTTATAATATTATGTGCTTTGATTTATTTTTCTATTTACTTTTAAGGGTTTGGGTCAACATTATCAAGTTAATATTTCTCCCATTAGGGATCTTCAATTACCAGACCAGAGTGCCCCACTCTAGAGAATTACAAACTTATCAGAGCTGAAATCTTACACACTGGATATGTTTTTAAACACCGTGTTGATGACCCAGGATACATGGATGTTAGTAACAATATGATAATATCTACTAGGTGGTTTTGATTTTAGAAATTTTATTTTGAGCAGGGTTCGTACAGGTCCTGGAATTCCTGCAAAGTCCTGGAATTTTATTATAGCATTTTCCAGGACTGGACAGTCCTGGAAAAAGGCCACTGGTCCTGGAAAGTTCTGGAAATCTGTTAAACTCAACTAAAAAGATATGAAGTGTGTGGCAGGCAGTGAGGAGAATTAACATTGAAATCTTGGGAGTGTAGTGGTTAATGTGAATTAAGAGCCCTTGAAAAATCAATCCGAGTCCTGGGAAAGTCCTGGAAATTTGTTTCTGAAAAAGGGTACGAAGTCTGTTTGAGACTAATATGTGGTCAATGAGCCAGAGTAACCAATCAGACATTCATGATATACTGTTTTCAAGGGGTGACTCTGTGTTACGGCTTCATCCAGCTCGAGTGGGCTGCATGCAAAAAAAAAAAACCCTTTAAACATGACATGTTCCTTTAACATGGTGAACATTGACATAAAATTATGATTAATAAGTCACAATCATTTTCCAGTAATAATTTAATAATATCTCAAGTCTCATGTTTTGTTGGTGAAGTTGTAAACCATCAGAATTATTGACAGTTTTGATGTAGTCCAGTAAAGCCCAGTATAGAGCGTCTCGAGAGTTGTGTTTTGATGTGATACATGTATGTTCAATTTATTTTAATATGTAGCTGAGACAAATAAAGAAATTTTACGTCTGACCAAGTCACCAGAGCAAGACCAACAGGGGCCATTAATATACTTAATTGTCCCCAGAGGCCATGCTCACATCCTCTGGGCTGGTCCAACACCTCAAGTCCACAATTCAAATCTGATCAGCTGAGATTAGGACATTAATACCCTGCACATGCTCAGGAAGTCAGGTCTACCTAGAATTCACAATTCTTGGTGGAGTGCAGCCTCTGGGTTGAGAATGGGCCAGGCCATTAAAGTGCCCCTGTGATAAAAAAATCACTTCCTTTTTTTCTTGAGATTCTGAAAGTGTGTCTGCTTAACACTTGACTGGCAAAATTCTGACCTTTCATTTTTATCCAAAGGCCGTTTACTTTGAGTGTAAGTTTTGGATTTCACGATCCGCCATCACTCACGTTCAAACCTGACCGATTTGACCTTGGATCCGGGAAAAGTGACGTAAAAGGCTCACCAGCTTAAAATTTCAGCGTGTGAACGCAGCTTATTATATATGCAAAGTGCGAGTTTAAAAGTGTGAAAGCCCAAAACTCCCGTGCTGCATATTAATTCTGCAGCGTACACACGCATCGCATTCTTAAACTAGTGAGCCTTTAACGTCATTTTTCCTTCGATCCAGCTCTCTCAAGAACTTAAATTTAGTAATGGCGGATCATCAAATAGGAAAGTTCCAGTTAAAATAAACAGGTGCCTTTTTTAAATCAAGGATTAAAACTTGGGTCACTTAGTGTTTAGTTAACATAGTTTTGAAATCCAAAGGAAAAAAATAATTTATTTTTTGTCACAGGGGCACTTTAACTTTAAAATACATGTTTATGTTTTTCCATTTTTGTTTTATTTAATTTGTCTTTTTGCCGGCAGGTAATCTATGTTATTCAAGCTGACCCTAAAGGCTGGATACCTAAGTGGGCTGTCAACATGTTTGCTTGGCAGCAAGCACTGAATGTTGCACGGATAAGAAAGATCATAGAGGTACAAAATTAAATGTATATTTTTATTCCAAATGATCTTTTTTCT
Organism: Catalaphyllia jardinei; assembly: GCA_022496165.2. Classification (NCBI taxonomy): domain Eukaryota; kingdom Metazoa; phylum Cnidaria; class Anthozoa; order Scleractinia; family Caryophylliidae; genus Catalaphyllia; species Catalaphyllia jardinei. The sequence goes on along the minus strand of CM042758.1, from coordinate 23,107,187 downwards.
CACTCAAGTATTTTGAATTTTGTGCAAAATGTACTGATCATGGATATAAATATACAGTCTGTTATTCATTTTAAAGTGAGGCAGGGTTAATCCGGTGCACAAGGTTGATATAATTGATTTTGCACAGCACTTTTACTCTGAATTCAAAATTATGTATCAAATGTTTTTTTTTATCCATGGATGCATGTACTTTGCTGGTGAGATTTGAAATTGTAAACAATGACCATCTATTTTTGGATGAATATGCTGGTGAGATTTAAAATTTCAACAGTGACCATCAATTTCAATGTTATAGGAAAGGTCAGGCAGGGGAATGATAATGATTATCATCTTGGCATCATTGATTTAGAAAAAACTCAGTTTTCAGAATGTCCATGCTAAAATGCAAATTCCTCGAGTTCAGAGAGTGTTTTTGGTGGACAATTTTTCTAGGTGTGTGGATTGTGGGTCTATAAAAATGGAGACAAAGCTGCAGTGAACATTTTTCAAATTTCTCCGGCATAGTGTAAAGAGGCCTGATAGAGCCAGTAGAGAATAATTAAATGCCAATTGTGCATTGATTGCCCTCCTCTCCCTTCCAAGCAAAATTCACCTCCTCAGTGCCCTGCAAAACCTACATGTAAGTTCATATGATAGTGCTACAGTAAATGATCACAAATTTCTCTGGGTAATTAGTATTTTGTAGTTAATAAGTATTTACGTGTAGACAAAATAACTATTATAGTAATATACATGAAAAAATTACTCGATTCTGATTGGCTGAGAGCAGTGCAGTTCAAGTGTAACACCAGTGCAAAAAGTGTAACACCAGTGCAAATTACACATCGTAATTCTGGATTATGATTGACTGAAAGACAAAAGGAAATTTTCTAAGACAATGATATCACGTAAAATTATGACTAAAAGTTTGTGCAGAGGCTTCAAATGACAAAAATGGCTTCAAGAAAGATCTTCCAGCACTTCCTCTGTTGGGAATTGTATTCAGCGAGTTGTAGGCTCAGGTCGGCTCACACACCAAAATTACGAACTCTTTGAGGAACTAACCATGTAATCCGGAACATACAGTAAACGGCGAATCATAATGCCTAAGAACGGTGGAGAAACTAGACTCAAAACTCCAAAAACTGCAGCAAGGCTGAACTAAATTCTCAAACCCGCCAAGAGAAAACAACAAAGATGAAAATCTGGAAAATTACAACAGCGAAGTTCACACGCGAGCACATTCTGGGCCATGATTGGCTAATTAAAATCACCTGAGATTAAGCGCGTGCACAAAACTGAGATGTGAGTTCAGCATATGGTTTTTCTCGTTCAATTTGGAATTAATTTGCACTTGTGAGTTTTCAAAAAGCAAATTGCACTCGCCGAAGCGGCTCGTGCAATTTCAGCTTTTTGAAAACTCACGCGTGCAAATTAATTCCAAATTGAACTCGAAACCGTATGATTACCTATACCAATAATGAAATTGTATTTATTTAATAAAATGTAAAATATTATGTTTTAGGGAACTCTAGAAGCCAAGCAAAGAATGGCACATCATGACAGACATGGTGGTATGTTCAATGCCTTTGTGGTCATCATTGTCCTCATGAAATTAAATTACATGTATCTTTAACTTAAAGATTTCATGACTCTTTCCATGTCAGTAAATTTTATACAAGGGCTCAAGAAAAGTGTCAGCTGGACATCTGGGACAAGTAGTTTTTTTTCCTTCTGCCATCCAAAGCATTAAAAGAGCAAATTACAACTTGCCCAGGACAAGCAAAATTTCAGAGCTACATGTTCTTGTCCCAAGGGCAAGCTGGAATTCAAGTCTTTCTTGAGCTCTGATACCCAGTGTCTCAATTACACAGCTCTGTGATGTAGTCCTGAAACATAACTGATCTTACAGTATGCAGCTTATTATTGACTTGTTGGGAGTGTTTAAGCACCCTAGTCAGCCTCCGCCATTTTCGATGACATCGAAATTATTGATATAGCGTGGTGAAGCGAATTCTTGTTTTACTGAAAGCTGTGTTCCTGAAGGTATGCTTAACTATCTTGAGTAGTTTCACAGTGATTTTTCTTTCTTTAGACAGGCTCCGAATAAAATATAATAGCCAGATTCTCGCATGTAAACAAAAACAAAGGTGTGGCTGACTAGGGGCCTTAGATTTCTTCTTGGTAATAGTTGATTTAAATTATCTTTACAATTTTAGCTGAAGTTCGAGGAGTATCAATACCTCATGGTCAAACCCACACTGTCCACATAAAAGTAACACAACCCATCTCACAGATTACATTTGGATTTTGTTCCAATCATTATGACATTGGGTGAGTACTGTAAGCTGTCTTACTTGCTGGAGAATGAACAGCCATAGTTTTATATATCTATTTGTATTTGTTTCAGCTTTTATGTGTCAGGCTTACCAACAGGAAGAGAGTGGAGCAAAAGTAAAAGATTTAGTGCCCATGATACACCAGTTACCGGAATGGTGGGTACTGATACATGCAGACCTTGATTACATGATCAGGCTAATAACATACCAGGGAAATGCCATGTGTACCAGTACATACACCCCCCCCCCCCCCAAGTTCCCCCCAGTAAATTGTGAATTTTAATTTATTGGATTTTTAGTGGGGGGGGGGGGGGGAGGGGGGAGGAAGGTAGGGGTGAGGAGCTTTTCTAATGACAGCTTACCTAGCCTAAAACATAGAGAACTTTAGCACTACCCCTCCCCCATTCCCTGCTTTTTTTCAATTCGTGTCAAATTCAGCTCAGGCTACCCTAGTCTAATTTTAAGTTCACACAGTGACTCTGAGGTGGCGCTGACCATTTAGCTTTTTATAACTGCTGTCTAAAAGAAGTCTGCCGGTGGACATCATTTAGTCCAATGAAGGTGCAATTCTAGCGATTATTATTTTTGCTAGCAAGCATTGTCTATTATTGTACTTGATTGGCATGACTAGCCCCATAATGAGAAGGCTGTACTGTGGCGATAATGTTGTGTTTGCTTTAGGCAGCAGAGCTTTACCTGCATCAATTGGGGCTTAGAATTGCAATGAATGAAGCATTTCTAACTGCTGTTGGCATTATTTGGCCTGAACTCTGATGCAGCTAAAGACTTATAAAAAAAGTCTGTTGTAGTGTCAGATATGGCACTTCCTGCTCTATGAAATTCAAGTATATCCAGGACATTGCTATTTGCATGCGAAATATGGTGATGAACAGAGTGAAGAACACTAGGTCATCACTTTATGATTTCCCATGGGAGATTGATGCTCCTGACTGTATTTTTTTGGTCATATTCTCCTCAGGTACTGGTAGCAGATGCAGGAGAATACTGTTTGGTGTTTGATAACTCTTACAGCTGGTTCAAATCCAAACAGATTTACTACTGGTACCATGTGGCTTGTGGTGACAAATTGACATGTTCATAACATGTTCACTTAGAAGACAACAGACCTTTAATGTAGTTTCTTCTGTCCCTGCATACTCAGATTGAGAGTTAACTGTTTGTAGTTATTAGATAGGCTGGCATTTATTATAATTTAAATCTGTTATTTTTATTATCAGACTGGTACATCCTCAAAGTATACATGTAAGCTCATGGAAGGAAACATTGCTGTAGATAATTTTAAATTCTCAAAATTAGGAAATTAGAAAGTAGGTCACATTTTACAGTGGAAAATGATATTAATTTCTGTTGGACATTTTAGTTCATCATTCTTTATAGCTTTTTAGTTACTTCTAAGTATTGGTGAACCCTCGTACATGTAGTATTTAACTTAGTAACAACCAGTCAATAACAAGAAAAACATCAAGATTTGCAAGAGATTACAGTGATAGTGCACCCTAGCAATATATTTGTAAATAAATGAACACAAAGAAAAGCAATCATTATCCACGTTTTCCTACGATGTTGGGACTTTGAATATCCTGTAGCAATCTTTGTTTCTCATACAGGCTGTGATAGGTGCATTGGCCTCATGGTTAGTGAGTTCACACTGGGATTGAGTGGTCCGGGTTTGAGCCCTGGCTGGAGCCCTGGCTGGGGACATTGTGTTGTGTTTGTGGGCAACACACTTTATTCTCACAATGCTTCTCTCCACCCAGCTGTATAAATGGCTACCAGCAAATTTCATGCTGGGGTTACCCTGTGATGGTCTAGCATCACATCCAAATGTTGTATTTTAGTTGCTTAATGCTGCTGAAACCTGAGATTAGTGGTGGCCTGATGGGCCAGTTGGCTTGTATTCAGACTTTACTTATCTTCTCATACAGGCTACTTTACTGTAATATTAATCGTGAGGTTTTTCATTTTAACTGTATTTATTGTTATTTTTTTAACCAGGGTCATGAACAAGATAATAATCTTAAAAAATGCTTTGCAATATTTTTCTGCAGGCAGAAGATACATTTGAATTTTTTAAAAGTCCTTTGTAACTTCTTTTTTCGTAATGATTTGGTAGCATGTATGCATACACTTCCATCCACTAAGCACTGATCCAATTTATTAATATACGAAAGAATCATCCTAGAATAATCGTTCATTATTAAATAGGAGCCGCCTGTAGTCACAGACCAATCTCCCCATTGGTCAATATCACAAAGAGTCAAACAATGCACACATTAATATAACTAGTATACTCTGTACAATTTTTGAAGTTTGTTTCCAGCGCTAATATTATGAACTGCCAGCTGTAGGCATGTGCGGGTCATATTTTGCCTTCGGTTGATTTTTATTCTTTTTTCAGTTTTGTCAGTTACTAATCCGAAACCTCTGCAGATGATGCCATCATCAGCCAATTATAGGCCATTTCTCAGCTCTTTTCGTCATATCTCCCCTCAGGAGAGTTTTTTCAAGTTAGCGAATTATGAACTATTTATGAAGAATATGGCCGCCGACGGGAGAAATGTTTATTTGGTCAAAATTGGGCCAAAATCCCTTGGAGATGCACGTCAGAACATTTGCAAGGATAAAGAATGTAACTTAGGACCAGTTGCTGGCTACTAAGGCTGAAATTATCCAGAGTTAAGCTGTATTTTCGTTTTGCTAGGTATTACGTCTGGCATCAGCCATGGAATGCGCTGACGCTGATAAATAAGATTGTGCTTACTGGAATGCCCTTACGGTGATAAATAAGGTTGTGCTTACTTTGCCAGAAGCAATGGTGGAGTTTTCTCGGAAAAAAAAATAAAACCTCGATGCTCACCACAACCCTTTGCACATATGCAAAATATATATTGGTTTGAAAGGTCAATTGTGAGACCTTTTCTCCTTCTAGCTAGGTAAACAAAAGTCTCCGATTACAAATCACGCAACCACGCTATGCAAAGAATGTGAAATAAAATGTCTTACAACCCAGGCACTAAGCCAACTTTGAATCAAGCAATCTCTATTGTTTTCAATCTTAATTGTTTCTGGGTATTGTTTTCTCGCAAAACGTTGTTGCTTAATATTATGTAATATTTTTGTGAGGGCCAAAGAGTTAAGAGAGTGTGGTTTTAAGTTTTTTAAACTTGTTCACCCATCCACTTGGCTACATTGCTCAATAAAAGGGCATTCAATTATTTAAAACACATAGTTTTCTTTATTTACATTCACATGCCATGTAAAAACAGTCTGTTACATCAACAAGGCTTGTTCGATAACTGCTTTAAATAAAATTTGTTTGCAAGTACAAAGACTGAGTTTCTTTCTTTAGCCTGTATCGTGCTTGTTACAAACTGTAGATTTGTTGTTTTGATTGTGATCAGCAGCTAATTTCTCAAGACATCAAAGGGGAGTCCAAAATGGGTATTGGGAACAAAGAAACTTGTCAACAAAGTTAATTTTTTCATTATGATACAAAATCAAATTCACCTAACTATAAGAATGGCAAATATATCAAGACAATTAAGAGAATTTGCACTATAAGCTCTGGGCTTAAGAGATAAAAACAAATATTGTACGAAAGCAATAACAACAGATGTGTACAGTTGACGAGATTCTGTTCACCACTTGACTGAAGCTAGTTTCCAAATCATCCTTGTAATTCTCCAAGGTATATTTTCTTGTCACTTCCACATGACATTACTGCAACAGAAAAGAGGATTTCAATGAAACTTGGCTGGTTATGAACCTTCAGTTTGTGGTGCAAGTGGTTACAATTGAAGGGATGCGTGGGAAAAAGACCTCAAGTGACATCTGATAGACAGCAATATTCTCCTAGAAAATTGCTTTCCACTTCTTTTACAAATATAGGGGAATTTGACATGAGATCAAGAGTCACTCCAGTGGCAGGGCTTCTTTGAACATCCTATCCAACTTAATTGTAAGTCAATATTTTTTAACTCAATTCCTTCCAGTGATAGCCAACCCCTCTCCTTCCCACCCCCAAAAGGAAAAGTACACTCAGACTAAAGTCACCAAAAAGAAAAACAACTTGAACAAAACTTGAATACAGTGTACATTGTCTGGAGACACATCAAAGGAGGAGTTCCTCCAATTTTCAGGAAAATTAACAAGTATTGTTAACACAAAACACAACTGACAACTACAATTATAATTTAACAAATTAATCACCTAATAGGTGATAGGCTTCTGCCCAAAAGGCATGGTAGTTTTTACAATGTACTTACAAATTAATTCATTAGGATGAAAGTCAACATCGTTTACTGATCCATCATGTCCAGGAAGCTTATAAAGAATTCTTCTAGAATTTGTATCCCAAACATAGACAAATCTAAAGGAAAAACAACAAACTTGATTGTAATTACTTTAATTACATATACCCTGTTTAACTGTATGCCTATTATTAATAACAATTAATTCCAAGTATGCAACTCATCCTCCAGTTCTAGAAGTCACACTGCAATTTGTCTAGTTCATGACCAGTTTATGCATGTTATAAATGAAGTGTGCATGTACCTGTCAGCTGATCCAGATGATATCATGAGCCCATCAGGAGACCATGAACACTTGATCAGATTCTGGAATGTGAACCAAATGAGAATTTGTGATGCATTTATAATAATTATTTGAACCTTCCTCAACCAAACAACTCACTCTCAAAACCTCATGGCTACAGTGTGTATGTATACAGTAAGTACCCAATAATACCTAACATTACATTGTAGTAGGGTGAAGCAATTGCAAGTGTAAGTCTTGTGATCCCAAGAGCTTTGCTGGCATCAGCATTTACCCTAGCCTCCTACCTAGTAGATGCTCGTTAGGCTCATCTCACAATCCCCCCCCCCCCCCCCCCACGTGAGTTCATCACACAATCCTTCTCCCCACATGGGGGAGAAGATTTGAATGACAAGGAAGATTGTGTGATAAGCCTAAAATAACAGCACATCCAAGTAAGAGACCAAATTGGTGCCTGGTAGCTACAGATTCAGTCACTGAAATACCCAATCACCTGTGTCTGCAAGAGTGGACCCCTCACTCACCTTTCCCCAACTCAACCCCTGCTTCCTGCAAGGAATTTGTATATGCATAAAAAGAACCAAAATAATGTCAAAGGTCATTTTAAAATGTTCAGAACATTTCTAATCAGTAATTATGCCAAAAGATAGGTTCACATAAATAGAATTTTGTTTATAAATAAGTACATGTACCTTTTCAAAATTATGCTGAGCCCCAGTGAAGACTTTCAGACATCTTTCAAGAGGAGCAAATGGACGAATGTCCCACATGCGAACTGAATAGAACAACAAAGAAACCAAGGTTTCTTTTAAATTCATTATCCTCCCTATTGCCTACAATTACAAATCTGTTGTCAGTCATTCAACATGTCTACTGCATGAACATATTCAATTCACTGTAAATTCTACATGTAATTCAGTTGCATGACTGCTACAGTGTAAGTGTGAATTTTTAATAAATTCATCTGTATGTTGTGCAATTACATCTATCTATCGTCTAAAATCAAGAATAAAAGAGAAGTGATGAACAAACATGTAAAAAAAGACCAAGTATGCAAAACTATATGCTAAGTCAGTGTTAACAACCTGTGTTATCCATAGCGTTGGAGAGAATAAAAGAACCATCAGGACTCAATCGAAGACCAGTGACAGTGTCTGTGTGTCCAGACATCTTGTATAATACATCATTTTTCCTAAGATCCCATACCTAGCAACAGGTTGAAGTGTGATCAATATGGTGTTAAAAAACTAAAAAAATAATAATTGAAACCAAGATTCATCACTAGAGTAGTCATCAGACAGGCCTTTCTGTTTTCTATGTTTAAATTTATACAGATGTGTATGTGCACAAGGAGTTGTGTCAAGGTTTGCGCATATTGAAAAGTTTCCTACTTCAAAGACCATGGACAGGTTCGATTTTTGATCTGACCCCTAAGATATTTAGAACAGACTAGTTATAATAATCTGTTACGTACTTTGTTGTTGCAATAATATTGTTCTCATAACTGTTGTTGCAATAATATTGTTCTCATAACTGTCAAATTAGGGGTTACTAACCTTTATTTCATTGTCTATTCCACCAGAAAGAACTTGATCACTAGTGTCATTAAATGAAACTGCAGTTACCTGTAGATGGCCACAAATGAAGAAAGGAAAGCATTGCATTGTACATGTACCTTTTTAACAAAATGAACAGCATGATTATCATTAAAGCATAATTTTGTATAGATCATAAAATGACCAGCATCTTTATCAAATCCTTTAAATAAATTTATTTTCCTTAATTAAATTTATTAATATCAAATTATCACACATCAGACCAAAATCGATACTGTAATGATTTAATTAAATACACTGTATAATTGTATGATTGTGGCACATTGATGTAATCAGATTCAACCAAATTAAGGGTACCCACTCACTTGATAAATGTTCTGAAAGGTTTGTGCACATCCTCTTTTTCTTGTATCCCACAACTGCAAACCAGAGTCAAATTGAAGATTTGATTGTAATGTGTGAATTGAGAAGTTAGAGTTGAATTTAACTGCCCATGGTTCAAATGACATAAAATGAAGAGCATTTAAGATGATTTTCAGTCCATGCTACACAGTCTCAGTGCCCTAATGTTTATAAACATAACGGCTTGCTCAATGAAATGTGAATCACCTTGGTTTATGAGGATTTGACCTTAACCCTAAGTGTGTATACGGCCAGACCTTGCTCTTTTGCCCACTTTATTTTGGCCCAACAGAAGCTGAGTCAGGTCTTTTCTTATTTAAAGAACCCCTACAATACAGTTCCATGTACTGTATTGAAGGGATTACCATGCCCTGCTGGTGACCAGATTGACAGGGGTTTTACTGTATTTTGTTGGACATTCTTTAGAATTCAATATTTCATGCTGTGTGATGGTAATGTACTATGTAGTTCTACATAAAATATTTCACAATTGCAGGGCTAGCTGCCATCATGGGCCATAACCCATAGCACCTGTTATGGCTAAGGACAATTGATTTTCCATTGATGCTACTGGTGAAATATCATGTTGTTGATAGAATTACCCAGTGTGGAGAATAAGGCTACAGGTGACTAAAAACTTAGTGACAGCCCTGAACTACAACCCACCTTTACAGTACAGTCGTCTGCTCCACTCACAATGTACTGTGGACCTCTTCTTGAAGGAAAACAACTGTTCACAAATGAACTGTGGCCTTTTAATTTTTTGATTCTTGTTCCTGTTTCGTAGTCCCAGATACCCAGTGTCTTGTCTGTGGATGCTGTAAACATGGTGCTGTAAAATGCAACAAGGCATATGGCAGGACAGATTGTCAACGAGTACTATGGAAATCGTTTCATGCCGAGAATGACAATGTCAAGTACCACATTATTCTGATTTAAAGGTCTACATGTAAGACGAGTGGTTTTCAATTAAGGCCCTGTCCAAACTAATCCATTATTTTTCAAATGAAAACGGAGCTGTTTTGCTCCGTTTTCAAAAAGATTTGCATCCACACTTATCGTTTTTGTATCATTTTTGCCCGTCATACACTACAACACCATATCTGTTTTGAAAAGAGAGAAGCCACATGGTAGCGTCTGTCCACCATTTTGGATAATCACGGTCGAGTGGTCTTGTGTCTATTTTAATGACCTCGCTTTTTTCAGATAGCATCGTTTTCTCCATCCACACTAGAAAACAGCATTTTCAAAAGGCATCGTTTTCATATCGCTCCACTCTAGACAGTGTTTTCCAAAGGCTCAGTTTTCGGTGATCGTTTTTGGCATTGTAGTGTGGACGATAGGCATATCCGGAGCAAAAGAGCTCCGTTTTCGTCTGAAAATGGATTAGTGTGGACAGGTCCTAAGTGCCTAAAGTAATAAGACAATTACTTTGCTTTTGGGTTTGGTTTTAGCATGGTTTGAGATCGCTTGAGTTTTCTGATTGGCAAGTACAGCTGTAATTGGTTTGGTTTTGGTTGTATGACACTTGGCTGAAAACAGCTCTAGGCCTGCAATTATATTGGAAATACATGTAAGACCCTGAATTTCAGGCCAAAAACTTCATCTGATTTCATGCCCTCTCCTGTCCCAAGTACATGCACAAAAAAGGTTTGTGGATTACACTGTTGTAGTCCTCTAGAGGAGAACTCATAAACCCTAGTTACTGTAGACCAGAAGGACGATACAGGGTTTAAATCGCAGGGGGTTATTCCTCACCTTCCATCCAAAGAGAAATGTATTTCCATGACAGCCCCAGTGTGACCTTTAAGGACAGCAAAATTCTCACATTCTCCATACACATTCCAAAGATCTGAAAGGTACAAAACTTAATATGAAACTACACATGGTCAATATAATAATAATAATTATTGTGATTTGCAATAAATTA
>CM042758.1:23073906-23091406 GCA_022496165.2 Catalaphyllia jardinei | reverse complement strand
CCATCAGAAATATTTTTCTGCTAATTTGCTCAGTCAGGTAGCTGGCATTTTGTCTGGTTTTTGACGCAAGGCCCCTCTCTTATTGGGAACTTGATTGATTTCTGTTAATTAGCCAGTTTATTTAATTAAAACTGATGATATGTGATCTCTATAGTTTTCAGTAAAATTAAATTATCATTAGCCACCAGCTATCATAAACCTTCAGAATATCAAAAGGTAGTTGACGTATATTTGATTGATGCCATTGCTTTCTTAGGAGCGCCATGGAAAAGTTTGTCAAGGACTGAAGAAGAGAAAGCCATTTGATTCATCTAAACAGAGAACTGCTGAACTTCCAAAAGATGTTGTAAAGAAACCAACAAAAGCTCAATCTGAGTTAGCTTCAGGAAAAAAGGTAACATCTGACGACTCCATGCAATAAATTGTCAGTTTACCAGGGGAAGTGAAGTGAACTCATTTTACAAAAGTCAAAACCATCCATCCACCCAGGGATGGTACAATTTCTGTAAATCTTTGGGTAGGGGTGAACCACTGGGAGACTGAAACCCTCACCCTATAAAATCCACTAGATTTTGCAACACTCTCCTAGTCTAACCACCCAAAACCCCTACCCTACCCTAAGCCCTAGGATTTCACAGTAACGATTGTTGCCATCACCTTTCTGCCATCTTGTATTCTTGCCAAAATAAGTACATCACATGGTATGTGCAATGCGGTCTGGGATCTATATAAGATGACAGAGGAACAGCTGATTTGGGACGAACCAGCTTCATCCCAGCGATCTGTTTACATGAGATTTATTGTGAATAAGAAGTACAAAAGTTGACCTTGTCTAGTTAAAAAACATTCGAGAAGAGGTAGTTTTGTACTGATTTTGAAGCTGTTTTGCCATTTTGGAGAGCATCACTTTGTTTTTTAACTTGAAAGCTTACTAGTAAAGATCTATGCCACTGAGTAGATGTTCATGTAAGCTCATAATACATATATTTAGTGTTTGTTTCATTTTCATTCTATTTTCATTTTCAATTATTTGTGTCCAAATAGAGTTTGCAACAAACATTTTCTGTGACCAATTATTTCCCACAATCACTGGACACAGAACTGAAAATTAAAGTGTTACTGATGAAATTTGAAATCCTAGGGCTTGCTACCCCAGACTGGCTATTCTCCATACAAAAGCTTTATCACTATCATGGTTGAGCACCTTACGTTAACTAAACAACTAGTATTTTTCAAAGCCAGTTTCAGTTTCTATTATAGAACCCTGGGTAAAGAACCCAGTTTTAGACTAAATTGTTTAATATACACTGGTCACTTTCTGGTAAACTATACCTTAACCGGATCAATATCAGTATCTGGGCAACTGCGCACCTACCCCTCCCCTAATCCAACAGTAACACTAACTTATTAACTTATTGCAACATGTTTGGTTAGGGGAGGGGTAGGTGCGCAGCTGCCCAGATACTGATATTGATCCCCGTTTCCTAGACCAAAACTATGTGATTTTCATCCCTATTCCAAACTAAACTTCCTAAAAACCACACCCTTCACAGCAGCACTTGCCTATATAGCCTAGGAGTACCTCCCCTCCTCCATGGGTCATCTACTGTTGCTGCTTAGAGATCATCACCCATCCTTTCATTATGTTAACAGACTGGTGTTAAACAGCACTTTGATAATAAAGCATGTTCATGTGGTTTTGGGGCACTTTTTTTTGCTGTTGATGTTGTTTGGTTTATCGTTAACAATTTGATGCTTTGGATATCGGTTGAAAACCCTGTGCTTTAAGGCAGTTTTCACTTGAGCAATTCACCTTATTAGATTTGTGTATGGCCCAGATAAAAAATCCTGGTTATTGTAATTGTGGAGAGGTAACCTGATTATAGAGCATTGGGTGTTATGGAGGTTCAGTTGTCTCTAATCACTAACAAACATTTTATTCTCACATTGATTGGCAAATTATTATTTTTTTCCCCAGTCAAAATGGAGAGCTAAACATGAAGAGTTTATCTCTAATCTCAGAGCGGCAAGGGGTGTGACAGCAGCTCAGAAGACGGGAGGTCCTCTGCCACCTCCTCCTCCACCTGCCGCCAATCCAGATTACGTACAGTGTCCTCATTGCAGTCGGCGATTTAATGAACATGCGGCAGAGAGGCACATACCATTTTGTAAAGAACAAAAGAGTCGCCTTGCAAATACATCATCAGCAAAATCAGAAAGTCTGGCCAAACGAAAACAGGTACATGCAGTATGGATATCAGTAATCAGTGTGCAGTCAGATGAAATGAATGCACTCAATGAGGAGCATCTCTTTCTCAGTCTGTGTCATGTTAAAATTCATGATACATGTATCTTCAAACTACATGTAATTGTAAGGCCAGACAGCATGTTAAGTTGTTTTTACTCCTTGTTAATAGTATAAGCCACCTCTTCCTGGAAAGAAAAGTTTCACAGGATCTGCAACGACCATATCCTCAGCCACAAAAGCCAGGCAAGCTTCTTTGAAAGCAACAGCAGAACTGGACTATTCATCACCTGGTCAAGGTACTGGCAGGAGACTTATGCTTGACCTGTCACTGTGTTCATGTAGTTTTTATGTTACATCTCACTTTATTGCATTGCAAGTAACTAGTGAATTATCTGTACCAGGTTACAGCAGACAGCCACTTGCTTCCCCAAGCTCAAGAAGAAAACAGATGCCTCATGCAAGCCCTGGATCAACACGGAAAATACATGGCTTACCTTCCCAGCAGAGAAATAGAGAAATGAATGGAACAACAGGTTCGTGAAGTAAATCTTAGTTTTGTTTAAAGGAACACAATCACATTTTTGTGCAGGCATGTAATTGAGACCTTTGTTTTGTTTTGCTTAGTGGTTTGGGTGCTGGAGTTGTAATCTATAGCCCCCCCCCCCCCCCCCCCCTCCATGTTCATATCCTCCTCCCTGCTACTAGTCTAATTTGTGTTTAGCAGTCCCAAATAATCAGTAATGATTGGTTCTCCGTGTGCCTGTTTGCCACGTAATTGGTGTGTGATCACATGGCTGTAATTGGATACCACATGGTTTTCATGTCAATTACATGCGCTTTAATGGCTTTCTTCACAATGTTTTTTTCAAAACTTAGGAAAAGTGCTACAGACATTTTCTCTCAAAAGAAGTTCCCAGGAGACATTTTTAATTCCGAAATTTGTCATAGATATGATCAATTAGTAATTGGACCTCGTGCTGTACAATTCAGGGAGTAATCATGCTCGCTTTGGCTTCTCGTCCAATTTTGAAATTACTCAGGCAATTACTCCCTAAATTGTACTCCACTCGGTCGAATTACTATTACTTATACCATGATAGTAATTAAAAGTGATTTTTTTTCAGCAAAATTTTCAGATAGAGCAAGAAGCAATGAAAGGCTGACATCAAATTTCTTTGAGTCGGATGAGGAAGCTTCACCTGCTACACAAACAAGAGAAGCCCGATATGGTCGCCGATCCAGCCAATCAAATGGAAATACAGATACCCTTGGGGGTAGAGGAGGGTCAGGATCAAGGTACTCTCGACCTTCATCAGACTACTCAGATGTGTCTGATAGAATCTCATCGACATCATCATCAGGCCGTAGAAACAGGTATCTGGCATTTTTATTATTGATGAAATCTCTATGTAGGTAGTTGCACAATATGTTATAGGGGCAGTGAAGAGATGAAAAACTTGTTTGAATCATTTTCTATGCTGGAACTCTGTATTTTTTCCCCAAATCTTACTTACTGACATGCACTCATATCATTGTTAGACATATTGCAGTGCGAGACCCAAGCCCGACACTATTTGATGATTTTGGTATCGACAGTCACAGTCCTTCACCTATAATTGACCACACACCAGTCTCCTCAAGAGGGAGAACACACAAGACTGCCACTCAATTTGGTTCTGGTCGTCAACGAGAAGGCAGTGCAGGAAAAAAGCTGCCAAAATTCTGTCACGAGTGTGGCACTAAATACCCTGTGGAAAATGCCAAGTTCTGCTGTGAATGTGGAATGAAGAGACTTTACATTGAGCTTACATAAAGTATCAATCAGTGTTCAATGTGCAAATTACAGGGTACTCAAAATGAGAGCTTTCATGCAAGTGACAAATTGGACACCACAAGGTGTACATTGGCCTGTCAATGAAATGTTAAGAGGAGTTTTTTTGTCTGCTGATCAGAAGAGACATCTTGTTTCAGAGGATACTCCTCCTTCCCAACCCTCCCCTGTCCTGGGTTTTAACAGGACAGAAGTTCAAATAAAAATTGTTTGGTCCAGAAAATAGCCGTACAACTCCATATAAGGTCATTGCAAATCCCTAATTCTTGATGGTACATTTGAATCTGGTGGAATTTCTGGAGGTGTTAGGAGTGGGGTCCAACCAAACCAAATCCTTAAGATAGTTTCTGAAACTACACTGGAATGAAACATTTGAATGATTCACCTGTAAGTTGGAAACTTACATAATGATTGTAGCTATAAACCTAGTCAAGTTATTTATTAAAAGTTGTAAACTAGGTTTTAGATGTAGCCATGGAAGAACATGTTTCTGATGAAGGTAATAGACTTTATTCATGTGTTCCTCGTATTGAAGTGGAGCAAGCTTGAAATGGAAGCATGTGGAGGGGGGGTGGGGGTATGAGATGCACATGCTATTTGGCACCCTAAGCCTCAGTTGAATGCTAGTTCCAGTCCTATACTGAGAATACAAATGATCATCATACTTCTCATCTCCTGAAATAAAGTAAATGGGCTCGGCAAATAATAAGTATCTGGTTTTAGTTTTCCTCTGATTTCCTCCTGGATCAAATCTCTCAGGCTTAAAAATACAGAGAGGAAGGGGGGAATTATTTTTCAGAAACCAGAATCACATCACACTAAATCACAACCACAAATTGTATCAAATTATCTGGATCTTTAATATGTAGCTATTAGATCTGTGATAGAGGTACATTACATATATCTTATTAACCAAGCACGAGGGCCGTACTGGGAGAATATCGGCCCGAGGTCTTGACAGTACGGACAGAGCACAGCGAGGTCCGTACAAAAAAGACAGAGGGCCGATATTCTCCCAGTACGGTCCCGTGCAAGCTTGGTCAATAAGAGATTTATTATACGACTGCATGAAGAAAGCTTTGAAGGTTTTTCACAAGTGCGGGACAATGCCCGGTCCAATACTTAGAGAATATTGGACCGGCAATGGAGCATTTTGATTGGTTGATTTTAGTTATTGGCCCTCTGAGTGCCTGAGTCGTGTAATAAAATGAAATATCTAGCAAGCTAGCTGTAAATGAAAATTGCAGGAATAGACAAATTACTACTTAATTCTGTGACAATGTGTAATTCTAGAAAATATCCATACCTCCCCCAAGGAAGGAATTTTTTTCAAGACCCCCCTACCCCTCTGGAAATTCCATCCAAGCTTCATACATGTGCTTAAATTCTTTGGCCTTACAGAACCCCCAGCCCCCATCCCCCAGGAAATTCCAATCCTTTTTCTGGGGGAAGTATGGATATTTTCTGGAACTGCACAATCTTCTGTCCAACTATTAAATTATGCTTAAAGGGGCATTGTCACGCTATTTGGCAAATTTGTAAAAAGCTAGGCGTCTTCGCATCAACGGAATTCCAAAACTAATGATCTAGTTTTGTTATTAACGACTATTTGAAGGTACTGAAACTGTTTCCTGTTGCCTGTCGCTGCAGATGGCATGGATGAAAATGGATCGAAACTTGACAAAAAGTGACCCATTTTTTCAATTTTTGATGCTACGTGTTCCAAAAATCCTCAAGAAATTTATTATGGTTAGCCCTCTCTGATAAAATTCATTTGATATCTTCGTCGTAGCTTTACAGAAGTATTTTGTTTAGGGTTAAAGCCTCAAAGTAATGATTTTAGTTCAGAACTGACCTAAAACTGCGAAATCTTTGTGACACTGCTCCTTTAACCAGGCATAAAATACAGGTCAGCAAAGAGGATAGCAGAGGGGTCAGCGGTATATATGAAATCGTATAACAAACTAATTAAGATGAAGAAAATTTCTTATTCAAATTGGCCGATATCTTTCCTCATCATAATTGATCAAACTTTAGCTGAGCTAATGATTTCAAGGCCGTTTACACGGCAGAAAAATTTGGGTCCAGACCCGCCAAAAAAGTAGTACGGGTCCGAACCCAAATTTTTCTGCCACGTAAACGGCCTTGAATTCATCACTTGGCTAATTTGCATATTTGAAAACTTGAAAATATCTAGAACGAAAAGAGATATTTAACAATTATTCCAGGAACGCGCGTTGGATATGAGATGATAGATAGCCAACGAGGCGCGTAGCGCTGAGTTGGCTATAATCATCTCATATCCAACAAGCTCGAATGGAATAATTGTTTTATTAAAAACGCCCCCAAAATATAGAATACTAGACTACAATTAAGAAAAAGGCTCGCATATGCTCGCCATGTTTGTAGATCATGGTATCATGGCTCATTTGCCATGATGGCTAATCCAATGAAAACTCTCTTGCATTATCCAATGATCCAGTTTTTAATAATTGAAATATTTAAACAGTCTACTTGTTTACGGTTTAACCCATTGGCGCCTGTGCCGGCCGTAACGAGTGTTGGCCATAGTTCCCTTTCAAATGTCATCATCCTTTGACTAAAATCGACATCACTTACCCTTAATTTAATATAAGTTCCCGACTTGTCCTAGTCGTCCTCATATCGCGCACGGCAAAAGGAGAGAAGTGCCCGAGACTCACCTTGCGCTGAATGAAGAAGACTGGGAACGAGTCAGCCTTAAGAATGATACCCAGATCAGAGTTACTGGGTTAATCGAGCGTGAAATGTGGATGAAAATGCTCAGAAATTTGAGGGAAAAACTGGCATGCCCGACCAAAACTGTTAGAAAACGTGATGCTGGTGGAAAGAAAGGCATGCCCTTATGTTGCAAACGCCTTTTTGAGCAGTTTGGAGCTAATTTAGCTCATATCCACACTGAAAATGTCAAAAAACCTAAAAAGTGTATTTTTGCCAGAATGATCTTGATGCCAATGGATTAGCATGGTAGCACTTTAAGAGGCCATCCTTCTGTTTAACTCTAATTTTGGAATCATGCCCATCAAGGTGAGCCTCTATCTCCCATACTTGGCCTTTGAGTCAACCCAATCCCAAGTAGATCTATTAATAGAACTCCCTCATTTCGAAGAGCCAATCAAAACAGAGCTATGGCAATCATTGTTTTACCGACATGCACACGAACAGGCTGGGGACAGCGAGAAGATATTAGAAGAGATGACTCATCGTAGGGAAGATCTGATATGATCGATGTCTCGTCAAGTGAATGGTAGCGCATCTTCTGATAGCGAAAGTGAGGAAAAGAATTTGGCCAGTCAAAAGACCTTTTGCGACTGCAGTGAAAGAGAAGAGAAAACCTGCAAAACGAAATGCTGCCACGACTACAAAGACAGAAGAGCAAAATTAGCATTTTATTCAGCTGAAATTTGATACTTTTCTTAAAAAATTTCTTAAAAATTCTATAAGCTATAGAGGCGCTATTCTTTGGAACGCTGTCTCGAGTCACTATACGGGCCAGTTTACTGAGTTTTATCGTAAAGTGAAGAAGGACATTTATTTTAAGGAACTTGTTTTTAGCGCACAGTCGGCCCAGTCATTGCCGAGGCACTACCTAGATTTTAAATGCTTTTAAATATTTTACATTTTATGCCTGTATTTTACATTTATGCTTGTATTTTACATTTTATTCTGTAAGTAATGTTATCACTATTTCAATTTAGTTTCATATTGTAATTATTTCTACACGACCCCACAAGCTCTAAGCTTTAAACCTTATCGTGTTTAAATAAAGGATATGATGATGATGATGAGGAAGAAGCCAATAGACTGAATAGATCTACTCGAGAAAGGGTTGACTCAAGGAATTAGTGGAGATAGAGGCTCCCCTTGATGGGCTCCTGTGTATGTATTTAGTAATATTTGAAGAGACACTTGACTCGTCAAAAGTCGCTTTTATATTTGTCACATTGTGAGCACGTCGTTTTGTGCGGCTCAGTTGATAATTTGTGCTATTGTCGGGGTCTCCCATTTATTAATAATGAAAATAGTTTATAGCCTATGAACACAACTGCAGGTGATGCAAATGCAACTAAAAGGTATAGCTCTAGATCTCCCTTCTGTGTTCTCAGTAGCATCTCCCGTAGCATCTCTTCTGCATCTTTCAAATTTACACTATAGCACTGTCCAGAGCTACAAGCAAGGTTTATAACATCTCTCGTATTGTGCCTACAATTGTTTCTTAGAAGGGAGTATAGGTTTTGGTTTGAAGTGACAAGAGTGTGAATTATCCCCTCTGCTTCCTCTCTCAAAGATTTATTTCTGGTATCTAGGCACTGCATTCTTTTTCCACGATCAACATAATTTTGAAAACCTGGTGGCACTCTCTTGATACGAACATTTGAGTCACAGGCAACCAAACAGTATGGACTTAGGTTCTCAGCACCAAAGTCTACAGTGCAAAATGGCTTTCCATCGAACATGATGATGATTCCAACATGGCGGATGATGTTATGTTTGAAGTAGAGACACCAAGAAAATGAGGAGGATTTTTTGGGCCGTCCTAAAACTTCCTTCTCGCTTATTATGTTTTCCTTCTCAGTTGAAGATAAAGTTGATCCCATGCCTGTAGATATCATCTGTAACGATACAAAATTCGATGTTTCCATGCATGTGTAATGTATAATCAAGTTGAAAATCCGTACAGTGGAACTTTAACCAGCGGCCAAGCCGGGACTGGAAATAAGATGCTCAAACAGCGCTATGGTTCAATTATGGCTATATGCCCCGGCCCGCGGCAGCCGGACACGATCTTCCAAAAATAGACTTAATACCCGGCAGCCAGAAAATGTCACCCGATCGTATTCATATTGTATCGTTCACTGAAAAACCACATATTTGGGAGTGTGCAATAAAGCATAGCATCCAATCCCGGGCGCGGCGGGGGCGGGGGTGGAGGTAGGAATACTTCTAGTCGCATCATGTTACACATGCTGCAGTACCCGGTATAAGGGGCCGGCATGATGTGCCACTATGACTTGGTTCGTATGCAGACTACCTACACTTGTGACGGGTGATGATAGAGCTTAGATTGAAATAGACTTTTCGCACCCCTCTTTTTTCGATCGTTGAACACGTGGAGAGATTCGCGAGAAAACTGGACACCAGCGTAAAACAGGAGACTTGACAGGATAGGGGGTGAGGACCGAGAAGGAAAGAAGGTTTATTCTTCGTTTGTCTCTCTTCGCTTTTCTTCCCACCTCCATCCTCGCGTGCTTTGCGATCGCTTCGCTCGTTTTTTTTTTTTCGCGCAAAAAATAGAGGCTGCGAACAGTTTAAGATGGAAGCGATGGTAATAAACCGCTTTCCGACTCTTCAAGTCAAGGTTTGAATGCTCAATTCAGTCAAAGTTAATGTTGATGTTAATGTTCGCTCGCAAACGACGCCATCTTGAATTTGAGTGTGCACCGTCATCGAATTGTTTATGCGTGATAGCCTGGTAACTATTTTAGAGCATCAAGACGAGGCTCAGGGGAATAACTCGTCAAGATGGCGGACGATGAACGTTCTTCATTCGCAAGTATGAAAGTCCCAAAGCTACAGAACTTCCTAAAGGCAAGAGACATTCAAATAGCTTTGGATGGAAAGAAAAGGAAAAAGGCTAAACTGCTGGAGCTTTGCAAAAATGCAGCCGCAGTCAAGGTGCCAAAAGTTGATGAAGAAATAGAGCTAAAGGACGACTTGATCAAATCGAAGATCACCTCGCCAGGAGGAAAATTACTTCCCAATCTACTTTCGCTTCAATTTTGGACCCATAACTTCACTAAACTTCCAGACTACAGGTTTCCTGTTATTTATCATTATCTGGTTGGTAAAGATGGCTATGATGAGGCTTGTTTACGGTCGTATAAAAGCCTTCAGGGTTTTCGCTTAATATGCATGCATGGACGGTCACACTTTGCTCACAGAAGATTTAGAAATAGCAATGACGTCCGATGGGTGCTGCACAAGTAGTCCTAGTCGAAGTCTCACTACTGTCAAAATAAATTCGTGAAAAGTTGTCAGAGTTCCCTTTTTGCCACTCTTTTTGACAGAGGGTTTCTTTTGAAAGTTGCCTTGGCTCCTTTATTACTACTGTCCTAGTACTTTTGTTTCTCGGCGAAAGGTTTCAATATACCGAATATTGCCATCACTGGTAAACAAGTTAAAGTTGGAAAACCTGTATAAAATTTCACGGACTCGTCATTGTGTAACACTACGTAATCCATGAAAAGTTCGCGTTTCATGACTGCCTTGTTGTTGACTTTTCCTCGATTTCTAGCTGATCAATGTCCGTTTGGCAGGAAACAGATACAGACTCGTTGACTGTATTTGTTTTTTTCAACTGGCAAAGAGCTAACTTTGTTTTCCTTACACGGAAAAATATAGTCGTGATCTTTCAAAGCGACATCAGACGACACACGGGGACTTTTCGCGGGAAACTTCAGATCGCTTTTATCCCTTAAAGGTCTGTTTACTGATACTGATACTGTTTATTTCAAGTCTGTCATTTGTTATGAGAAAATTCGCCGTTTCACAGTTATTTCTTTGTTATTTGGAAAATTATAGAAAAACCAATAGTAACCTCTTTCCAGTTGACGACCAGGAATTTAAATATTCTATTTTGTACTTTGCCGACTCTTTGTACACCTGTACGTGTGCAACACCGACCTTCATTTAGTACACAAATAGTTCGTTAGCGGTTCACTTAGGTTTCCTTTTCGGCATTAAGGTCTATCTTCCGACTCTCGGAAGCTATCCAGCTGAACTGCTTTACACTAATGAAGTTTTATTAGTTTCTTGGAAGTTAGACAGCTGAGCTATATTCCAGCAATGAAGTTCTATTCATAGGATAAGTTATTCTTGCTGTCAGTAACACCAATTGAGAATTTCTAATTAAGTATCTCATTTTTAATTTCCTAAGTTTGCTCTATCTTAGTTTCAGCTTTTCAATGTTTAATCTTAGCAATCTATTTTTAAAACTTCTTAGTGTTGATTGCGATTCGTTGTCGTGATTACAGCTTTTCCGCTTGTATTGTATGTTAGAAATTGCAATAGCATATTGTAAACACTTATCGTGTTAAGGATGACATATAAGCAAGTGCATTTGTAAAGTTTTTCGATTACGTCGACAACTACATCGACGACTACATCAACGATAACATCAACGATTACGTCGACAACTACATCGACAACTACATCGACGACTACATCGACGATTTACGTCGACGATTAGGAAGCAGAGTGCAGAATAAACTACTGTTGGACCAAGTTGTGTCTCTTCCTTGACGTCCGTAGTGAAGGCCATCGAAGTAGATCCCGTGTACCAGGAATTCGTGACGAGATTCCGTTCCCGCAGGCAAAGCAGTGCTCTCCAGAGCTAGATTTCCCCAGTTGTCAGTTCAATTTTCCGTTCAGTCAGAAATTACAGCGCCCGCAGGAAAAACATATCGTCACACATTACATATTCTGTAGTCTGTCTCCGCCCACAAATAGCAAAGGCTAATCGTGGTGGGCGGAGCTACACGCAGTCCATGGTTACAATATTAGCTTAAATAAAACAATATTAAATTAAGGGAAATCAAAGAAGAACAGGATGACATGAAAACGAGGAGGATATGAGGTTTAAAAAGGTCTAACAAAAACTATACATTTTATACATGTACTAGGTAAAATTCGCAATTTTATACACACGAATAGGCGTTTCAACATAATCATCCTCAGCCTCCATTATTGAAAACAGCAAATCATGTACATGCTTTTTAAAGGCATTTTTAGAGAGTTGTCTTTCTCCTCTCCGCAAAATCATTCGTTTTTCTCGTTCACTTGTGCCACTTGGAACTTCTTGTTGGTTGAATGTCGTTGGAAGCGCACCGTTTACTACCTTTTTTATTGCACAGAAGGTTTTGACGATGTCTTTAGGGTTGAAATGCTGAGAACATATGTGTAAGTTCGCTGTAGGCTGAAACTCGGCCTTGTCGGCTCGCCGGCAAAAAACGATGCTCCATTCCTTTCGAAGCTTTTTCTCGCTGGGAAATTCGAAAAAGTTGAGGTCTGGTCTCTTTTTGGAATTGTTTTTGCACACGGAAATGGCACAATACCTCATTTTCATCTGTTTTGCTTTTTCATATGTTTTGCTTTCAAAATAAGCGCCTTTGCCGTGCCTTTATTCCCCTGACCCTCGTCCTGATGCTCTAAAATAGTTACCAGGCTTTCACGACCAAACAATTCGAAACTAGGCTATTGTCAATAACCTATCTCTCTAAAGTTTGCCGGGTTCATAACCGGTCCCCTCCATTAACTAAGATGCAGTCAAGGCTAAGGGAGAACTCTAAGCACAAAAAATATCTTGTGATGAGATTGTTTTTCCTATGAGCAATAATGTTCACATTTTAAAATTCGTTACTCAAGCTAAGGTGTAGCGGCTAAAAAAACAGCAATGGCTGCTGGTTTAGTCTGGTGAGTGATATAGCTAGCTCTGATTAAAAATAAAAGTTTTACTTTCTGTGAACATTATATGCCTTTGTTTTCCGAAAGTACGGTAACATGGATACTTTAGGGCTTGCAGCTTACCACGTGGGTTCAGATGAAAGCTATTGCACAGACTATTGACGTGTTTATGGATAACAAATTCGTGCTGGTCACACCATGCTATGAGAAGTATCAAGGGCGCTTACCATTTACGCGGAAAACATGGAAAATCTGGTTGGAAAATGAAATGGTACATAGCATTCCATTTGGAGCGTTTTAGAAATTATAGGTTATCGGGTTAATCAACGCACTTTTTCTTTTATTTGTGAGCTTTCCAATCGATACTAGTTCATTTTTTTAATTTTTCAATTTTGCGTTGGGAGAAGTTGCAGCTAGCACTGAATAGTCACACCAAAAATTTGCACCGGGACGGATAGTGTAAATTGTAAGCACCCCAGAACTGCTACTTGTGCATGCGCGTGTGATGGTGAATGACGTCACATTCTCCCTTTTTTCGGATGTCTCCACTCCAGGTGACTTTTTGAAAAGTATAAACGTTTTCATCTCTTTTTTCGATAACAAGGAAGAACGTATTTAATCCTTTTAATGTGTACCCGTGACAGTATGTGTGCTTCTCATGAACGAAAACTCCTTACTGTGTACAGAACGCAAGTGTACAATGGTTGATTGGTTCATTTATTTCACACTATTTACATTGCAGTGTTGTAACACATTAAAGCATAGTTTTGAACAATACTTTAATGTGTTAACATATTAAAGCATTAATTCAACTTCATTTACAATCGCTTGAAGAATGCTATAAAATTGTAATTTAGGAGGAGAACCTCGGGATTAATAAATTGCAAACGTGATATCCCCAGTTCTTTCTCCAATTTAACAGGCTAGTAATTCAATTTCACGCGGCTTGTATTTGTCCTGTGAATAAACTTAGAAAATAGTCCTAAAAAAGCACGCGCGCTGATTGGTTAAAAATCGTGTTTGTATAACTCGATGGAGACACAGAACTAGCGCGCGCTGTTGACGTAGTGATGGCGCGAGCAAAGAGAATTTACATTTTGATAATCAAAGTTAACAAGTTGTTTTCCTTTTTCTCGTCGTGGTGTTTTCTAAAAGAAATAGAAAACATGTACTCCGTGTTTGTATCGAGTTATACAAACACTCGTGAAAGTTTGGGAGAACTCGAAAAAGCTGTGGAAACACTCGCCTGCGGCTCGTGTTCCCACAGCATTTCTCGTTCTCCCAAACTTCCACTCGTGTTTGTATAACTCGATACAAACACGGTACATGCCATTGTGAATAGCGTCGAAATGGGTACAGATAAATCTTCAAACTCTATAAATGAATTTCAAATGTCCAATTTTCTCGATTTAAACTCAATTGCAGGTAACGCTAACAACAGGAAAAAAATCGCCATCCAATGGAACATAGGAGTAGTTTTTGATGAGACCTTGTCTCTGGATAAGCATGTGCTCCTCGGGTCACCGAAGTATATGATTCAGAAGCTCCAGCGCGTTCAAAACTGCGCTGCACGCCTTGTAGCTGGGCACCCTAGGGCTGCGCACGTTTGCCCCGTCCTTAAGGAGCTACACTGGTTACCTGTGGAGCAGCGAATTACCTTTAAAGTATTACTGTTTAAGAAATAGAAAACATGTACCGTGAAATCTTAGGTCAGCTGGCAAACATTTATTAGAAGTACCGAATGTACGCCTGAAGAGGTATGGGGACAGGGCCTTATTGGTCGCTGCCCCAAAGCTCTGGAATGAAATTCCCTTAGACATTAAATTAAGTCGATCAGTTGATGTTTTTAAATCCTTATCTTTTTAGACTTGCTTTCAATTGACTTCTTTGTTCAGTTTAGTGTTATTGTTAGTTAGATATTTATTAGATTGTAAAGCTTTTATATATACCGCTATATAAATAAAGTTATTATTATTATTATTATTATTATTATGGATGAATGGTGAATTTTCCGGTGGATAGCGTTATCACCTTTCGAACAACCCGAGCCTAGCTTTAAAAGAGGGTATCTTGAGCATCATTTCAAAAGGGCGTAACCGTACAAAACCCGCCAAGGAAAGCGGTCTTCTATTTTGTGGGTTGAATCGAGATAACGTCCTCCTCTGTAAGCCCGTCATTCTCAATTCCAATACTTGCAGCGCGATTATTAAACTTCACAAGGTCCGCCAGACACGTGTCAAAGCCCATTTGGTACGTAAACTCGTTGCAGAAGATTCCTGTCGCGTTAAAAAGTCTGAAGACTTTCTTCCACTGCTCGAGTTCCGGGTACAGCTGGAGAACTCTGCCCGTGTTCAGGTGGTGATTTTTGCCCCAGTGAGGTCTGGCTTTGAATTTCTCATACAGTCTGTCTTCTATGGTCTTGTGGTATTCGTCAATGCCAAATGCGCCGGGTAGAAATGGAACCTATTATCAAAGATGTTTACATTATTTTAGCAGTTGGGAAGCAAACCATTTTCATATTCTTTGCATAGGACTGGATCTCAGTTGCAACTGAGCCTATTAAGAGGAGTCTTTTTAAATTCAATTCTCAAACTCATTAATAATTCATAAGTTTAATAGCCAATAAAAAATGGCTAAATTCGTCACGTGCATGAGTTTTGATACCCAGTGAAAACCTACCACGTGTTTTGGATATCGTATCCCAAACCACACGTTGTTTTCATCTGATTCCTCATTGGATATCAAGATTCACGCATCAAAACAAAAGAAATTAAACTTAAGAAGAGAATTTTTAAAAATTAGCATCCTTGAGAACTTGCATTTTTAATAAAATAATTTTAACAATAAAAGTCATGAAATCAGAAATTAAAACTGTTTTAAATACACATAGCGTCCGATACTAACTACTGTTCCATAAACAGTTCTCGGTGGATTTCTTTTTACCTACGTTTTGCTCCAATTCAATGACAAATTTGCTTTGCCAGCAATTCAGACTCAAGCATAACGATTTCCTTGATATGTACAAGTCCAGTGCTTCGAAACCTAATGTAAATCAGGTAATATCTGAACGAGCCTCCCGAAGGAATGGATATTTTTTCTTTACTCGAGTAATTCGCTATTCGTTAAAATAGTTTACGCGTATTTGTTATCTATTATCTATTGTAAATTTATTATTCATTTGTTTTATTTTCATTGTAATTGACTGTTCCGCCCAGACTAGCAATGCTATTTGCGGAACAGTTTTTCTTGTGCCGAAATTATTCTATGAATAAAGTTCTTGTTGTTGTTGTTTGTTATACCTTGATGACAGGAATACGACTTTCTTGACTCAATTCTCTTCTTCGTAAACCATTTTTGGCTCCTACACCGTGCAACTCCTTCCTCGCTCGTGGTTGGACGCTAATGAATCATGCATACAAACGCATTCTTTCGGAAAAGGGGAAATATTTAACATTGCATAATTTCTTATTGTTTTGTCGCGAAAACATGTCACTGCATAATTTCCTTTTGTTACATTTGAGAAGCCATATCAAAAACTCGTGCTTCGTGTTTCATCTGGGGTTCCAAACACCTCGAAACAATAAAAGCACTAGGCCTGCAGCCTCGTGCTTTCATTACTTTCTCGGTGTTTGGAACCCCTGGTGAAACACTGGCACTCGTTTTTGATATAATACATGAAATTCATTTCTTTTTAATAATATTCCTCGCCTCCACTGCAATACATGCAAGACTGAGTATACGAAAATAGTTCATTTTCATTTCTCTAGTTCTCATTGGAAGCTGTATATTTGCCAGAAATGTAACCCTTGATGGAAATTTGACACTTATCAGTTCAGAAGTGAAATTTTCCCACCAAAAGAGGTTACTTCTAGATCATCCTACTTTTTCTTCACTCTTCTATGATTGGAGAGTAATAAAATAGGTCTTTCCTCGCAAATCGATAGCTTAACAGTTAAATACCATATGCTATGTGAAAAGGTTGTTAGCTTATGTGGCTGATTACTCTTGTTATGTATTATGTAATGTTTAAAAAACGAGCAGGAGTGTTTTATCGGGTTTAAAACCACGAGGCGCAGCCGATTAGCCAAGAACTATTCAACTCCACTTCGGTGAATAATTGTTAACTAATACTTAGCTCATCATAAGGCACATTGTTTTTGGCAAGCATAACCGTCGGTAGGTTTATAAATGTATCCTTTCAAAAGTAGAATACGAGGAGTCCCTTTTTCTGGGTTTTCTGGGCTTAATTTAATTTTTCTGGGTTTAATTTGACTAGGAACAGAAATCAAAATAAGGCAACTATTACCCTACTTGGCGACGAGCGAGTTGCCATGCCGGACGCCGGCGACACATTTTTCGTTGCCAAATTAGAAGCTTGAAGACACAAAATGTTTTATATTTTTCACTTTTTACAGTCTGACATAATATACAATATAATTTACATAATATATGTAGCGCGAATTTAACATTTAGTTGTTGCGTAGGAGGGCTTTGTTTCTGTGGCGGCAAGAAGACACGAGTTCATTACATTTGTTTAGTGTTGATAGTTCGGGTCGGCAGATGATTAGGATTTTTTCTTTGAGGCAGAGGTTACATCTTTTGCTTGAGCTGTTGTACGGCGAGTGTGATGGGAGAGTGCGCCAGGAAATAAAGTGTTCGATGTTGTTGTCTTTGAGGGTCCAGATGTGCTTGCTGAGTTCGGTTGAGTTTCTGTGTTTAGCGTGGCGGAATGATGCGGTGTGGTTTCTGTATCTTGCTTTGAAGTCGTTCTCTGTGAGTCCGATGTATGTTTCTGTCGTGTTGTCTTTGCGTGTAACGGTGGCTTGGTAGATTACTGATGATTGTAGGCAGTTTCCGTCGAGCGGGCATGCGTTCTTTTGTCGGCAGTTGCATGTCTTGTTATTACTAATGGTAGCGGC
>CM042758.1:23029649-23050102 GCA_022496165.2 Catalaphyllia jardinei | reverse complement strand
CACGCACTCACGCACTCACGCACTCACGCACTCACGCACTCACGCACGCACTCACTCACTCACTGGTGACCAGTTTCATTTGATACAGAAAATCCAGCTCACGTTTCAATGCATAAGTTCGAGAAAATGCACTGGATGGAAAAATTGCATGCTTAAGACGGGGGAACACGTGAAGGCTGTTTTGACGTCGCTTTACGCGACCTTTTTGCCAATATCTCGGTCAAGTTTCAAACAACACTAAATCTCTATGCTTACAACCATAGCCACCGTTTGGCGGTTTTGTGTAAACCGCCAAACGGTGGCAACATTTGTCAGGGAAGCAAAATGTTTCTGATCATGACAGATGGGTCAATTTCACAAACAAGCTTAACTAGAGACCACCCTGTGTGTCACTCGATCAATGATGGGCCTGTTATATTGCTTGGGAGGACGTAAATGGTTCAACATATCTACAGTTGTGAACTATTGAGTAAATGATTTGGAGATATGGGTGGTGAGGCAAGGTCTGATTTGATAGTAACATAGTAGTGTTGTATCTATAGGTGTTCATCACAGGTGCTCTGGGAATCCCTGGTACTCGCGAAGAACCAAGTTGTTCGCGCACTGCTTTTGTAAGTGTAGCAATGTAAGCTAAACTATAAGTGGTACTTAGCTAGGTATTGGTTGCGTTTTGTATCTTGATTGGAAATATTTTTGGAGAATTTAGAGGCTTGGAGAGAAGACCGGCAAAGCTCTGTATTTCGTCTTATTCTCTTGTTTAACTGGCGTTAAACACACAGGTTATAAACTTTACAGTGAGCCGCAATCAAAACTTGAAGTTATTACGTGCAGCTTACGCAAAGCGCTGGAAAACAAGTGCGAACTAGCTCAATTGATTTTTGCCTTATTTTTGATTGGATGAAAAATTAGCGAGAGTTTCATAAGCCAATCACGATGCCTGGAAAAACCAGTTTCTTTCCGACACTGAAATGAAAACCACTTCAATTAAGTAGTTAAATAATTCGTAGAGCTACAATATTAAAGCCTTTTTTGTCAGATATTTAATGAAAAGTATCCTTATATGGTGGCCTACAAGCATCACGGCACAATTTTAAAAAAATAGCGTCGACATTTGCTTTAGTTTGGTGATTTAAGTTTTAGGTAAGCAAACGTATTTTCAAACCAACCAAAGTAAAGATCTGGTAACCCCTTGCAAAGGTATCTAAACGTTACAGCAAACGTTTGTGAACGCCACGGCAAAACTAGTGAAAGCCACAACAAACACTTGTGAACGCGGCGGCAAAAACTTGTGAACGCCACAGCAAAAGCTTGTGAACGCTACGGCATAAATTTTTCAAAGCCATGGCAAAAATGTGTGAAAATTAAAAAAAAAAGCCACAGCGGAAGTTACCCTTAGAGTGGAAGTGGCAACACTAGCGTCAGTCTTAGCCCAGGAGAGACCCTGGGACGTAGATAGTGAAGAGGTTGCGATTCGCGATTATTTTAACAAAGCTTTTACTTACAATGAAACACTTGCTCTTTTGGATAAATACCATGGTGTTGGAATGAGTATAGCAACGCTGAAAAGGCGCTTTGAATAATACGATTTGAAAAGAAAAAATCAGGGTAGAACACGATGTGGTTTAAGTTCGAGACAATGTCAGAAGTTTGTTCTGGTCTATTTGATGAGCATGACTGCAAGGGAGGCTGTAGGCATATTGCGCACACCCTCAGGATGCTAGGTTTTCGTGTTCCACGCTCTTTTGTCGAAACCTTGCTTAGAGAGTTAGATCCGGAAGGAAGAGAGGAAAGAAAGGCGCACGGTCTTGGTAGAAAGGCCTACAGGAACAATTGGCAAAATTATACATGGCACTGTCATGCTAATGTCTGTTCTAATAACACACAAATTGCGGTTAAAAACATAACGAGACAACGCATGTTGTAAAAACTTTCATTTATGAACTTAACATTTCGTATGCTCCAACATACATCTTCAGAAGTAACGGCTACCAAAATTACAATTAAATTTAAACACGAAGGCTAATACCAAATGACGAAAGTAATGAAAATTAACAGACCTAGTTGAATTTGCTGGAGAAATATGAATGGCTAGTAGAGAAGAAGTTTCTCACTGCCAACAATTTTATTGAGCACTGGTTTTAAATCACGAATCAACAAGGTTTCCTTAATTTTACAGTGTACATCAGATTGCCCAGTGGCTAAAATGTCAAAGTGATCCCATTCAATCATGTGGCCTGTTTAGGTCATGTGATCAGCAATGCCAGAAGAATGGCTGTTACTCGTCAGCGCCTTGAAATGTTCCGTTTTCCTGTCATGTAAACGACGTTTTGTTTTCCCAATGTAGCAATCGTCACAATCCCAGCAGCTAGCCCTATAAAACAATCATCGTTACTTTTCATCTCCCAGAAATTAGAGATCAGGGGCAAGGTGGTCAGAAGAAGTACAACAAACTGGTCAACTAAGGGACTGGGGGAGGGGGGGGAGTGGCCGGAGCATTTCAAAATGTGGTGGTCAGAAAACACATGACCTACCCCCCTATAAGACATGACATTTTTGGTTGCATAATCCGACAAAATAACTCTTCGTTGATGAAATTGTGGTATTATTTTTATTTTAGATTTATTTCTTAACAATTTTTACAGAATCAATGAAAAATAATATTGTTTTCCATTACCCTTGCAACTTCAAGTCATGACTGTAAACTCTAAGAAAACTTGACCTTTTACTTTTCACATTAGGCCGCAAGGCACGTAAAGCAGCAAGGGCGTAGCCAAGGGGGGTGCTGGGGTGCCCGTGCCCCCCCCCTTTGTAAGCCTTTTTGTAAGCAAACAACCTACAATATTCAGGTGACAATCTGGTGTGTACCCTTTGTATGACTCAGTGTGACCCCCCCTTTGAAAAATCCTGGCTACGCCCATGAGCAGTGATCCATCTAGAAAACGGCTGTAGTGAGTCCTGTGAGTAATATAGCCAGACAACTCCCAGATCTTTGTGCATGTGTTCCGTACCCTTGGGGACAAGTAGTATGTAGACACAATATCATAGCAACTCTTCTGCCTTCGTAGCTTAATTAAAATATATATCACCAGTGTTTGCGTTATATCTTTAATGATGTAGACACAAGTTGGCCATTTGGTATTCTTGTTCTTCAACCAAGTGCAGTATTTTAAATAGTTCTACCCTCTGACTCCCTGCTCAATCCGTTAGCTTTCGTACAGATTTTACAATACATAAATTGTCATCTCTATTGTAAACCAGCCAAGTGTCCTTTTTGAAATACGTCTCGAAACGTTTTTATCTGTTGTAACAAACAATAAAAGCAAGTGACTTACTTGAACACCAACCCACGGTCTGCCAAGAGCCTTACGCATAGTGTGGAGCTGGGGTTTTAATAAAGGGGTGCTTTGCTCCCGTCTTGGCAGTAAAGGGCAGACTACATAGGGCTCTTAGTCCTATTTCTGCCTGTCGGCTATGCCATACTAATGAGGCCTAACAAGGCAGAAACAACTGTCCATGGCTGCCATTGCCTGAGTGATATGCCAGACCGTGGATTGGTGCTTGAGTATGTCACATGCTTTAATTGTTTGAAAGGAGTTACCTTTGTTGTCGATCAGTGTCAAATGTGTGCCAATCCCCCCTAAAAAAACAGGATACCTTTGTTGTTGATCAGTGTCAAATGTGTGCCAATCCCCCCGCCCCCCAAAAAACCCGGATGACCCACCCCTAGGGGGGAGCTGAAAATTGAACGACCCACCCCTTACCAAGGGTTCAAAAACTGATGACCCACCCCCCCCCCCCCGCAATACTTTTTGACCAGTCCCTAATTTCTTTTAAAGATTTGGAACATTAAGGAACATTTAATCCAGCTAGTGAACTAGAATCGGAGTGTTTGTGATTCTGTTTTGCACCGTTATTGCAGGAGGCTAGAGCACTGGAATACACATTACATTCGAAATTCAAGACATGATACCGTGTCTGGACGACCAGATTACTTATACTATTTACCTGAGATTCACGGTGGGGCTACTAACTTGATAACACATGTTCTTGACGACGAGTTACAATATGCCAGAGTGCAGTTAGTTGCACGAGCTGAAAGAAATCCATATTGCTGCCACTTGTGACTTACAGAGGCCTCGCGGTTGGAAAACCGAAAGATTTGAGCTTGTCATACCCATCGCAGTGCCACGTATCATTTGGCCCATTGTTCTTGTTTGCCCTTCTACGAAGGCGGTGCGTCCTTCTTTCCTCCGTTCTTTCTGGGTCCAATTCTCCAAGCGAGGCTTCGACGGTAAAGCGTGGAACACCATTACCTTGCATCTTGAGGGTGTGCCAAATGTGCCTACAGCCTCCCATGCAGTCATGACCATCTAATAGACCAGAATAAACTTCTGATCTTGTCTCGAACTGAAACCACATCGTGTTCACTACTGATTTCGTCTTTCTTTTTGAGGGCCTTCTCAGCGTAGCTACACTCATTCCAACACCGTGGTATTTATCCAAAAGAGCAAGTATTTCATGATAAGTGAAGGCTTTGTTAAAATAATCGAAAATCGCAACCTCTTCACTATCTCCCTCTGCCATTTTGTGTGTTTGGACCAAACCTTGTTTCCAGGGTCTTTCTTGGGCCAAGTTGTCACTTCCGTTGTGAAGGTAACTTCCGCCGTGGCTTTTTTTAAAAAAAATTTACGTTTTGCTGTGGGTCTCACAAACTTTTGCCTGGCGTTCACAAGCCTTTGCAGTTGTTTAGTTTGGTTGGTTCAAGTAAAAGTTTGCTAACCTAAAACTTAAGTCATCAAACTATATAAAGTTAATGTTTTTTAACTGTGCATTATTAACTCAATACTTTTGCCGTGATACTTGTGAGCCACCGTATGTATATCTCTTATTAAAGCTATCATTTTTGTTTTCGGAATAAATCATTTAGAGCCGAGAAATTGGTTGAGTTGTGAAAGAGTACATATATTCTCTCCAACTCCGTTCCCATTCTGGAATTCATATATTTTTCTAGATTGAGTATTTGGGCTACTGATCTTATATTATACCTACATCAACTTTGAATTAAGGCTCAAAACTATTTTCAAATGAATGCTGGCCTTAATTTGCAGCTGAATATTAATTTGCAAGTGCTTTTGCTGCCCTTTCCGTGCTTTTTACGTTTTTAATATCCTTTTTTCAAAGTTTGTTTGCGAAATTCAGTGTAACTGTAGTGGAAACTATTAGTAGAAAGAGACATAGGTCAGTTTGGACTTAAGAGTGAGGAAATGGGTTAACAGTGAACAAGCAGAGAACTGGGACCTAAGCATGTCTTCGGCTCAAGTTGTTGACTGGCTAAATATATTATTTGCCAGAAGGAAACAACTGAAAAAACTCGAAACTAATTCGAAACGATACGAGTCTGGTTCTGGGCATCTCACTAGTGAACGCGAGGCGGGAGAATTACATTTAGCCGTTGACTGGGAAAATTTGGACGAGGGAAATGAAATTTCTCATAAAATTGAAAATCACTGTACCAAGTGACATAAATCTTGTCGGGATAAGTTTAACAAAACGAAAGTGGACCGCTTGCTAAAACAGAAAATGTCTGGAGATAGCAACGACCAAAGGAGCAGCAAACGGGCAAGAACACTTTCTCCAGAGAGCAATCAATCTCCTGTATGCTTCTTTTGTGAGGCACCTGCTACCGACGGTGAGTTAAGAGAGGCGTGTACAATGGAAATCGACTCCTGCATTCGATCTGTTGTTCACGAGCTGTGCGATGTGAATCTTAAATCTTAACTATGTGCTGGTGACATAGTAGCCCCTGGGGCCAAATATCACTCCAGTTGTTTAAAAGCACTGTGCAACCGCGCACGACAGCATAGTAAGGGAAGATTATCAGAAGAAAATAGTCAATCTATGTTCTCTAGTATTGCGTTGGCGGAATTGTTTTCCGGCGTACAAAATTCTAGAACTGAAGAACCCCGCACAACCGTTTTTAAGCTATCGGACTTGAAAAAGGAGTCTCCACGAGGCTAAAGCCGAATGTAAAAGCACGGAAAAGAGATCTCGACTGTATGCTCTCGGAATGTCCATTTCCTATGATCACGTTTTACGCCTATCATCAGATATGGCAAATGCAGTTTGTGAACACTTAAAGGAAGTAGACACGGTATGTCCTCCAAACCTAAAAAGGAACGTTTTTACTACAGCAGCAGTCGATCCATAACATCGACCACAACAGGTCATCGACCACTGCGATAACTTTTTTCACGGCACAAGTATCTCACTGATCCAGCACCGTAATGAGGAAGGGAAAGGTGTAAGCAATGCAATTATTAAGCGAAGAAATTTGTCCGCGGCGAAGACTATAGCGCCATTACCATCCAGTTACAGAAACATACTTCCTCTGTCAAGTCAAAAGTAGGGTGGTTTAAAGGTGCCCCGTACCTCGACGCAGTGTAGTTTAAAATAGCATTAATAGCCACTCTCGAGGCCAAGACAGCTGGAAATGGAAAATCCGCTAGGAAGAAAACAAAAGCAATGGTATCGTGGTCAGCTTACCACGGAGAACGGCAACAGCACGTAAATACAGGATGTCAGAGTTCCTTACTACCTCTTTTTGCAGAATGTGCTCATTCTCTAGCTATGATACAGTATACCATAACTGTTGTTATGAAAGCAATGGAACACCTCAACCCAGGACAAACTGCCGTTATAGCGTTTGATCAACTCCTGCTTGGTCTAGCTAAGGAAATACAGTGGAGGCATTCAGATACAATGGGAGAAGATAAGCTGGTAATTATGCTTGATGCACATCGATATGGAATTGGCAGTTCTTAAAGCAATAGGATCTTGGCTTTCAGGAGGTGGACGGACCGAAGCGGTTGCGCAACCGGAATAACCTCTGCGGGACGAGAAGAGTCGTTAGTAACTTCCGCGCACATTACGCGCACCAGATACGCACATCAAGTTACAGCTTCTTCGCTGTATATACTCCAACAGAGGGCTTACAAGAAGCACTTAGAATCTGTAGAAGATGCTTCTTCATTCCCCGATTGGTGCAAAGATTAAGCCAGGAAGATCCTACAGTTCCAGTTCTAGAAACTGACCCTCAAGTTTGAGTTACTGATTCTCATTCTCGTGCGCTTCTTTCTACAGTCGGACTTCAAACTGTATATATCTGCCTTGATGGCAATTACTTGATGTTCGCTATAGATCGCATCAATTACGCTCGATGGCTACCTGTTCATGGGAAATGACAGAACTACCAAACAAACATCCGAGTTCACGAGTGGTGGCAAATTTACCGTGCAAAAGACGAGTAATGCCTTTTCTTATATACCACTAGACCAAGCTTATGAACAGAAAATAAATTGATCAAGGGAGACGGTGATGTTATCGGTGTAAGTGAGAATGCGAATGCTCCTTTACGATGGATGGTGGCTGGACCAGATCTGGCAAGGATGGTGAGCGCGTCGAAGAGGAACACATCCCCAATCAGACTCGAAACCCACACCATGAGCAATCCAGTGCAATTCATGCGCGCTTCACCTGTCATGTCCAGTCTCTTGCTCTCACTAAAGAAGAGCTTGGAAACCCATTTGAAGAGGAAAGTATGGGCCTGATCTCAGTTGTCTCGAAATATATAGCTAGTCCAGCAATGAAAGCAACTTTGAACAAGATTGAGTCAGTTGGGAAAGATCAGTACGAATCTTTCATCAAAGAAAGGATCACGGAGAGATCTAAGCCAATCGATGACAGCATTTCGAGAAACAAACTTCCTTTGTGAAACCCTATGTCTAAGAGCTCGACATCAAAAGAGAAAATGAAGCTGTAATCAGCAAAAACACACTGCTAGCTGTTTTAAAAGTTGTACATCGGATGTCAAATTCGCGATGGTGATCTCGATGAGTTGTTTTTTTACATGAAATTCAGGGCTCTCCTCCCTCGCTATCTGACTGGGAAGAATCAGCTCAGGTTCCAAATGTTACTTGATACACTCTATGGATAAACTGGGGTGTTCATTAGACATACATCGATGAGCTGGGGTGTTCAGAAGACATACTGGACGGTACAATCTGCGTTCAGATATCAAAACTGCAATTCTGTAAAACCTTTCAAGAATACAGCGAAACGGTTCTACCATACATCACAAAGTCTCTAAAAAACGTTCAGAGTAGATTTGGTGTGGGACGAATACATCCTTAACAGCTTAAAAGCATGTACGAGGGAGAGAAGAGGCACTGGTGCAACAAGGAGAGCTCTCTCATCTGTCACAGTAACTCGAAATTGGCAAGACTTCAAGACAACAAGAAGGAATTATCGAGGCAGGCCATGACAATCGTGATTGAGGGTAAACAAATCGTAGCTACGTATGGAACAAAGGTACTCTGCTCTCCACCTATGACGGTAGGCAATAATCTGTCACCCTGTTCACATGAAGAAGCGGACGCGAGAATGATGGTTCATGTAGCGGATGCCCTTGGAAACAGTCACAATCATGATTCGAACAGCTGACACTGATGTGGGTGTTTTAGCAGTTGTTGTTTATCGGACCGCGAAAAAAGTAGTATTTTGCTACAGCTCGATCAACTTAAAAAGTGTCAAGATTGAAATGACATCGCTCTGAAACTTCGCCGGAAGCCATGTTACTGAATAAACGTTCTAAAATTGCATCAGTTTAAATTTCCACTTGTTGGAATACCTCTAGGGACCATTAACATACTTCCTGGCGTCCGATAAAGGCTTTTAACATGCCTTTGGACGAGTTTTATTGCTTTTAATTGCCAAGTAGTAGAATGAGTGGTTATCTTTGCTAACCCGGTTTAAAAAATCCATGTATACATCAAGTATAAATTTAAAGCGCCTAACAGCATATATCACAGTCTTTACAATTATCTGTTAAGAGTGATAGGTCTTTTCTTTTAATACTCTTTCTAAAACTCTGAAAATATCCTGTATTTATCTTAGACCACGGACAGATAACATTGCCATTACTTGCAAAAAGTGCCATGGCAGCTTTGAAAACAATTGTTAGAATTCACGATATATGATATATGTCATTGTGATCTTGTTTAATTTCCAGGCTGTTACGTTCCTGTGTTTCTCTGTCCTCTCTGCATTCCTTGGTGTGGCATTAGTCGGGTTGTACAGCGTCATGATTTTCTTCTCGGACGGAAATTATGATGCAGAAATGGTTATCCTTCAAATGCATCTCGCTCTCAGCGTTCTTGAGTGTTGTATTGTGTTTGTTTGGGCGATTTGTTGCTGTAGAAGTCCACATGCTCAGGTGAGCCGTATTAATAATTATGCTTTTAATAATAAATAATGATGATAAAAAAATAATTATAGAGCGCATAAACTATAAGTCATTATTCAAAAACGCTTTACAACAAAATATACCATATTTCTTCGAATAATAGCCGGGGGGCGATTATTCGAGGAAAGGCGATTTTTGCAAATATTTCTCACAGGAAGCCCCGACACGCCGGGGCGAAACGGCCCTAAAATTGGTCATTAAGATGTCCGTTTTTTTTTTTTGAAAAAAAAAAAAAACTGACAGCAAATATCACATTATGTCGTCACAGTTAATGAAGTCATTCCATAACCTTGATTAAAAGTTTTTAAATTCCAAATTTTTGTACTTGTTTAGAAAGAGCACAGCAAGCAGAGTGAAGAGCTAAAAACCGTTTGTTCATATCTCAAAAATTGAAGAAGATATGACATTTTGAATTATAGAGAAATCTCAATCCAAAAATGGTGACCCCCCTTAATAAATATTTTCAAATTGAAGTTGTGTTTTCCTGTTAGCAATCTCACTTGTGTTGCATATTGATTGTCCTATATAAGTAGAACCGGTGTAACTTTAAAAAAATGCCCATTGATGTTTTTTCCTGCCCTTCTAAGCACCTCAAAATGTATTTGTGACATCATTTTAAGTGACGTGATCAATTATTTTAACATCAAAAACTTGTTCAAGAGGCCACAGGCGGCTCAAGCTCACAGTACGAGGAGTTATATTTGTTTTACTTTTGTGCGAACGTTCAGCGAAACGTGATATGGGATATATACTATTACCTAACAATAGAATTGTGTTACACAGAATATCCACACGGTTTTAGGTTTTCCACGTGTATTCTTCGTCAACTAAACATAAGATGTTCTCTTCACAAATCTCTTTCGCTCGATTCTCTCGCACATGGTTTTTCGCTTACGTCATATGACATCTACGAGAATGTCCAGTTCTTTGGCGCGCGAACGCCTGACACTTAACATAAATTCCTCTACGTGACAACGTAATTTCACTACTTAACACTTCCCCCTAACTTTAAAAAGAAATGTCATCCGTGACATTTAGTATGCGATACAAAATATTCCTCTACAATAGTGGCTTGTGTTAGGATTGTTCAACACGTAAATCCTGGAGTGGGGTGATCAGGCCCAGCTCCTTACAGACCACTAACTATCACAGTTTATCTGTCCATACGAATGTTTATGATTCTGTATCACAAAGACTATCTCTGGATAGTTCTCTCAGCATTCGTAAAACGAATGTTCAAATACACAAAAGAAACCTAAACTTTTGTTTCTAAAATCTCTGAGCAACAAGAATGTATTACACGGGTTATTGTCTATCTGTACTGGAATGGCTGATATGGCACTTCCCATTGTGGCAATTGAGGCACAGCTGGATAAGGCATCCCATAGGGCATCATCATATTTGCTCTCCAGTACATTATGGGTACCGTAGGTGGGGTTAAAGTGGTCATCGGTGGTGGCAGCATACCGTACTGGTTTACTGGTGGCGCAGATATATAGGGTACTGGCGGTGGTATTTCAAACTGGTTCATCTCAGTAGGTGGTCCTGCAGTAATCTCTCGTACGTAAGTTGGGTTCCCAGGACTGTCATATGTTAGCCGTTTGGGTCCTTTTCTTACCCGCTGAGGGCGACCTTGGCTACTAGCATCCTCTTCCATGTTTGTTTCTCCACCGATGGCTTGAGGCTTTTCAGTCGTTGGTACTTCATCAGGAGAATCAGTGATGGTCGCACTGGCCTCCATTTCGCCTGACACCTCATGAGAATTAGCATTTGGGGACTTTGGTTCGACTCCCGCTGCTTCTTTGCTTGCAGACTGTACTTGTATCTGGGATTGGTCATTGCCATCATGTCCCCGTGATGGGTAATGAAGTGAAATTTCGGGAAGGTCATCATCGCTGTCATTTCCATCGCTATGCTCGTCCTGTATCAGCCGCCTACTCTCATCGCAACCATGAAGTGTTGG
Organism: Catalaphyllia jardinei; assembly: GCA_022496165.2. Lineage (NCBI taxonomy): Eukaryota > Metazoa > Cnidaria > Anthozoa > Scleractinia > Caryophylliidae > Catalaphyllia > Catalaphyllia jardinei. Next base: position 23,038,838 of record CM042758.1, on the reverse strand, counting down.
TGGTCTCAATTTCCTTATGGAAGGAAGCTCCTGCCACTGTTTAGGTGGAAGATGGTCACAAGGAAGTAACAGGTTTCGATGTAGGGTACGAATCTGTCCCTGGCCTGATTCTGGTTTTACGTCATACACAGGGCTTCCCTCCCCTTTTCTTGCAATCACCATATGAATCTCATCTTCCCAGAAGGCACGGAGCTTTCCAGGTCCACCTCGAGGGGTAAGGTTGCGTACCAGGACACGATCTCCCACTTGCAGTGCTGAGGATCTCACTCGTTTGTCGTAATTCCTTTTTCCTCTAATGGCACTTTTCATGGCAGATTTTGATGCAAGTGAGTAAGCTTCTTGCATGGCAGTTTTCCATTTGGTCACATACTCAGCATGTGATCTGGCTCCCGTTTCTGGCTGGAGGTTAAAGATTGCATCAATTGGTAGTCGAGGGCTTCGACCAAACAAGAGGAAAAATGGCGAATAACCGGTTGACTCATGGACAGTGCAATTATATGCATGAATGAGCTTGTTTACATGGTCTTTCCAACTGGCTTTGCAAGTTTCGGGGAGAGTTCGCAGCATATTCAGTAGCGTGCGGTTCATCCGTTCGACCAAACCATTCCCTTGTGGGTGATACGGGGTAGTTCTAGAATGCATAACTCCAGAAAGTTCCTCTAACCTCTTGAATAAACGATTTTCAAACTCCCCTCCCATGTCATGATGAAGCTTCTCTGGAAATCCAAAACGCGGAATAAAGTCATTGAAGATCCGATCTGCAGCAGTAACAGCGGTTTTGTTCCTCGTGGGATATGCTTGAGCATACTTAGTAAAGTGATCTACCACAACTAGAATGTACTCATAACCCCCTGAACTCCGCTCTAGATGTACAAAGTCAATGGAGAGCATTTGAAGAGGAGCTGTTGTGAATATTGGCTGTAATGGTTCTCTTGTTGGTAGATTTGGGCGTCTCTGTTTCAGACAGCGGCATGTATGATGGATAAAGTGGTCTATATCCCTCCTCATGTGAGGCCAATAAAATCTCTCACGAGCCAATGCTAGCACCCTCTCGACACCAAGGTGACCCATTTCTTCATGGAGTTCACGATACACAGTGCGTCGGAATTTCTGTGGAAGAACTATCTTCTGATCACGATACAGGATACCACTCTTCTTGTCTAGATGAAGTTTGTGCCACTCATTCAGGAGCTTACGAACCAACGGCGGTTCTTTTTGCTTTTGCCCAACTGTCGGCTTCTGGTTTGTTTTGATAACTTCCAAAACACGCCCAATGTGAGGATCTTCTTTCTGTGCTCTCACCATGTCCACCACTTTTACTTGACTGCAGCCTGTTTGTAACGGAATATCCATCTGATGTAGCGCCCCGTCGTCATCAGTCAGGGCCATCAACCAGATTGAGTCTCCCCTTGACAATGTCTGAATTCCACAGATTGAGGCCTGCAAGCTCTCAGGAACTACCCTCTCAGTACAACTATCCATGTAGTTCTTGAAGTCGGCAGGTATCCTGGAAAGGCTATCAGCATCAGTGTTTAACCTGCCTGGTCTGTATCGTATTTCAAAGTTAAAGTCCGCGAGCTCTCCAACCCATCTCAGTCCTGTGGCATTTAACTTGGCAGACGTTAACACATAAGTTAAGGGATTGTTGTCTGTGTATACGACAAATTGAGGCGTGTAGTAGAGGTAGTCCCTGAACTGTTCTGTCACTGCCCATTTTAAAGCTAGGAATTCAAGCTTGCCTGAATGCATATGATAGTTGCGTTCTGATGGAGTCAGAGTTCTTGATGCATAGGCGATTACTCGTGTAGAGCCATTCTGTTCTTGGTACAAGACGGCACCTAGGCCATCCTGGGACGCATCAGTATGTACTATAAATGGTGCATCGTAATCTGGATATGCCAGCAGAGGGGGTGACGTTATGTGATTTATCAAGACCTCTAATGCTGACTGGTGCTGTGTCTCCCACTTCACTGGTGATGAAGATGGTACTTGCCCACTGTTTCCCCTGGGACTATGTTTAGAGGAAGCGACATTCCTCTTCTTCCGCAGGTCAAGGCTGAGAAGATCATAAATGGGTTTTGCTGTTTGTGAAAAGTTTTTGATATGGCGACGGTACACACCAAGTAGACCCATAAGTCTTCTCACTTCTCCAACTGTTCGTGGTCTTAAGTTCTTCATTGCAGTCACTGCACTTGTGGCTTTGGGATCTATTTGGTACCCATCCTGAGAGATAAGTCTTCCAAGGAAAGACACTTCCCGTTTGAAGAATGCACACTTTCTAGGTTTTAACTTTACGCCATGACTCTTCAAGCGACGAAGAACTTTACGAAGGTGTTCAATGTGTTCAGAAAATGTCACTGAAAATACTATTACATCATCCAAGTAAGGAATACACATCTCGTCGCGGAGCTCTCCGAGGCAGTTCTCCATAAATCTCTGAAAATTTGCTGGCGCATTCATGAGTCCGAAGGGTATCCGAACCCATTCGTATAACCCCCATGGTGTAATGAAGGCTGTCAGTGGTTGACTGTACTTTCCCATGAACCCCTGGTGGTAGGCTTTGCCTTGGTCCAGGACACTAAACCATGACTTGCCCCCCAAACTGTCCAAAGCTTCCTGGATACGAGGAATCGGGTGACGATCTGGAACTGTTTTCTTATTTAATTCTCGGTAATCTATGCATAGTCTCATTCCACCATCTTTCTTGCGGACACAGACAATACTACTTGAAAATGGGGATGTAGACTTCCTGATGAAACCTCGGTTAAGCAAGTCCTCGATGTAGCCTTTAACTTCTGGGTAAAGCGGACGGGGTATGGAGAGGTAATTTTTCTGAACTGGCTGGTCACTAGTCATCTTAATATCCATTTCTAACTCCGAGATGCAACCAACATCATCATCATTCATTGCAAATGCATCTGCTTCCTCCACCAACAACTGCTGTGCTTGTTCCTTTTGTTCTGCTGTAAGTCCACTCAAATCAACGTCTGGTAACCAAGACAAGTTACTCTCACTTTCCTCAGTTAGGTTATGTTCTTCACAGGGCCGGTCCTTGTCTGGAGTCAGCGTCTCTGGATCCTTGAATCTCACCTCTACAGGAGTCACCGAGCGAACTAACTGAAGGCGGCCCAGAACCACTCTTCCGGGTAGAGCAATGTCGTGATTGGTGTTGTTGGTCACACTGATGGATAATATGGTAGCATCACCTTTCTTCACAGTTGTAAGGGATTCGTGTACTTCTAATCCTGAAGGCCAGGCAGCCAATTCATCTGGTTCAAAAATTACCGGTGTCTTGCGGTGAACTGGTCCAGTGTTGGCACGACAGGGTAAACGAACAGTCTGTCCAGCAGGGACAATGTGTGACTTCTTAGTCGATTTAACCAGGCAAAGATCACCAGAATTAGTAGCACGTATGATGCCTATCAAGGCTTGTATGTCACTATCTCTACTTTGGTGGAAGCTTTTCATCATCCTTCCTAGCAATTTGTCCCCATCCACCTCACCTTCAGTGTTCTTAACCATCAGCTCTATGACATTAAAACCAATTATGGGCTGTTCAATGTCCTCCTTCGTTACTAAGAATGGAACTCTTATTTCTGCCTCGTTTTCATTTGTCAACCTTACACCAATCTCTACCCATCCACAATAAGGAATATCAGTTCCGTTTGCTGCTTGCAAACTAATAGAACCATTAGAACCAAGTAACTGTTCAATATCTCGTATTTGGACGGATGATAGCTGGCTCTTCAGAAAACTCTCAGATACAATAGAGACCTGGGCTCCGGTGTCCCATAAAACTTCTACAGGCTTGTCATCCAGATAGCACTGCACCGAGCATTTCTTCCCCACCAGCTTGGCTATACGCTCTTGTTGCCTCGGAGTAATATGGCTAGCATACACATTCTCATCTTGGGTATCTCCTAACCCCTTTTCTTTATGAGCTCCTCTCTCAGAGAGTTCCTTAATTGCCTTGCACAACACCCTATGTTTTGGTCGATGAGCCTTCTGGCAACCCACGGAGCAGTACCACACAGACTGGCACGCTGAACACTGTAATAAATGTGTATGGTAATCAACTTTAAGGCAACCACTACACTGGTGGGACTTCTTTTCCTCTGGTGAGGCTACTCCCTGTCCCGCGGGGGTAGCCTGGATGCGTTTCCCGGAGGACTTCTATACTTGGTCTGACAATAGCGGGCAATATGATTTAGGCCACCACAGAGATAGCAGTGTGGGCAACGGTCGCCTTCCCTCTTCCTCCTACACTCTTGACAACCAGGTGACCTTGCTCCCATTGTCACTCCGTTTCCGGGACGAGCAGGACTTATGGAGTCTGCTTTCTGGCTAGTTGCTGTTTCACGAAGTGTCTGAACCTCCGACCGCACTGAAGCCAGATCTGCTTGCACAGCTTTCAGGGTTGCTAGAATGTGCTGATCCTTTTGCTGCTCTTTCTGCTGCTCTTTCTTTGTACTTGTATCAGCTGAACTCTCTACCGTGTACACCTTAGCAGATTTCCCCTTGCTTGTAAGACTAAACTTATTACTTCTTTCTGTCTCTGCAGATATAGCTAGGCTCATGACTTCTATGAGATCTTCATCTGCAACTTGAGGGTCTTGGGTGAGCGGTCTTACTTTTGCACGAATAGTCTCATCAGCCAAACCCGTTTCCAAAGCATGAAGGAATAGACTCTGCACTGAAGAGGCATCATACTTGATCCCACTACCAGATTCTTTTGAGGCACTAATTACCTTTTGCCTTATGGTGAGTGCTCTCATCAAAAACGACTGAGGATCTTCATTGGGTTGCTGTGTAATGTTTGTTAACAACTGGTAAAGTTCTGTTGCATTTTTTTCATGGAAATGGAAGCGAAGAATTTTACGCAGCCTTGGCAGGGTGAGCTCAGTCATGTTCTCTAAATAACTTCTCAGTTGTAAGCCTGGTTGTACAGCACGTACCACAGCACTAACAACTTCTTTATCTGCATATCCCTTCGCAAGCCCGGATTCTATTTGGGAGATCAATGCCTGATAACCCAGCTTGTCTTTCTGTCCAAGTTCACCCACCACTCCTAGAATTTTAAAATCTCTGCGGAATATGCTTTGCTCAACCCCCTTCACAGGAAAGTTAATTGTGCCCTCGCCCTTTACTGGATCAGCAGGTTTCTCTTTCTTTATCTCGGCCAGTTTCTCTTCGACTAATTTCTGTTTGGATTCTAAGTCACCCAGTTCCTTTTGCAGCTGTTTTAGGTCACCTTTGGTTTCTAATTCTTGTTGGCCATACTCATGTTCCATTCCCTCGAGTGGCGGAGGGCCCAGGTGGGCAATTAATCCGTCAACATACTCCATTTGGTCATCGCCAGTTAATTTCTCAAAAGAATCCTCAATTTTGTGTCTGATGACCCGAATAACACCCAGTTTTCCCTTGCCCTCTACTGCCGACTTTTCAACTTCCGCATGAGGAGCAAATTCACATAACGCATTCAAGTCCAGCGACAAAATTTTGCGATCCAGGAGAATTAGTTTTTCCTCCGCCATTTCGTCTTACTTGTAAACAACACGATCAGAAACCCACAAAATCCACTAAATAAAACAACGTTCCTACCTTTCACCAGCCTCACAAATGCGTCTCACTACCTCTTTCAGCAGCTGCCCATAACAATTGCCCTCTCACACCACAATCCGTCGCATTCTTCTCGCCTAAAGTCATCCAGTGCGATCCGCCATGGGCTTGAACATGCAATGGCGGCGGTCCACATAAAGTCCTCGCACGAACTGATCAAACAAGCATCGATACAGGCAAATCCATACAGTTCCGTCGAAAAATTCTCCCGGACAGGCCCCCAGAAATGTTACACAGAATATCCACACGGTTTTAGGTTTTCCACGTGTATTCTTCGTCAACTAAACATAAGATGTTCTCTTCACAAATCTCTTTCGCTCGATTCTCTCGCACATGGTTTTTCGCTTACGTCATATGACATCTACGAGAATGTCCAGTCCTTTGGCGCGCGAACGCCTGACACTTAACATAAATTCCTCTACGTGACAACGTAATTTCACTACTTAACAATTGGACCACGCAAAACGTGACTATTAACTTGCAGCATATGGAGGTGTTGTGCTACAACGGTTTGAAGGTTTGAATTTATAAAGGTTTGTATGGGAACACAAAGGGTTTGGTTGAAAAAGTCAATTCTGCTTAAATTTTGTGAGTAAAATCTGCTTACCCTGTTGCTGTGTTGTATTTGTTGTTTGCCAGCTCCTCGATGGGTTCCACTGCTAAACGAAAGACAAGGCTGCATACTGATTTCCGGAGTGCCCGCTGCTCGAAACGAATAAATCCACTGAAAATAACCCTGCAGACTCATTTCCTCCGTAGAATCGAAGATGAGATGTTGAAGGTTTATGTCAGTTCGCTCGCTTCGCAATTCGGTCCACAGCGCCTCTGCGGGAGAGACTGAAATTTCTTTAAATTGCTGTAACTCGATAAATATTTGTCATAGCGAGGAACGGTTTTCAGTATTAGAGTCCGCAAGTCATGCTCTTTCAGATGAAATATTTGGTGGTTTGAAATTAGAAAATTTGTGTACCGCGTTTTTGTGATTTCATTAAATATGACTTCACAATATGACATTTTGACAGTTTTTACTCTCAAAATGATCGAGACACCTATCCAAGGCAGTGTGCAAAGTTTGGTAAGAAATTGTGCAAAGAGTGCAAACTTGCCCTAGATGACCGATTTTAAGGTCGTATGGCCCCGGCGTACGAAGTAAATATTTCACGGTTTTATTATACCAAGCAATGAAGGAAAAGTGAAATACATGAGCATTACCATAGAAAAAACTGTAAAAAAAAACCGGTGTTTTTTGTAACCATACAGTTTTAAACAATTAAATAAAAGCTTGTTTGTTACCCAAGATTTCAATTTTTAACTTGAGATGGAGGGGGTAAGAGAAAGAGAAAATGGCGAGGGGGGATTATGCGAGGAAGGCGATTATAAACAATAATTGGATGAGGTTTTTGTGATATCGGGAATAATCAAGGTCGAGGCAAGTGTAATCAGCTTCTGCCTCCGGCCTCGGCTGATTACACTCGCCTCGACCTTGATTATTCCCGAAATCACAAAAACCGAATTCAATTATTGTTTTATTATACATTGTTGTAAGGAAAATATGTGTGAAATGCAAGTAGATTTTATTTGTGCTTCTAAAAATACAAGGACAAACGCACCAAGCGGCCACATCTTTCGAAACCATTCAAGTGCTCGTGCTCTTTAGCCAATGGTGTATTACGCATGCGCACTGTACGAGGTATAATCTGCACATATAATTGGATAGCAGATTATACCCTAATCAGTAAAGGGGGTAAGTTTCTAAAGAAACTGTGGTGCTGCGTCGGTGGGAGTATTACAAGATAATTTGGTTTTATCAACTGAGTTGATAATGTGAATTAGCCACCGTAAAGAGATTTACCCTAATCATGCTTGTCCACAAAATCACGTGAATTCTCAAAATAAGCAGGGGCTCTTGGCCAATCAGAATGCTGATAGTGAGTACAATGTATAATAATATTAAATATTTCGGTCAAAGTGGGGCGATTATTCGAGGGAGGCGATCGATTAATCGAGGGACGGCTATTATTCGAGTAAATACGGCATAGTTTACAAATTCAAAAGGCTTTTTGAAAAGAAATGTCTTTAGTCTTTTAGAGTCAGTGCCAACCCAATTTTTTTTAAAAGTAGATTTGGATATTTCGCATCATACATTTCTTGCCTAAGAAATTTTGCAATCTTTCTTTCCTTAGTTGCAAGCAAGTAGGTATTCTGTGCGCGCTGGCTACGCCATGACCCAGAGACCTGGTGGCTTCCCTGTAACCTCTCAGATGCAATTGAGCGGTGAGCCACAAGGGGGCCAACCTCAAGCTTTGTACAGAAACACAATCTCTGGTTACCAACCTCAGCGCATTTTCATGCCTCCGCCAAATGAACAAGGACTGTACGTTGCGCAACAAAACCAACAGGTATGACTGTAGCCCGAGTAGCTGGTGAGGTTTCGTGGTAGTTTTATTTTTTTAGTACACTGCGTGGACAGTCGGTGGCCACCTTCTAAGCGGCCCACTGTAATAACCATCAGTTGGTCGACCCGTTGAGGGTTTTCTTTTATGCTTAACCCTAGTAAGCGCGTAACCAAAATTTAATTCACATAGTTTGGCTTTAAAAAAGAAGCAGAAAGTGAACGCTGGTAGAAACATTCAAAGACATTTTATTCTTAAGGTCGGCACAAACGATGGGACTAAGCCCCGCGACTAGTCCCTGCAACTAGTCCCTTGAAAAGTTTACACGAAGGGACTGGTCGCAGGAACTAGTCCCACAAACAGTTCACACGAAGCGTTTTGTGAAACAAGTCGCGGGGACTTCTCCTAAAAATTCAAACTAGTTTGAATCCGTGGGACTAATCGCAGGGACTAAAGTTGGTCCCTGCGACTAGATTTTAAAACAAAAATTTCCAGTTCACACGATGCGACTAGTGTCACAGGGACCAGTCGCAGGGACTAGTCCCATCGTGTGTGCCGACCTTTATCTTCCCGTGATATTATGTTCCCGCCTTCAGTATGTTGGTATGGGAATAATGTGACGTTTCTTCTAAACCTTGTGATAATTAGTGACTAGCGTCCAGCTCCCATTTCCCCGAGGGGTTGGATAGTGTAGTTTAAGCAATTGGAAAGAAGAAGCCTAAAAAAAAAAAAAATCAGGGCTTCAACGAGATTCGAACCCGTGACCTCCGTAAATACCGGTGCGATGCTCTACCAACTGAGCTATGAAGCCACAAATTGGGAGCGAGGTCAGTTTATTGAGTTCATATTTTCACGTGCAGTGAAATGATGTGAAGTATATATGAAATTGTACATGAAAGTGAACAGTGACCTCGTTCCCCATAAATGGCTTCATAGCTCAGTTGGTAGAGCATCGCACCGGTAATTGAGGAGGTCATGGGTTCGAATCCCATTAAAGCCCTGATTTTTTTTCAGGCGTATTCTTTCCAATTGATTAAATTACACTATTTACTCGACGATCACTTTTCACTTTCATTTCATTACATCGTCTATAAATATAGAGAACACCTACTCTGCTTACAATGTTAACGTAACTCACAATTTAACGGTACCAACAAAACTTACAATAGCGAAAAAT
>CM042758.1:22995028-23006109 GCA_022496165.2 Catalaphyllia jardinei | reverse complement strand
GTCATTGTCATTGTCATTGTCATTGTCATTGTCATTGTCATTGTCAGGAACAACAGTATTTCTAATTTTTTACCACATACATGTAAGATTCAAGTTTGTATGAACAAAGTAGCCAATAAAATTGTTATTGTTATTGTTTTGGTAGACCACCCGCCAACTGACCTTTTTCCTTCACTTGAGGAAGGCTCGTTGACGGCTCTGAAAGCTTTTGTTATTTTTGGGTTGGATCTTGGGAAGGGGGTTCAGAGGTTCAAAGATAAGACGATATAACAAGCTGACGTGGCCACAGATTGCTGGAAATCTAATTTCCGAGGACCTCAATTTAAACATTTCCGGACTTACGCCTACAGGGGTTTCAAAAAATCCTGTATCCGCCCCAGTTATTCAGGATTAATTTAATATATTAGAAAATCATTTGCAACCAAAGTTTACTTGGGATCTTGTTTAACTTCCAGGTCTGTTGGTTTAAGAGTTGCTCTTGTATTAATCTGACGGGTGGTGGCAGTATTATCATGCTCTACAGCTTGGCCGTTGCATTTTTAATTACAATAAAAAGCGAACATTCTGACACAGAAGTGGCTACGCTTACAATGATTTTGATTCTTGGATTCATCGAGGCTGTCACTGCGGTAATCCCTTTCAGGATAAGTTATCCTAGCAATCTCCCACCACAGGTGAAAAGAACTTTTTTGTAAATCAATTTTCAAAACACTATATTATGAGTTACTCCACGCAAGAGAATGTATATTTTTAAACAACTCGTATATTAGCATTATAAATTTCTTGCCTAAGTAGTTTTTCTATCTTTCTTTACTTAGAGGCATTCCGCAAGTAATGTACACTGTGAATTCTGGTTAGTCACTGTTACGTCATGTCCCAGGGACCTGTTAGTGTTTATGCGGCCTCTTCGTTGCAGTTTAGCGGTGGGCCACAAGAAGGCTAACTTGAAACGTTTCTTGTATCTGTTTCGGGAGCGGATGATAATCCGGAATTTTGATACACGTACAATTTGCCTTTGTTTTGGAAAAAGCGACGACAGATAAGAGTCCGAGCTCTAAACTTGAGGCGGCAGATACCCTGTTTTGATAGGTGTCAATTGACCATAACAGGGATTTCCAATATCAAAGAAGGAGGCTTGTTGGTGCTGAATAAGTTGACGTTTCCACTAAGTCTTGTGCTAATTCCAGATGAACTCTCATTAACAGGCTGTTTCTGTAAAACCCGACCACTGATTTTACTTTGAAAATTCGATTTTTCTCATGAGCTGGGATTTCGAAGCCCTTACCTAGTCAATCACTGAAATGGTTTTTGTTTGATCAAAATTTTTCTAGGATTGAATTTCGGTACGCTTGACACAATTTGCATGCTTGCCGAAACTGGAAAGATAGCACATATTGCCGGCGCTCTAAAAATATAATGTTCGCTCAATGGTCCCCAATTTTTTTTTCCAACTGTAGATATATCATAGCAGTTTGTTTAGCCATGTTGCAATTACAATTCCATGTTGCTCCTTAAACAGTTAAAAAAAGATTTTCTACCCGTTAAATCGAGTTTTGAGAACCAAACACGAAAATAGCTCTACTTCGAAGGCACGTTTGAATTCAAAACTGTGGCACTTGTTTGAAATTGCCGAACTACATGAATAGAAAGTATAAATGACCCTTGATTTAAAACAAAAATAAAATTTGTCTGCCCACTAAGTTTTCAAAGCTAGCGACCCCTTAAAGTTCAGGAAATTTCGAAAATAATCCAGTGAGTAACTATCATACTCCCCTTCGTAAACTGCTCCGATAAATAAATTCACTTGAATCTCTTACCTAGTTTTAAGATTGAAGTTTAGGTCCTTCGTAGAGATCCTGAAACCTGGGCAGCATTAAAACTGCCAGCTTTTCCTTCCAGCTGTAGGTGGTGATCCGGTGATCCAAGGAAGCACTGGCAAATGGCACGCCCATTTTGTGTTTAAAACAGGCATCTAAAGCGGTCTTCACACGGCAAAATTAAGTTAGCAAACTCGTGTTGGAAAACTTCAAAAAGTCGACAAACTCTTTCCTTCACACGTCAAACTCGTGTGAATTACAAACACGGTAATTTGCAACATGGCTGCAATAGAAAGAAAGAGAGAAATAGAAAGGCTTGGACGAAACCCAGTTCGTCCGCGCACTCCTTCGTTTTGTTTTGTTTGTTTGTTTTCTTTGTAGGCTAAAGATGAAACGTCCGCGAACGTACAACCGGACAATTGTGAACCACTTTGATAAATTTAAAAAAGTGTTGACTCGCGTCCCCCATGTTGTGTGTCACGCAAATAAATCACGTGAATAGAGCTCGTTTTGATTGGTTGATAATTACCAACACATGTTGGCCAACCGTTTACATATCAGATACGAGTTTACCAACACGAAAAAGTTGTTGAAAAAGTTGGCGAGAATGGAGGCAAGTTTTATTTGTCGCCAGCAGTTTTCCAACTTGTTTGCCGACTGTTGTTGTGCAGTTCACACACATCAGCTGGAATTTGCAAACTTTAGTTAGCCGTGTGAAGGCCGCTTTAGTTCTTAATCCGCAACATTGATCAATGATGATGTACGGGAAGACTGGGAACTAAAACACCTGTTGTATACACAAAATGACCTTGGCATTTATCAATCCTTCCTTGGATCCCTGAATCATCGTTTACTGTTTATACATGTATGTGTGCCGAGAGTTGTCCAAAAGATTTGCTTCTACAACCCTTTAAGACGGCTCTACACGGTTAAACCGGCTTCGAGGAAAACAATGGCCAGTAATACAAACAACATGGAAATATGTGACGTCACTCTCGACACAGATGAGGAACGTATAAATGCACCATGTATAGAAAGCTACAGATGGAAGGAAAAGCAGGCAGTTTTAATGCTACCTAGCTTTCAAGGGTCGCTACAAGGGACCAAAACTTTAATTTCGAAGCCAGAGATTTACGTGAATTTATAGGAGAATTTTTCGAAGTCGAGCATGTTAGTTACTCACTGGAATGTTTTCAAAACTGATTTCCTTAACTTTAAGCGGTCACTAGTTTTGAAAACGTAGTTATAAATACGTTATAAATTCAGGGCCATTTATACTTTCTATTCATGTAGTTGAGTAGTTTTAAACAGGTAACAAATTTTTGAAACGCGCCTCAGTTCAAAGTAGAGCTGTTTTCGCGTTTGGTTCAAAACTCGATTTAATGGGTAGAAAATCTTCTTTTAACCGTTGAAGGAACAACATGGAATTATAATTTTTCCAGTTTCGGCAGGCACGCAAATTGTGTCGACCGCACCAAACTTCAATCAATCGTAGAAAAAATCAATTAGAATTTTGAATCAAATAAAATACATCTCATTTTAGTAACTTACCAAATAAGGGCTTCGAAATCCCAGCTTATGAGCAAAACCGAATTTTGCAAGTAAAATCACTGGTCTGGCTTTACAGAGCTTAAGCTGTCAATCCCTATCAAGCCGTCACTCCCCATTTCCCCGAGAGGTTTGACTACGGGAAATTTTTGGGGGCCGCGTAATGAGGGTAAGGACAATAGAGAATTCTCTTTTAGACACTACTATTAATATTATTGCTATTTTAAGTCTGCTAATGCTACTTACTCCATGATTCAGGCGTCTATTGGTGTTCCTGTGGCAGTTCCAATTCAAAGAGACACACGATTCGCTTCATGCCAAACTGTCAGTCCAGAGACACATGACAACCAATCACAGGTAGTCATGTTTCCGGATTCTAGAGAAATGGACGATCCACCACCTCCGTATGAATCCGTTGTCTTAGGTTACCAAACCGTGCAGGTTGACTTGTCTCAGTCCAATACCTCCTTTGCAATACCAGCAGGCGATGGCATCGTTGAATTCCAAACTGGGCCTTCAGAGGCACAGGAAGATCAGCCCCAAATAGTTCAGCTTCCTGATTTTTCATCATCGGCGGAAAATCCACCTCCCCCGTATGAATCCGTTGGCTTAGGTTACCAAACCTTGCCTCCGTCCTTTGCCGCCGTCCCAATACAAGCAGTTGATGACGTCGTTGAATTTCAAACTGTCTCTTCAGAGGCACAGGGAGATCAACCCCAAATAGTTCAGCTTTCTGGTTCTTTAGGAATGGAAAATACACTTCCTCCGTACGAAGATGTTGCATCAGGTTACCAAACTTTTCAGGTTGACATACTTCCGCCCTATGATGAGGCACTGAATGGAAATCGTACGCCTAACGCCTAATTGTGTTAGTGAAGAATTCACGCCTTAAATATCTCGCAGCATCCGTCTTGTTGTTCAACAATATGTCAAGACAATAGAATATGACTAGGAGCCTGCAACTACCCCATATTCCTGTCACGGCGTTTTCACAGACCGATCTATTTTTAGTTTGAATTTATCTCGAATATTAATTTACATCTCCACAGGAACCTCAGTAGCCAATTACATTCACAAACACGGACTAATGTCGACATGTTCACGCGAGGCCGCATTGTTTTATCCCGTTTCCGAAGCGTGCTAATGTAGACTGGAACTGGCCTATTTCGCGAAAAAATAAATTTAAAAATAGACTGGTTTGTAAAAATGCCGTTGCACTGGCTTATTATGGGAGTTGCAGGCTCCTAGTAATGGGCTCCTGGTAAAAATACAAAAACTAGGTAAATTTTTTCTTAGTTCGTGAGCGGACGGTATTCAACAAATCCTGCGATCAGATTGGTCCTGGGAGCGGGCGGAAACACACGTTTGGAGACGTGAACTGGTGAACTAAATGTACTACTTGAAGTAGTCAAAGTAAATCTGCTCTTAATTATTACTTCTTTCTTTGTCTAAACTCGCTCCTGCGAAAATTTCTTATGAATCCTTCGTAGATGGCACGTGACAAAGTTACGTAAACAAACCTATTTGTAGTCAAAACCAAGTTACCGTAGGAAAAAAAAAATAATAAGCTTGTTATTTGCCGGCCCAGGTCAGTCCGTATTGGTGACTGTACCCTTACGTACGTATGGCTCTCGGTCTGTGTCGGAGGTCTTGAGTATGACCCGAGACCGCAGTTTCTTTCAAATCTATAAGTTCATTGTGTAAGTATTTATTATGCCTTCAAACAAACAGGAGTTTGAATAGAACTTCTGTTCTTATTTGCTGCTTTTTAACAGTTGCAATGATAGTATTAAATTATTTACATACATTGCTTGCATTTGACATGTGTACCACATCAGTATTATTAAATAAAAAAAATTGGTTTACAGAAGGTACGAGTATAGTTTAAAAATTTATTATAAATAAACTACTAGTTTAAGTATAAGTTGAATAAAACTTTGTCATGCTAATACAAGTAAATAAATTACAGAATATACAAAAAGTGCATGACTGGAGAATAATTGGGAGAAATTATTCACGCAATATGTGAAAAAATTAAATTATAAATTTATCAGTAGTACAGGTAATGACATCAAAGCTAAGGATTAACACCACGAGCGTTTAGGCGAGTACAATTTGAAGGAATTTTTACAAATTCGAATTGTAGTGCAATTAAACTTGTCGGTGTCTTCATAGACTAATTATGACATTCCTTATATTGGACTGAAAAAAAAGATACGAAAAATTGATGATAACTCCTAAAAGTAATATCGTAATGGAAATAATCAATTGATAAGGAAATTATTAAAGCATTTGTTTAGATCTTGTATCGGAATTTTGTATTTCATTTTTGGTGCAAAGTATTACTGTAAAACGGGTATTAAATTTTTCTTTGGTTTGAAACAAAAATAGGTCTTTTCGAGATTGAATGTAAAAGCTATGGACTTGTGATTTGGTTGACAGTATCCTCAGGCCTAAGAACACACTACAATTGCTTTTCTACGGTAGGGTTATTAGACATATTTACCTTTTTATATTATGGAAATGAGAAAAGTGATGACGTCACAGGTGGGGCCACTAAAATAGGACAACACTCAATCACAAATATCTCGAGAAAAATTTAAGCAGTGTTCTTAAACTTGGCACCAGAACTGTACATCGTAAAAGAAACAAAACGACGCCTGTCGTGCCGTTGCCATGTCAACATTTATGCCGCTGGCCCTGTTTTAATTAAGACTAAAATTACCAGATTTTATCTTAAAGAAGGATCATCCACTCGCAACAATCTAATGGAAAGAGTAAGACATAAGGAGACCATTTGTGTTCCAAGCAAAACTCTCTGTCGACGCAATTGAAAAGGTTGCAAATGGGGGGATATTTGGTTTTTCACCCAAAGAGTCAAGGGTGTTGCCATGGCAAAAACATGATATATGTCATTCTGTTTCTTTTTTGAGGTTTCTTTCGGGCTCCAAGTTTGAAGATCACTGCTTCAACATTTCTAATGATATTCTTTATTTAGTATTTTACTGTTTCAGTGGAATTATTTATGACGTCATCACTTTCCTCACGTGCCTTATACAAAAACGTGAATATCTCTAAAACGAAAGATGATATTCCAAAAAGGAAAACGCCATTTTTCTTCACTTGAAAAGCCTTTCGAATAGGTGGCAATATTTATTTATTTATTTTTTTTTAATTTTAATAATTTTTTAAAGGACGTAGTTTAATTGATCGTTAATCACAGCATGTGACTTTTCAAGAAATGCAGAATCCGCCAGAATGTAAGTGACTTCCTGTTAAATGTATCCTGTGTCTCGTTAGTAAGAAATACAAACTCATGATCAACGCCAGCCTTTGTACCTTATTACGTAAAAAAGAAATAGAGGGGTTTCAAGCGTGACGAACTATAAATGACGTCATCACTCTCCTCATTTGCATATTACAAAAACGTGAATATCTCTAAAACGAAAATTAGATATTCCAAAACGGAAAACGCCATTCGTCTTTAATTCGGCACTTTGAGAAAAATATTTTTTTACAATTTGTTCGTTTTGTCGTTGCACGTTGTCGAAAAACATGCCAAGAATGTCTGTGAAACTCGCACTGTGGTTTCTTTCATTTAGAAAAAAGCAAACAATAATATCCGCGCCTTACACTCCCAACCCACTGTAGCTGGATGTCATTACGAAAAAAGCTCTTTTTTCCTTTTTTTTTTGAATTTTCATTCCCACTTATTCGGAGGTGCAGACCGAAAAAGTCGAAAAATTTATGTTCACCGTTCTTTTTGCACGCCAGCAGCAAAGCCAGTGAGTGCCCCGCTTCCGAAATCGTCCATGTTCATTATACACGGTGAATGGAGAATATGTTTTTTTTCCTCGTTGAGATATTTGCACCAGTCTACCAAATAAAAATTGGAAAGCGGAACGTCTTTAACCTTTAGGTTTTTTTTATAAGCAGCCCAGCTGCCGAAGAAAGCTAGGTGGCGGGTTTATGTACATTCCTTTTCCATTTCTAAGAGGAGGACACAAACGTTGCTGTCGAGAGGGCGGCTTTACCAACATTGATGAAGTCAATGATAAAAGGCACTCCTATAGACGCGACGAGAAATCCGCTGTTCTGCCGCCGCAACCCATACCTTGACCAACAAGATGGTTTTTTAACAATCTTTTTCCGTACTGGGGTCATCGCTTGAACAAGTTTGTAGAGATTTATTTCGAGGTCAAATTATTGAAAATATGAACTCAATAATTTGAAAAACTGCACGGGAAAATATGAACTCAATAATTTGACCTCGCTCCCAATGTGTGGCTTCATAGCTCAGTTGGTAGAGCATCGCACCGGTATTTCGCGGAGGTCATGGGTTCGAATCCCGTTGAAGCCCTGATTTTTTTCAGACTTCTTCTTTCCAGTTGCTTAAATTGGAAAATTTACTGCGAGGATCATACTTCACTTGCATCTATAACCGCAGTTCAAATATGAATTATTTCATATATACATCACAGAGCAGAAATAATCAACAAAGTTACGATGACAATTTCTTTCATCAACTCGAATAAAGATTTCGATTTTGTTGGTTGAGTTATCAAAACTCCTTGTTTTTTTTATTTTCGCAGTGTAAAGTTTCACTATGTGAAAAAAAAAACAACAAAAAAAAAACATGATGTTAGCCGGTAATCTTTGTTGTAGCATCTCAGCTCAAAAGACAGATAAACAAATGTTTGTTAAGATTTGTTGACAATCGAAAACACCGAAGTGAACTTGAAAGTTCACGCGCTGCACCATGCAAATGAGCTACTCGTACGCTTCAGACTTGCCGAACAAAAACTTTGACAAACTCGCCAAACAAGCAGAAACAATACGAAACTACCAAAAGCAGGTTTTGGTTTAAGCATTGTTTGAAAACTCACAAACTCGATTTAGGGTAAAGAGTTTTCTTACATAACTGTTCTCTACAGAACAAACGCAAGAGTTTACGCGTACAACTACTGGGAGCAGATATTATTCATTCACAGCGCAAAATTAAAGAAATTTTCGACCCTGAAAAACTCACTTTTGCCATTAACTCAGAACATAAGAACGCATAGAAGAGCCCTGGTTCTTCTTCCCTACCTTCTTCCCTGTCTTCGCTGCGAAAAATCCGCAAGAGAATCTCGCAATTATCACCATTTGATCACGCAACGTTACAACATCCACGCGAGAACCCACGAGGCGTACTTGGATCCGGATATATGACGTCTGGATGGCGCGATTTTTATGCTAAAAACAGAAAAATTGTCTTATATCATAGGTGCGCGCGGATCCCAAGACTTACGGTCTCCGTCCCCGATTGTGGTTCCTGGGATTTCTCCATATTGTGCCAGAGTAAACCCTTTGAAAATAGGACTAAAACTTGCCAGATAGTTTTTTCGGTTTTCGTGCTGCGGCCGCAAAGTCAGCCGAAAACTTGGACTTATTTGCATCACTCTTAGGGAAAGAGGGCTCGGTCTGTTAAAATGATCTTTTTGTGTGTATGTTTGGTATCAAAATTACAACGCAAGAATGTAAAAATATTGCCGAGAGGTGCATTTTCACTTCGGATTAGACGCGCCCAAAAATTGCAAGTTTTTGCACTCGGAGGAAAAAAAAAGGTATTTTAAAGGTAATTTTCGTAGCTCGGTACAAGGAAACAATTGTAAATGAAAAACACATTTTTGCAAAGCCATTTTATAAAGTATTTAGCTTGGGTAATTGAAAAGCTGTATAGTAAAAGATGTGTAAGAAAAAGCATTTTACGCGTAGTTTACACTGCAATTGCGAGGGGTGACTCAAGCACATTTTTTACCCCTGTGCAGACGAAATTCGAAGCTAAATACATAGCATGACTTCACTCAACGAGACTATACACTCAGGGGAAGATTAATCATTTCAACTACACATGCAGTCTCGTTCCCAGAGCTTCGTTCCCCTTGACCAGCGGTCGGCAAACGAGAGCTCTGGGAGCAACCATTTCAGGCATGCGCCATAGCATGAAATAGATGCAGACTGAGACTGCGCAGTGAACCGGATAACCAGAATTCGGTTATTCTCCATTGTTATTTCAAAATGGATGCTTCCAGAGCTCTCGTTTTCCCACCGCTGTCAAGGGGAACGAGGCTCTGGGAACGAGATTGCTACACATTCGGCGAAAAAAATGAGCATGTAGATCACCTCCTCCTGCGCAAATCAGACCGGAAACGAAGTTGGTGAAGCTCTTTACCTTGGGAAGTGGGGAGCTATGTTCAGAAAACCTTATTATTTTTATTTTGGTGAATATATACCTTTGTAATCTGCAATGCTCAACTATTCAGAAAATGTATAGCTCCTTGAAACGTCCGACCGTAAACGGTGCCAACGAATGATGGTCATTTGGAGTATACTGATATCTTAAGGTAATAAAGAAACTTGTTCACTTGAATGTGAGGTTTGCTACGTAAAACCGAGAACATACAAACGTAACCTTAATGGGGAGTGCGGCAAACGTATTTTAGGTATAGTATTGGCGAGATATGAAAACTATATTCGATTCCACCTGACGGAGATAGTGTTACGGTAACATCTTGGCTCCTAAACGTATCCCTTTTTCTCGCACAGGCAACATTTGGCAGGGAAACAAAATGTTCCTGATGGATGGGTCAATTTCACAACATGTTTATCGACAGATTACCCTGTACATGTTGCTCGATCAATCATCTGTCTGTGATATTGCTTGGAGAGAAGGTAGATGGTTGAACGTATCTACATTCGAGAACTACTGAGTGTCTCGTCTTGCTGGAGATAATGGTGGCAAGCCAGGGTCTGATTTGATAATAACATATTATTGTTATATCTCCAGGTGTTGATCACAGGTTGTCTGGGAATCCTTGGCACTCGCAGAGAACGACGTCCTTTACGCAATGCTTTTGTAAGTGCAACATTGTAAGATGCAATTAAGTGGTACTGGTTGAGTTTTGTATCTCGATTGGATATAATGTTTGGAGAATTTGGAGGCTGGGAGAGAAGATTGGTAAAGCTCTGTATTTCGTCTTATTCTGTTGTTTAACTGGCGTTGAAAACCACACTGAACTTGTAAGCCTTAATCCTTTTCTGTCCTGTAAAACGGAGATAAACGTAATCAAACTTTCCCAAACGCCAGTTGACGTATTCGCTGGACCTAAAACGAATTCGTTCATTAAGAAGAACGAAAATTCCAAAAATTCCAAAAGCAAGAAAAAAATTCATGACTTAAAACTACCCAAGGAGTAATTCAAAGGAGAGATAGGAAAGATATTCCAATCACACACTGATTGTTTCTTAATTCTGATCAAACTGCGATGGCCCGAGAACAATAGTATTTATGATAATAATAATAATAATAATAATAATAATAATAATAATATACGTAATAGGCCACTCCCCGTCGGGGCTTTTCAGGACCAATGCAAACAAACAATGACAAATTAATATTCAAATAAACATAACCAGGTTAAGAATCCCAACTGGCGGGAGGCAGACCAGTTGGCTATTTACAAGCGTAACCGAGAAGTTGAACTCGGGGCTTCCGAGAACAACATCAGCAAGCGGTCAGAACGGGATTTGAACCCGCGACCTACGGATTTCAAATCCACCGCTCTAACCACTCGGCCACGCTGCCTCCTATGATAAACATGTAGTATAAAAATGTTCGGAACATGTAAAATAAATAAATTAAATAGAGCGGTTTTTAACTGAGTGTCGTAAAAA
>CM042758.1:22967391-22981305 GCA_022496165.2 Catalaphyllia jardinei | reverse complement strand
CCCCCCCCCCCTAACCGGCCCCGGCCCGCCCCGGCCCGCCCCTATGTTATTTGTCCTACCCACAATTCTCTAATTAATACCGCCGGCCAGTGACAGTTATTTGAAATCAGTGCGCGCCTAAAGCTGGTTTCGGTGGCGTTTAGCAGTTTACTTTTAGATATTGGTCACCTTAAGAAACGTTTCCCAGAGAGCATCATGTAAAGCTCTGAGATGGGACAAAGTTATTACGATAGAGTTCTAAAGTGATGACGTCACAAAAATAAAATTTTTGAAATTATGGGATATGATGCCATATTCTTATAGAGCATGCTAAAAGACGTCCTCATCCCAAAAATTAGCTCCGAATTGCAATTCCCTGTAGAGATATAAGGGATCAAAGTTTGATGGCATTCCATACAAACCCGTCAAAATTTGTTTCTGTTCCTTCAGTTTAGAACTGACTCAAAATTAGAGAGATTTGTATGGGGCAGTATCTAATTTCACTCCTTCATATTTCAGCTGGGAATTACAATTAAGAGCTAAGTTTTGGCAAGGAACCTTTTTTAAGGATACTCCATTCGAAAATGGCGCCCAATCCCATAATTTCACAGATTTAATTTTTTTTGACGTCACACTTTAGAACTCTATTGGCAGAGTCTGCATCGTCCAATATCGTACTATATTCTCGATTCATTTGGCTAAACGAATCCATGACCGTGATCCGGGCTGAGACAGAAAGGCAATTTCGTTCCCAGGGTCTCTCATTTTACCGCCCTAGAGCGAGCGAGGAGAGACCCTGGCACATGCTTGTCACGTGCCACTTTGACAATTGAAAACATCAGGGAGGGGTCCTCTGTAATCAGGCAATTGGTCGCGTTGGGCTTCATCGAATTCAAAGTATCGCGCTTTGCTCCGACCGACATTACCCGCGATGGTTAATAATACTTAGTCTTCAGGCTGAAATCTCAAATAGTATCAATTCCAACGTTTATCTAAAGGTTAAGCAAGTGTGTCTCGGGGCAATTTGCCGTGATCATTTGATGTTGTTGCCGTCTAACCCGCTGCATTATGAAAATTCAGTCATATTTCAACTGTGGATTTCGAGCAGCACAATTATTTCATCCCCTATGATCCCACACTTGTTGTTCCTCCTTTAAATGCGCTCGACCAAATTGATACCAAAAAACCAAAACAATGCTTCTAGAAAATCGTATAGTTTTATCGACTAAAGCTACGGCAGTCTCTGAAGAAAACCTGGACCAAGATAAATATGATATTCGTGATTGAGAAGCAACACACTGTGTTTGCAGTTCAAATCAAATATCCGGTCCCGGCGTCGCAATATTATATAAGCTAGTATAAAATCAAAGTAAGCATTATTTCCACAGAATACTTTAATCTTTTTCCCTTTAGAGCCAATACTTTGAGCCTTTAAAGATATCTTGCAACTAGTAGAAAAGAGCCTAAACAAAGTATAAGCACGGCATGGCAAATTACAGAGGTGTCAAACTCGATCAGAGAAGCGACGTGCAGTTAACATCGGAAACCATACAGACCTATGACTTCTGAAAATATGCTATAACACAGACAAACAACTCCACTCTAGCTATGATTTCCATTTCTCCTAACATGGCATAAAGGTCATAAAGTGCTCCTCAGAAACACCGCGCGTGAAGCAAAGAAAGGTCGAGAGTCTTCAGTGAACGAAAATTAAAAGAGTTCACAATTCTCACGAACCGTTGGATTCACATACACTGATTTATTTGCACACAACAAAAATGTCTTTTTCCTTGTCTAGCCTCCTTTAGGTTGAAGATGAATCCAGTTTATCACCCTTTTGCTCCTCCCGAAGTAACTTTGGCTTTCAATGATCAAGGCCCTGAATACTGCAAAATTATTTTCTCGCCGTTCACAAGACCTACACAGTAGACATGGGTTCCTTCCGAGGAAAAGATGAGTCAAAGATCTTACATAGAGAGCCTCCACCGCAGCGTGCAATTCTTCATTGGCCTTAGTAGTATAGTATTTGGGGGTTCTAGCGCAGTTTTCAAATAGGAGACTATATCACCTTTTATAAATTGCTGATTCTATCACTTTTTTAATTATCATAATCAAAAATTAGAATCGACTATTTTTCCAACAATTAATGAACTGCTGGAAAAACCAAATAATTAAATATTTGATTCAAATGTGGAGACAGAACAAAACCCGGGAAATCTGTCTGGAACCAAAAATAGAATCTAAAATGGAATCAAAATTGGAATGTAAGTGAAAATTTAAAATATAATCAAAATTGGAATGTAAATAAAATTTAAAATGGAATCAAAATGGAATTAAAATTGGAATATAAATTAAAATTAATTTTTGATATTTTTATGCCCATATGCATAGCTTGTTATTCCATCTTCACATAAATATCTTTTATCATCAAAACAGCTGAGTGATACTTTATTAATTTTATAACTACCAAGCTTGTGGTTTTCACTTCTAATTGTTTTCATTTTATGAAACATCTGTTTATTATTTAAGAGTGTGTCTTTATAGTTTTCATGTGTGATGTTTTTCTTTATGACATTCTTTTTAATTCCTTTAGCAGTTTTTCCTCCTTTTTGATCATCTTTAATATAGCTATACATTTTTGATCGTAAGCCTAGAAACTCAGTGATTGGAACTCCAGCTGCTTCATCTTTCATTTTACCAATCACTTTCTTATTATCTTCGTTATAAAATAGTGAGTTTTCTGGGTAATCACTATTGTCAAATTTGTCTATATCCTTCCAAAAATCTTGATAAACATCTTCTACTTCAATCTCATATGTTAAGCTGTCTGTGTCTGTAAATAATAACTTGGCTTTTACTTCCATATTTTTCTTTAATATAATTATAATGGAAATCATACATTAATGTCTTACTCAAATCTAAGATACACATCCCCACATATGCTGGTCTGTTTAGAGTAAGGGTTTCTTTTATTTTATGTACAGCCACCAGATTCTCATTAAAGATCTTGCTACTAACATATGTTGGCTTACTTGTTAATTTTAATAATTTCTTTTCATCAGTAACCAATCTAACATCTACTCGCTTTCTAATATTCTCCATTGTTTTTCCGAATACGCTGTTATTCATAAGTTTGAAGAAATCCTTTTCAAAAGCATTCTTTGCATTTTTCCGTTTCTCAGTATTGAAATCGATATACTGTTTTAGCCAAGGGGATTGATTGAACTTTAGTACTCGATGTACTTTGGTAACCTTCAAACCAAGATCCATATATAATTGGAGGTTCCTGTAATGTAAAACATACTTTTATTTTTTCCTTAAGGTTGGTATAAGCTTGTGAACCAGACCGGTTGATATATTAGATTTCTCACATATTTTTTTGCAGTAATCAGATAGCATATCATTTGTTACTTCCACCTTTTCTGCTGCTAGTGGATAATCATTATGTAGATCATGTAATTTTTTAGGATATTTGAGATCGACTTCTAATATCAATCCTTTATTGCTGTCTTCCTCATACTTAGCCAAATCTAATTTATCAATTTGTTTTTGTGTCATCCATCTGAATCCACCGGTGGGCAGATACTGACTCATAGCCCAACCGTATAAATTATTTGCATCAAGATACATAATATACTTTGATGGTGCTTTCTTATTGTATTCTTTCATATATTTATTATTTGCTTTACCATAACGATTAGCAATATAACTAATACCACCACGCATACCTTTTTCAATAAACTGGAACATATCAATATCAGTCATAAGTTCTAATTTGATATTAGTCATCTTCAACATAGCATCCCATGATAAACCAGGAGATGTAAAATAATGGCATGGGTCTAATTTATAATATTCAAGACATGTTTTCCTGAAATTCTCAAATACATCTGCTAATAATAGAATATCTGATTTCAAATATAAATCATGATACTCTCCCATATTTTTTAGAGAGAATTTATTCCAAACATTCTGTGCGTGTTTATAATCTTCATGCTGTAGAATTCTTCTTTCAATGGTAGTTTTTTACTGAACTTGTCAAAACTATCCATATAATCATAAGGATAAACTCCCTTTCTGGTCATCAGATCTATTTCTTTACCATTAAATACTTCTGATGTATATTTTAATGATTCTTTTGGCATATTACTCACTAGTTTTTCTAGACTTGAGCTCATTGGAAACTATCAAGGAAAACTAAATTATTACCAAGCATGAAAGCCATATATTTTTCTATATTATTTGGTATAGCATTAATATTCATTTGACATTTTTCACCTTTTTTATTTATAAATGAATTATTCTTAACAATAGCTCCAATCTCCTGCATTATAAAATGGCTGTCATAACCGCGGAGATTATGGAATATAACAGGTATTTTAATTTCTCCATTATTTTTTTCTAACAATTGTTTGAAATCTCTTCTAATAATCTTCTTACAATATTTAACTTCTTCTAACATTGTTTCCATGAATTTGTAAACTGTCTTTTCACCTCGGTATATTTTAACCGGCTTGCTATATTTATCATTATAACAACAGAAAACCTTATAACCGTAACCACAGTCTGTGTGCTTCTGGTATACCTCTGTATATGATTTATTATTATTAGGTTGGCAACTATATATTTTTTTCTGTTAATGCCTCGAAGTCAGCGTAAATAATAAATGGCACAGGCTGTTCTCTATTATGATTATTGTATTTTAGGATATTGTTATCAAGATCAGGCATTTTCACTGCTTGTGCTCCATTAATTTTAATACTATTATCTCTATGATTGTTCAAGACTCTTTCAGAGCTGAAACACTGAAGGCAGTGCATACAGAAATGCTTCCTTTCTTTGTGTTTTGTTTGGTTAAACATGAACCTATCAAAATCTTTAATTAATACATAATGTTTATTTTCATTTTCTGTTATCAATAATAAATTCATCTGTCTGTCATATTTTTCTTTTGACACAAAGATGGGATATGGTTTTTTGTTTTCATATCCAAATACATTGACATTAATCTCATTTTGCTTTTCAATTTTATTATACTGCTTTGTAGTTACTGGAAATTCAATTCCAGAGTAGTCTAAATTTTTAACATATTCCTTGTCTGATTTTTTAATCCTCTGTGGATCTTTGTCTTGTGGATTTAAATGTCTGATGTGACACCATCGAAAACATTTATTGCCCTCATTTTTCATATTAATCAGTCCTTTCAAGCTGTTTTTCAATTCTTGTGGTAGTTCAATGTATGATGAGCCTTTCATTGGTTCATATTTTACAATATTGAGATAATGATTATCAACAGATTCAATGGTCCAACCAGAACCTTCAGATATCCATTGAGCTATTATGTTTAATATTTGTTGTGAAGACGTTTCAAGTGATTCATTGATTTCTGTATTGTTGATTATGGTTTGAGGTTTCCTATTAAAATATGCGGTTTTGTATATTATTTCATCTTTTGATAATGTTTTGAAAGTTACCATGAGAGTTTCAACTAATTTAAAACCTTTTAATTCTTTGAGAATATTATTAATATGATATTTAATACCAATTCTAGTATTTTTTAGCTGTAATAAAGGGTCTTTATCATTTTTAATGCTTATTTTATAAGACTTTGTATAACCCTTTATAGCTTTATCAAATTCTTCTATATTAGTCTTTGAAACAATTTTTTCATTATTTTCTTATACTCTTTTTTCACTTTTTCTTCTGACTTATCTAATTTTGCTTTATATTTTTTACCTTTAATGATGGACTTTTTAGATTTTTGAATTGATCTCTCAATTTTAATCGCGTTTATAACTTCTTGACGAGTTGTCTTTTTTATAAGATCAAGCCATCTGTAGCCTAACAGTTTTGCTTCTCGCAAGTATTGAGTTGATAATTGTTTGAAAAAATTCATTCTATATTATTATATTATATTATTATAATAAAATATTTCTTTAAACCTTAAACGCATCTGAAGTGTTTTAAAGAAATATTATATAAACTATATTATAATGACGAAAATTATGATTGAAAACTGCGTTTATTTTGTTCATCAAATTTATGACTTATATGCTTCTGATAAGAATGGAAATGTTATAAATATTGTTAAAAAAAAACCTTCAAAAAGGATTAAACAACAAAATGGTTATATACAATGTGGTGTAAGAAAATATGGGGGTAAACAAAAAATATATTTTATCCATCGTTTTGTTTGGGAATGTTTTAACGGTATCATACAAGAAGGAAAAATGATCGATCACATCAATAATGACAAGGAAGATAATCGCTTATGTATTTTAAAGCTTGTTACACAGCAACAGAACTATAATAAATCAGCAAAGAATCGAGATTATACATTCGATGCGAAAAATCATGAAAATAGAAAGTGTGTGAAAGCCATCAACAAAAATACAAATGAAGTTTCATATTTTAACAGTATGTCTGCTGTTCAACAACATCTTCAAATAAATGCTGGTATTGTTAAAATGGTATGTGAGGGTCTCAATAATTGTAAATCAGGAATATCAAAGAAAGATGGTCATTCTTATACATTTGAGTATATCAAAGAACTTACCAGACTTACCAGATAATTACAAGAAATCAGCAAATATCAGACCAAAAAGAGTATCAGAAGAAGACAAAAAGAAACACCAAATGGAAGCTATGAAAAAATGGCAAAACAAGGAATACAAATGCCCGAAATGTGACAAAACTTTTAAAAATAATTATAAATATGTTCACAACAGAAGGTGTAATAGCCAGAAACAATAATATTTTTGGCTACCAAGATAGCAATAACAGCGTATACTATGTTTACATAATACAATATGTCAAGCATACTGTATTGTCCTTACAATATACGATTACATTATTTGTATTTATATCACTTTCATATATTTCTTAAATCTTTCATTGGAATCCAGCTATTAAAATCATCACTATACCCCTTCCACTTCACCAGAGCTTGTTTCTTCTTATAATCTCTGCGAATGACTTTATCAATACGAAAAACATCCTGCTTGGCTTTTAATAATTCAGGTTCATAAAAACTCCCTTGTATGTCTTCATCATTGAGATCTTTTATTTTGTATGTTATTGGATTAATGTATTGTATTTTATCAATTGTAAAAATCTCTTCTGTCCAATTTGGTTTGTAACCCTTGTCGAACACATTCCGTTTGTACTTAGATATTCGGACCATATCACCTATTTTAAATTTTGGTTTCTGTTTTGATGTTTCCATATTACCATATAGATTGAAGTAAACTGCACCCTCATTCTTTTTCTTTGAAGCCTCAACCGGTGTCATTTTTATGCTTGAATGTTTTGTGTTGTTGTATTGTTTTACTAGTTTAGGCAACATTTCCAGATACATTGTATTACCTTGAACTGTGAACTGTTTCCACATTCTGGATTTAATTGTCCTATTCCATCTTTCAACTACTGATGACTTCTCTTCATTCTCAGTTGAGTACATTTGTATCCCATTTTTCTCTAATAGGTATTTCAAATGTTTGTTATAGAACTCTTTTCCCTTGTCAACCCAAATATATTGTGGTTTTCTACCTTCCTTGAATATTGTTTTGAATGCTTCAGTGACAGATTCACCTTATCTTTCAATGGAACGATCCAACCATATTTGCTGAAGACATCAATAACCATTAGAAGATATCGATAACCTTTGTTCCATTTACTAAACTGTTGCATTTCAACTAAATCACTTGCCCATATTTCATCAATGTGATTTGTGATTACACGCCGCCGAGTGAAGTTACGTTTTATGGGTGTATGTAACTCATCAGCTAATTTTTCTTGCCAGTTTTCTTTACTCGACGGCTTTTCCCGTTTTTTGACTTCACACCCATACCCAATTTTGACTTAGCTGCTATAGCGTTCCTAGCCACAGTATGACCCCATTGTCGATCTTTCCAAGGAATTGCAGCAAGAGCTTTGACCATCTTACGATCGGCTTCATTTTTGCACTTCACTTGATCACTTTTTGGTTTATTACCGCAAACTGAATAGTCAACATCATGCTGCATACTGACTGCATCTGTTCTACCTGTTGGCTGTTGATATATCTCAAGTATCTGACCAGTGTTGGGATCATACCTCAGTTGCTCTTCAAGAGGGTTTCCAGGTCCTGTATACTTATGTCCAGGCATCACAAGACCCTTTTTAGGTGCAACCTTGAGAATAGCATTATGGATGTCTAACCCTCCACCATAACCTTTCCATTTAATCCATGAGTTGTATGATCTACTGCCTCCAGCATCTTTATAAGCTTTGTATTGTCTCTTGTATTCAGCAACCAAGGCTCTACCCTCTTTTGCACTCACTTCAGGTCCTTTGAACAATCCAGGTGCAGTGACAACATTCCAAGCTTTCTTCCAATCAACAAATGGAAATGGTATTGGTAATCTACTACCACTATGTGTTGGATCAAGTCTTTTAGATAAATCAGATGTGAAACTGTCCAAAGCTTGATCAAGATATTGGTTAGCCGTCTCTTTTATTTTTTGTTTGACTATATCTGATTTAACAGCCTTTGCAGCACCAGCTCGTCCAAGATTGAATAAACCTTTAACACCACTTTTAAGCAGTTGTTCTCCTAGTAAGCCCCCATCTTGTGAGGGCTCAATCAGTTTCCCTTGTTCTTGACAAATTTGGTCTTTGTTATCCCACATTCAGCACAAATGCATTTCAACATCATACGCCCATTTTTAGCTTTGGCATATCCCTCACTACCTGGAACGCATTCAGTTTGCTTCTTCTGTTTAACACAATATGATTTCACCATTTATATATATAAATTATATATTTTTGATATAATATTCAATGAATCTCTCATTATCCATTGTATCATGTATATTGAACACTTTTAATAAATCATAATATGAATTTCCTTTATTCATTTCATTCAAAAAGTATAAACAAAAGTATCCACATGTGGTTGTATTTATATTTTGAATTTGATTATTTTCATGAAGCAGAGTCAAATTCTTTCTTTTCGCATGATTTACCATTTCTTGAAAAGGAGGCATACCAAAACTATAAAAATAATTTATTACACCATCTTTTACATAAGTAGCTACCCAATGGCTTCCACTCATAAATGATGGTTCAAGATTGTAAATAAATAATGCTTGGTTATGATTATGTGGAACCTTCCCATCTCTTGATAGAACATCATTAATTGGGATGTTGAGATATCTACACCATTTTAGTAGATCATGATTGCTTAATGGGATGTTTTTATGGAATTTAGGTTTCACAGTATTGCCCCTAGAAGTGGAATTTGATTGAACGGGCTTTTTGGTCCTAATAGTAGACCCTTTCCTTTTTTTCTGTTTGTCTTTTTTTTTTTCCCATACCAACTTGGTTGTCACCCCAACTGCCAAAAAACGGTGGCGACCTATATGCACCTATTCTCGGAGCTCCTCTTCCCCTTGGAGGAGGTTGGGTAGGTGATCCAATTTTTGGGGCACCCCTTCCGGTCAAAGCTTTTAAAACCATTGGAATCCCAATACTGGCAAGTAAAGTACCAAGGAAACCACCTGATTGGTTTTTTGTTGGTCTTATGTGAACACCTGAACCTGTTTGAAGAGCGCCTAATATATCTTTCTTCTGTTTTACAGTTAGTAGGTGTTTGTTTGCAATAAGCTTATCAATCTTATTTTGTGGAATGAGGAAACCACCTTTCTGTACTCCTTTTTTCCGGATATCTTTTTAACAATTTGTTGTGCTCCTGCACTGGAAGCTCCTGCTAAAGCTGCTAATCCCATGGTTTTCGCAATGGTTGGTCCAAATGCACGTGCAAGAGCCAGAGCTGAGGTTAGTAAACTACCACCTACTTGTTTTCTGATATTGGTTTTGGAAAGTTTGATATCCATACCTTTATTCAATTTCCGATTCTTCTCCAATCTATTCTTAACTGTAGCTGGGACGTGTAGAGTGTCATTTCCATTAAGAGAGTCATTAGTTAGCCTTATGACGACTGTTTCTCTTTTACGGTAAGCATCACCAATATTCTTCTGATTTTCTGATAGTTTAACATTTATTGCAAAAAGCTGAGTCATTTCTTGTATATAATATATGTTATATAATTTTTGATTATATAACATATGTGAAATAAGGAATATATTATTACTGACTTTTTACACTATAATCAATTCATTTCCCACCTTGTCGATGAAGATAGTCTCATCATATAGGACAATAGCATGGACATTGAAATTTACAGCACTATTTGCGCTCAGTTTATACCTGAATATCAACTGCTTTGGGTCTCTAGTTACTTTATCCGCTTGACAGGACAAATCAAAATATATGATAGAATAAAGAGAGTTGTAATTAGACATGTTGAGTTGGGTACCACTATTGTAATTATTCTTTCTCATTCCATATGACATCACATCATTGAAGATCCTTACCTTTGATTCTGAATCGTATTCAGTTTCTGGATAGAATACTCCATTTCCGTATTCCAATCTACACGATGTGAGACTGCTATTATCATTAGCCGCATTCAGTTTAAAAGTATCAAAGTGGTAAGGATTTCTATCTTCATTGTCTGTTTTATTTCGTTGGAGGTAAACAAAGACGGAAACAACATTGTCAATACTTGGTGAGATCTGGAAGAATCCACTGCTCCGCGTTGGATTGGAAGCTGTATACAATTCTCTTTTATACGTCCAAGAACCTTTTGACAAAAAGGATTCGATAAACTTATCATATAAAGTGTCCTTTGGTACTAGTCTCGGAACCCAAAGTAAGAATCTATTGACAACAACTCGACTAGCAGCTGCTGCAGCTACCTTATATATTAATTCTGTGTCATCCTGTAATTGTATATCGAACTGAAGTTGCATTGGGACCAACATTTTATCATAAAACTCTTCAAAGAAACCGTATCGATTAAGAGATATAATTACATTAACATCTTTGGCAGCATCCTCAGCTCCACCACCTTCAACAATTCTTTTCGTTAAATTTCATCTAGCCTCAAATCCTGTATTTCCAGTAGCAGTCATATCAGCCAAATTTGCTACATCCAGATACCAAAAACTATCTTTAGCCACCGATCTACTGAAATCATCACTGTATTCTAAGAGGTTCTTGACAAAAGTTACTTTATGAAGATTATCAGTTTCGTATACAATCTTACCAGCACTCTTTATTGTTAAATGGTTAATTAATGAATGAGCTCCATTACTAACTGTTGATCGGGTTGCATTTGGAACACCTGTACCATCAGCCAATACCTGTAACTGAAACTGCATCTCAAAATAAGCATTATACCAATCATAGAACGCAGACCTATCATTGATTGTGAACTTATACCCATTTTTTTTCTGGTGTTGACCATTAGCTGGGATCTCAATAACATCATTCAGCTGAAATCGAACCAACTCATATCTTTGCAAATATTCACTTGTTCTGAAAGCCATTATATTAATATATTACATAATTTTACTCTACCTCCTTCTTCTTTTCAAACCTGATCCTGATATGAGTCTATCAATAATCATATCTGTACTTTCTTCTCGCTTTTGTAGAACTCTTTGCCCTACATCATCAGTTCTCATATTCCTAAGCTTTTTCATTATCAAGTCTCCCGACTTCTCAGATGTCTTTTTACCTACCCTTTCACCTACTGATTTTAATGCTTTCTCACCTGATTTTTTGGCGAACTTTTTTACAACAGATGACGCAGCACTCTTCATTGGTTTGAAAATATTATCAACAATAGTCCCTGATCCTACATGTTTATCCACAAAAATACCAAGTTTTGGATGATAAACCCTAGTGAATTCAAATGGTTTCATCATAATATTATGTTATATTATTCTATCCTTTTTAGAATTGATGAAAAAGATGTATCAGCTCCATTCAGGTTAATTAATCTCCTTTTTCCATCCGTAATGTGTATCCTGATACTATTTATACTATTCTTGTTGATTGGATTAAATGTAACTCTTCTTGGTTCAATTGTAAAGGAGTAACTAGGTTGAAGCACACTGGTTGAGAAGGAATAAATGATGTCTGTATCCTGACCGTCTACAAGTGAATCATTGATAAGGTCGCCGTGGATATTAAGAATGTCTGTATCTTGACTGAGATTAGGCACCTTTGGTCCTATATTCTGTTGATTTTTCAATATTTCTTTATCAAACCCAATCAGGTCATTGAAATTGCTTGCAGTTAAATCAAGTTGATAATGCTAATGTAACTGTGACCCTAAATGTTGTATTATCAAATTCGAGAGTGATAGGATACTCATTATTATTAGCACCATCTTTGACAATCTTCGTTATGTCTTTGATGTATCAAAGTCAGTATAGTTCCAGACTCCTGCTGGGAAAGTGATGTTTTTAAATGTTGAACCATTATCAGAGCTGTACTTTATTAGCTGATTGTTGTATGATGAATTTACATTGAACCATGTGAATGACATGTTAATTATTCGGTTCAAACCAACTACATATTGAGAATTGCTATCCAATATTATGGGCCTGTTGAATTTGGTTATAAAATTCTGAGGAGTGTTGTTTCCTTGATCTTTTACACTGTATGATGATAAAACAATCTCGCGATCCATGTATATAATAACTTTACACAATTATACTTTGAAATACTGATTATACAATTTATTATACTGTGGTCTATTGATTGTTGACATTCTCAATAATGTGTCCAATATACTAACTCCTGTATTTCTCATATGAATTGATATGTTGCCTGCAAGTACTTCACCAATAATCAATTCTAATTTATTGAGAAGCTGCTTTACATCATTGAAAAACACAACATTTTCACCTCTCTGTTTTCTTCTCTGGCTTTTATCCCTGAACCTTTCCTTATTTTTATTTGAGCATCAAGATATCCAATGTATTCATTCAATACAGCTCTTCGATCATCTATTACTTTGTTCGACATCTGCCTAACAGCTTCGTTTATCTTCCCACTATTGTATTTTTTTGTAACAGTGGCCTTATAACCTGTTAATTTTTGCCTTTCTTTTACAGCCTTCTTCTTCATACTGTTGATATATGTAATATTTTTATTTTCTGTCATATCAGGTTGAGTCAATCTATAATTAATATCTTCATAATTACTAAGACCCATATTATCCAAAATTTTATTTGCTAAATCGTTATCATCAATTGTATAATCAACTCCTTCATCATATTCAGGTGGCTGCTCTCCAGGTGGCAGCTCTCCAAGTGGCAGCTCTCCAAGTGGCAGCTCTCCAGGTGGCTGCTCTTCAAGATTGGGGAAAATATATATCCTTATTTCCTTTAATAAATTCCTCAAACGATTTATTATAGAGGTCCTCCAACGATTGTTCATATGTTGGTGGTTTTGGTACTATTTGTTTCTCTTGTTGTGGTGGTACATAATCATCATCATCATTGAAAAGATCAACCAGACCTTCTACATCCATGTCTTCATATGGATCAACTTCAGGCATATAGTCAATACCAGGCTTACCTTTCTTTGGTGGTCTTTTTATCCTTTGAGGCATCCTTAAATCCAAATTACTGTCAATTACATCATCTAATTTACTTGTCACTGGTTTGAATACCTTTTCGAATGATGATTGGCTTGTCTCCTGACCGATTTTATGTTGTGTTATTAGATCATGGACATAATTAATTTTATTCCCTAATTTGGTTTTACTTTTTGCAAGTTCTTTCCATTTAAGCAAACTCATTTTTGTTATGATGTGAAGTATATATATGAAATAATTCATATATTTGAACTGCGGTTGTAGATCAAAGTGAAGAATGATCATCGCAGTAAATTTTCCAATTTAAGCAATTGGAAAGAAGAAGCCTGAAAAAATCAAGGCTTCAACGGGATTCGAACCCGTGACCTCCGCGATACTGGTGCGATGCTCTATCAACTGAGCTATGAAGCCACACATTAGGAGCGAGGTCAATTTATTGA
>CM042758.1:22949464-22960635 GCA_022496165.2 Catalaphyllia jardinei | reverse complement strand
ATGACCTCCGCGATACCGGTGCGATGCTCTACCAACTGAGCTATGAAACCACACATTGGGAGAAAGGTCAATTTAATGAGTTCAATGTGTGGCTTCATAGCTCAGTTGGTAGAGCATCGCACCGGTATCGCGGAGGTCATGGGTTCGAATCCCGTTGAAGCCCTGATTTTTTTCAGGCTTCTTCTTTCCAATTGCTTAAATTGGAAAATTTACTGCGAGGATCATACTTCACTTGCAGTATTAACCTAATCGTGTAGACGACATAATAGGCTATCTATTGCTGGTATCACCTTTTCAAAGTATCCTAACCCAACGAAAATCCAAGAAAGGGGTTCCTACCACCCCCCCCCCCCTCTTTCTTGTACCACAGTGGGGAGATGAGTTTACTTGTACGTCCGAGGGTTAATGCCATGTGGTTTACCTTGCCAGTTTTTATGAGGGATGCGTTCATCAGTGAGTACCTTGTAATAGTTTCTTATTTGTGCCATTGTTTTTTTCCCGAGACCAACCATGATTTACTTTTGAAATGAGTGTTCTGAGCACAAACTCCTTTATCTTGTCTTCACCAATATCTACTGGTTCATTAGGACCAGGATCATGGCTGTTCTCTTCATTTGATGATAAAGGGATAGAGTCAATTTCCGATTGCTCTGCATCAGGATCTACAGAAATACTCATGTGATCACCTGCATCTGCATTTCCTTCACCTTCACAACTGTCCGACCTCAGCAGGGGCACCCAACCAAACATTTTCACAAAATGTAACAAACAACCTATAAAAATGATAAGTAAACGCTTTGAAAGTGCCTATGAAGTAAAAAAAAATTTGCATAATTTGCTTGCTTATATCTTGTTGAACACAGCTAAACGGTTTTAACCGATCTAAAGCACTTTCTTGTCGTATTTTTTGAAGCTCGAAGTTTGGATTTCGCAACCTAAAATGGGTTCGTTTTGCGCGCGGTCAAAAGTGACGTAGTTGGTGGTTCTAAAGAGGATAGTCTCATGGCGGACAAGAGAGCAAAGAAGAGAGCTAAGAATTATTGCGCGGCCGGTGGCCCCAAAAAAGTCAATTTCTCCAACAAAACCGGAACGCCTGGAATTTCAATGCATTGCTTTCCTAAGGAGGAAAGTTTGCGGCAGAAATGGACGCAATTTGTCCGGATAAACCGGGACGATTTCGTGCCGAAGAAGTCGTCATGCTTGTGTTCCGCTCGATAGTTGTTTCGAACACACGCCGGTCTCTCTTACGGATGCAACTGGAGAAGCTATTGAGTTGAAGAACGTCTAATAAAAGGTTCAGTACCAACAAGGACTGCTGTTGTGCCCTATACGTCTCCCTTGACTGACCGAAAGCAGCGAAGAGTAAGTGAAGTTTACTTATCCTGAACTCATTTCATCGCACGTGGCGTTGTTTTGCATCTAGCTTATGTAATGCACTCAAACATTAATTCACGAATAAGTTTATTTCTTTTCGCAAATCATTCAAGATACATTTTCTCGAAGATTTAAGATAAGGCTGTCCGTTTGAAAGACCCTTGAAATCATGAAGTTAAATACAGAAAAGGCCAAATAAATAAGCTGTACACTTGGTGCACACATACTAGAAGTCTGAAGACGAATAAAAACGATGGTTATATATATCATTTTTTTTATACAAGTTCTTACTAAAAACACGTGTGTTTTGTAGCGTGCACATGTTTTATATAGTCCGAGAATGAATAGACCATTTTACAGATGTTTGCTCAGTGACCTAGCCTTTGGATTGCGGCGAGGCTGGAGTTGACCTTGTTTTGTTACAGACCTCACTGCTTTTGTCAAGTAAATGCACCTAGTTAGCATCAGAACAGCTTGTTTAACACAACAAAAACAGCGAGGTCTGTATCAAAACAAGGTCAACTCCAGCCTTGCTGCCATCCAAGGTTATTTTTTCTCAATTTATTTACAATTACTCGTTAAAGTGCCCCTATGATAAACAAATCACTTCCTTTTTTTCTTGAGATTCTGAAAGTGTGTCTGCTGAACACTTGACTGGCAAAATTCTGACCTTTCATTTTTATCCAAAGGCCGTTTACTTTGAGTGTAAGTTTTGGATTTCACGATCCGCCATCACTCACGTTCAAACCTGACCGATTTGACCTCAGAGGGTTGGATCCGGGAAAAGTGACGTCAAAGGCTCACCAGCTTACAATTTCTGCGTGTGAACGCAGCTTATTATGTATGCAAAGTGCGAGTTTAAAAGTGTGAAAGCCCAAAACTCCCGTGCTGCATATTAATTCTGCAGCGTACACACGCATCGCATTCTTAAACTAGTGAGCCTTTGACGTCATTTTCTCCTCGATCCAGCTCTCTCAAGAACTTAAATTTAGTAATGGCGGATCATTAAATAGGAAAGTTCCAGTTAAAATAAACAGGTGCCTTTTTTAAATCAAGGATTAAAACTTGGGTCACTTAGCTAGTGTTTAATTAACATAGTTTTGAAATCCAAAGGAAAAAAATAGTCTATTTTTTGTCACAGGGGCACTTTAAATTGAACAATTAATACACTGATCCTTGCAGACAAAGAGGTAGTTTTGATATTTACAACACTTCTTAGTATTACAATAAACTGTAGATAGAAAAGTTTTTGTTTGAAATCATACAATAGAATGTTCATATGCAAGTTGCAGATACTTGCAGAAAATTGCAATATTAAAAACTCATGAGTTTCAACTTGTAATGTCAATAAAATTAACAACAAAAACTGACTTGTCAAATATTAAACTGACAATCGAAATTAAAAAATTCCCCCAAAATCTACTTTCAATAGTGCACAGTTGTCTAATGTTATAAGCAAGTGCTAGTTGCACTGTTCTGCAGACTGATATCCATGTACTTGGGCCGACTGGAGTTTTTGGCGGATGTCATGATAAACGCATGCTGGAAGAGGTCTTGTATTGTCCCATCCCAAATATCCACATATCCATCTGACAAGCCACCTGTAAACCACTGCTCTCAGAAATCTAATGAAAAATAATCAAAGAAAATTTATATGAAAGAAAGCTGAGAATACTTTACACTCCATCCTGACAATCAAGGGAAGTAAAACAACACAGTGTTTCTTCTTTCTAGATTTTCCTAACTGATATCATTTGAAGATGACACTTGTCTGAAAAGGTGATAAATAAACTACAATGAGCAGCATGAGCTACAATACATTCAAGAGGTTTGTGGTTATTAGACTTGCAGGCTACTGGTTACACCATTTGAATAAAAGAAACCGAGATAAACCAAAGTCCTGGAGGAATCCTGACTTCACACTTGTCATTGGCTTCCCCGAGGGGGGAGGGGAGACCCTGGGCTGATGTGGGGGAATACAGGGACTTTATGGGGACTTTCCAACAAATTTCTGCCCTTGTGGTGGGGGAAATGTGAAGACCTAGATTTATGAATGCCCTACTCTCAAAAAAAATATGGGGACTTTGCTTCTGTTCAACCGAGAGGAGATTGGGAACAATTGATTGTTCGCTTGATCGATGGCAAGATGGCAGAGGAGAAGAAGAAGGTATGTTATAAAATCCATTGTTTTTTGTCTATCAAACAGACCATCTGTCAAAAATTTGTACGTATTTTTGTGGGCATAAGCAACTTTAAAATTTGCCTGTGTATATACTATTGTTCATAGAGGTCACTATTGAAGGTTAAAGGTCATGAACCGTCATGATAGTGTTTCCCTTGTTCTTCATCAGTCCGGATAGATTTAAAACAGAACCTGGGGGATTCAGGACGAGAAGAAAAGTTGAAATCTTCACCAGACTGCGAACAGCTTGTGTACTGGTATTAAAAAAAATAATTAAAGTTCAATTTTCATCCGAATGCAAAGTCCGAGTGTTTGCTAACTGTTCAATAGAGTTCTAAAGTGAATCTTCAAATCCAGTCGGGTGCTTGGCTTCGCCAAATACGAGGGACTTTGCAAGAAGAAAATCCTTCACGGGTGGGGAAATACAAGGACTTTGAAATGCACAATTCGAAAAGTCCCCACATCGGCCCTGGGTTCCACTTCTCGGGAAGCCGATGACAAAACATAATTTTAGCGAAAGGGAACTTCAGGCATCACTTACAACATACATCACGCGAACATACAAATTTAGCACATTCCCATCAATATTAGCTAGGATTTTCATGACCTGATAAGACAAGATCTCAAACGCTACTTTAATAGTCACTGAGTTTGTGTTTGTCCATCGCGGCGGTGGTAGCCTCTTCCATTTCGGTCTCGCAACAAAGGCGCCACCTTGTGTGAGAACACTTCGATTCGTCGTGGCAGAGTAGTCGTCGCGTCTTGTGATGCAGCTAATTCGTTCGATACTTCCATCGAACATTAGTTTTTGCCTTGGTTGAGAAATTTCTCGGCAGCATCTATATTCCACGGCGTCGGAAAGATTCTCAATTGTGCATTCTGCACATTTGCAAAACAAATACAAAATGTAAGTCTGATGTAGCTCGTAAGGTGCGAAGAACCGAAATCCATCGCTTCAAGCTGATTCAACCAAGGGTTCATCTGGAGAATTAAAGAGAAAACTCACCATTCGTTTACAGGTACTTCTCTTTCCAATCTAGACCTTAACACTGCTGGAGAAAGACCGTCCTGGTCTTCTTCAGCGTCCTCGTCTTTATCGCTCGTGTGAGCTAGCGGTTCGTCCGCGTAAGGTTGGACTTGTCCAAGAACCTCCATTTCTTCCAATGATTCGCTACTAGACGACTGCTCATCGCTTGACATAGATGCGGAAGATGATATGTGATCGTCACTCTCAGACATAGTTACGTTGAAGCCAAGGAAATCAATGCCAATAGAGTACTTCGACGGAGAGATTCTCACTCTGCAGCACACAAAACCAGGTGTTAACAAAGCGCTGGAACCACCAACTACGTCATCAGTGCTAAACTCGTTCCCAGTTTCCGGAGACACTATTTGAGGGATTTTGAGCAACCAAAAAGCGCATTTACTTTTCTTTTCGTGAAATTTCTTTTGTCATTCCGTAATTAGGACATAATAAGCTACAAAATTATGCACAAAAATGTTTTACTTCATAGGCACTTTAAGGCCTTTTTAACATTTTTTTTTTCTGTTGCTGGGAAAAAATATCTGTTCCGCACTCCCAGCGGGATGGTAAGAAAAGTTCCACTTCCCAGCTACGTTGGTAGGGAAATTGCCAGCCAGCTAACTGTCTGCCGATTTTTTCCCAGCCAGCAATTGAAAAAGATATTAATTAGTCAAAAATGCATGCTAGTCCCGTATTCGTTTAGTTTTGGCCTTATTTTGCTTCTGCACATGAGAAAATGTCCTAACAATACTAATAATAATATTTTAAAACTTCTCCAACAAATGGTGGGAGTCATGGTGTTGCTAGGCTGTTAGGCAAAAAGGTTAATGGACAATAAACTAATTTATGAGTT
This sequence comes from Catalaphyllia jardinei, assembly GCA_022496165.2. Lineage (NCBI taxonomy): Eukaryota > Metazoa > Cnidaria > Anthozoa > Scleractinia > Caryophylliidae > Catalaphyllia > Catalaphyllia jardinei. The sequence continues at coordinate 22,955,202 of CM042758.1, read as the reverse complement.
AAACAATTAGACATTTACCTTTCACTGCCAAGCATTTATTAGCTAAGTCGTGTAATTCTGACATACAGTGAACAGTGAGTGAGCAAAACACAGGTACAATGACCTCATACCATAAATATTACATACAATTTTTACTTCAGTCCACCCTTTCCAAGTTCATTTCAGTTTTATAGGTATGTCCTCTCCATAATCACCTGCAAAATTAATTAACAGGGAAAAAGAACTTAGAGGCAAATAGTATGATTGATTCAATGGCATTTTCAATGGCCTCTTCAAATTAAAGTTATTAATCATTTTTAAAAACTAAAGGAACACATATGGCTATTTCTTGAACTCAAACCCTTTGCAACACATGTCATTAGTTTATTACGTCTTTGTCAAACAAAAGCTGCTGAGGTAGTAACATCCATTTCTTATCATGGTGCAAAATGTGACCAAGTTAGGCATCAGGTATAGTTATGTAAACAACAGCCACAAATGCCTGACTGTTGTAAAGAGCCCCAAATAAATAGACTTCTCATTACCATTAATTAATTACAAACTAAAATATTATTGTTACCATGGCTCTACAAATCGTTGAACATCCTCATCTCAGTGACTTGAATATGTAGACATTCACATTTTAAGGCGAGTGCAAATTTAAGAGTTGTCACATAGAAAAACAAACAACTCAACCTAGTGGACGAGAGAGGGTCACAAGAATGAACAAGCAATGAATGTTCACGGTCACAAGCCTAACTCAACCTGCTGGAAGAGAGAGGGTCACAAGAATGAACAAGCAATGGATGCTCATCGTCACAAGCCTAACTCAACCTTGTTTGTGAGAAGTTTCTGATAAGTTTTCGATAATCAAAAGGAGTAGTAAAACGTCTGCCAAGTAAAAAGAGTATATGGTCATAATAATAATACCTGTAATACTGGTATATACAACACACAAAAACACTAATAAACGGAACAAATATTTATTCATACATTTTGAGAACCCAAGCCTACACAAAACAGCTGATGATCAGTTTCATTTCGACCAGTGAACTCTTGTCCATGTTAGTCTCTCCTGACAAATTGATCAGGAGCAATCTCTAGAAAAGGCCTATATTCACTCAGAGGGGCATAAAATCTGCACTATAACAGTGCTCATGAAGCCAATAATTAAACCTAACGTAGTGGACTGGCATAGCTATAAGACAGCAAAATAAAATAAGGTCTGGCCAGACAAACTTCGTGCCCTGCCAAAATTTCACCTGAACAGACCAATGACCTGTGAGAATTGTGAATTGAAGGAATGCACAACAATTGATTTCAAATACCAACAGTGTGTATTAAACATCCAGAATATCTTCCAACAAATTCAGACATCTGCCAGTCAGTGTGGCAGTCTTATTTGGAATGAAAACACGAAATTGACAATGTGCTTAAGGTTGTACATTTTATTTTTTAGCACATGTTTCTTCTCTACAGCCTGGAGTTCTTGAAAACAATTATCTGAATTAATCAAGCTTTTACCGTAAAAGTACAGGATAAAGTCTTACCTTTTGTTTGCAGCTCTGGTTGGAGAATCGTTGCCGAGTCTCGAACCGAGAGCAGGGAGCCGGCCGCCCGATACCACGACAAATCTGTGAATGAAAATACCGCTGTTAGCTCATTCAATTCTACCCTGCTGTTGAAGTTCATCACTAGAACCTCAGCAAGCAGATAACAAAACAATGGAAAATTAATCTTACATGTAAGTGAGGAAGATACAGAATATATTCGCTCAAAATGGCACTTGATCTTGCATAATCCCGTGTGTACGTATGAATCCAAAAAACCGGTTTTTCCCGCCAACGCGATCACTTTAGCCAGCAGTCATCACTTTGTCATCACCGAGGGACTGGAGAGGGGTTCATTTTTAGTCGTCATCAGTCTTCAGTGTGCCTTTAGCCAGCTCCTTCTGTTCGGCTTAAAATGCTAGAGGAAAAGTAAGTATTTCCCAGCCAGCTCGGCTTGAAATGCTTGAAAAAGTCAGTAATTCCCAGCAGAGGCCACTAGCAATTAAAACTTTCCCAGCCAGCTGAATGTGCACTGCGGAACATCTTTTTTTGCGGAACACCTCCGTTGGGTGCCCCTGCCTCAGTAAGGCAGGATGTTCAGCTTGGAGCAATCTCCATTACAAAGAGGGCAATAACATGTTCTTTTTTCACCTGTGAAAAAGAGGGTTGTGGCTACTGAGCTACGGAGTATCATACATTATCACATCTCAGTCATTCAAAAGGCGAGACAGTGTTACGTGACTGTATAGTTGGGTCGAAATGAAACTCAGATTAAAGTGATTTTAACCTACCTTGATGCTCAATATCCTTTTTCAACTTTTAACCAAGACAATTGAGTTATCTACTGGGGGAAGAGGAAATTTGTACTTATGTTGACAACGACAATGATGTAAACTTTTGCATGTAAAGTATTAGGTAAATGAATGTTAGAATTTTGTCAGTTAACTAAACAAAACGCGAGTCTCCCAACCTACCTCTACGATCTTCTGAGTTTTCCATTCTGCTGTAACCACATGTATAAACTAAATCCTAACAGAACCAAAATTAATCTTACTTATCTTTGTCTGTCAAGCCCAGTTTTCCTAGCCAACAGGCAACTGCTTTGATTATGACACTCTGTTTATTGTCGACACCCAAACAGGTACCATCCGCATGACAAGCAGTTTCACTAGTTTGGAAGACTATTTGAAGCATCTGCACCTGTTTGGGGAGACGTTTGGACCTTACATTAAGACTAGCACCTAACATTAAGACTAGCACCTCGATCATAGTAGAGATCCCCCGGGCAGTCGAGAGACTAGAGCAAGTTTACTCCTTTGGCAAAAAGTGTGAGCCTTATTGGTACAGCAGCAGTGACACAAGGCCCTAGGGGAGCTCATTCATCTGTTGTCATCGAAGATGAAAGAAAGATCCTGAAGTATCTGAGTGACATCAAGGACCTGCTGGACCGTTTCAATCCAAGCCTTACCACCAAATTTAGTATCAAAAGTCTTCTAACGCTTGTTGTTGACAGCATATTTTCAAAAATAAGACTGCGGAGGTGCCACTGACATGCCCTACAGCTTGAATTCAATTACAGACTCAGCAGGACAATCACGTAACGGTTAAAGAGGCAATGTTTTACACCATTTGCTTACTTTCAAGATCCTGCCCAGAGCTGTTCGCAGAAGATGCAGAGAAATATGTCGGTGTGAGCAACATTATTTGTGCTCTAAACTGCTATAACTACAGAAAAGATACCTTAGAGCTTGAAGAAGATGATCTTATCCTTCTCCTTGATGTGCTTCACCATACCAATGAAGTCGTCACTGTTTCAGAGGCAGCTGAGTCAATTGAGATGACAGAGCGGCAGTCGTTGAAGTACGATTTTTTCCACAATGAATAGAACGGTAAAGCAAGGAAACAAATATGGGGAACAATGATAAACATTTTGGGGGATCAAGGGAACAGCGCAACCTTTTTGCGGAATCAAGGGAACATTAGCTAAAACACTTTTGGGATTAAAGGATCATGAAAACAGAAAAAAAAAAACGAATCAATTAGAGACGTTTCTCCGCATCCTCAGTACTGCGCAGGCAAATTCATCATGCATCGAGGGTGCGCGCTAAGTACTAAAATGAACAATGATAGGGCAGATGGCCATTGCTATAGCTTTGCTTGGATTTAATGATCTTGGACATTCGCTGACCCCTACTTTTCTTTTCAGAAACAGATTTTATTTACAATTATCTCCACATTGTCGAAAAATGAACAAAAAAAACAATGTGGGAAGTTAAAAAAATTTCAAGATTTCTGTCCACAGGACATGGAATCCTGCCATCTTGCGGCTGCAAGGTGCGTGAAACTCTGATTGCTAAGAGCGAACTTGTTCTTTGAGAAACCTCACCAGTTGACCAAATTCGCTTTATAGGTCCATTTAAACCGTATTTGGCAGAGAACATTTCTCTTCAAAGTTCTAATTGCAATATTGTGGGACTTGCAGCCACTGTGGCGTTCCTCGCTAACGAAGCTGGAATTACTCAGATTTAGGTGTTCTTCCGGGAATGTTCTCTCCAAAACAAAGTTGGTGACCCCCCATTTTTTTGTACATTTCTGAAATCACTAACTAATCATCTTTCAATAATGAAATTTTCAGAAAAAAAAATCAATGTTAAAAAATTTTCGCGCGAACGTCCTTAAATGAGTGATAGATAGATAGATTGATAGATAGATAGTTTATTCTGATTATAATCGCAGCCAAAGGCTGAATTAGATCAATCGTTACAATAATGAAATCTAATAAAACTATAATAAAAATGTACACATATGTAGCTAAAAGACTTTTATATAAGTGTCAATAATATTTAGCTTAAAGATACTGTTTGGGGACACTATTTACACATTAAAGTATCCTTAGCTATATAAAGTTAAAAATATTTACAATTTAATTTAGTTATGAATAAAATGAATAAATACGTGATATATATGAAAAACTTAAAAGATTTCATATCTATATAAAATGTAAAATTTAAACCGGCCTTACAGCATATATCACAGTCTTCGCAATTATCTATTAAAAGTGATAGGTCTTTTGCTCTCAATCGCTATTTATCCTAGACCACGAGAAAAATAACATTTGCCATCACTTGCGAAAAGTTACCTGGCAGATTTGAAAGGAATTGTTATTTTTCGCGATATAAGATGTATATCATTGTGATCTTGTTTACTTTCCAGGTTGCTACGTTCCATTGTCTCTCTTTCATCTCTGCAATGCTTGGTATGGGATTATTCTTGCTGTACAGCTTCGCGACTGCCATTTACATTGATTATCCTGCACAAATAGCCTTCAATGCAATTTATCTCGTTACCGGCATTCTTGGGTGTTGTGCTGGGTGTGGTGTTTTGACGGTGATTTGTTGCTGTAGCACTTCACCACCTCAGGTGAGCTGTATTTACAATTATCCTCTTAATAGCAATAATACTAATGATCAATAATAATAATAATAATAATAATAATAATAATAATAATGATGATGATAATGATAATGATGATGATAATGATAACGACAACGATAATAATAAAAGAACCCATTAAAGTTCTTACAAACAAATGTATTGAAGAGAACTAATAATGCACTCTGTTTGCCCCCCAAGTCTTTTAAAAAATGTTGCTGCGAAATACTCTGGGAAATATGCAGACCTTCAAAGAGAATTTCACAACAATAGTTTATGCAAAATTTTGGGTTAAACAGAGTGCATTATGGGCAATTGGAAAATAGAGAATGGCGAATTCATTCTTTGGAATAACAAATCGATAACCATAGATAATGCTACCTTGTTTTGGAAGTCATGGTTCGAAGAAAGTTGTAACAGTAAAGGATGTCCTAGAGTTCTGGAACAAACTTAACATTACCACAAATTATTTGCACTACTTCCATTTATTCTCAGATATTCCCTCTGACTTGAAAAGGAGAGTAGCCCAAACGTTTATACCTGCTGCGGACCTCTGTTTGGCTTCCACATCTGCTTCATTAAATGAAACCCCTTTTTATCTTGCTGAAACACGTTATAAAAATTATTACCAGTTGTTTAATAAATACAGCTGCACTGTCCCAAGTGGAATTAAAAAAATGGTAGGAGAAATTCCCCGAAATATTTGTTGATTGGTTTAAAAACTTCCGAGGCATATATCGCTTTACCAGGGATAACAAATTCAGTCAATGTTGTTTT
>CM042758.1:22941964-22944464 GCA_022496165.2 Catalaphyllia jardinei | reverse complement strand
GAAAGCACTGCGTGTTTTGCTGAGGCGGATGAGGAGAGGGTCTACGCGCAATGGATCCATAGCCAGTAAGGGGAGTAGGAGCCTTGCCCACGCCCTTCAAAATAGTAGTGGCTTCCCTGGCAACTTTAGCACGAACAGGATCCCCCAATAACCCGAGGAAAAGTCGTTGCAGCTGAAGGTGGTCCAAGGCATCAGTCCTGGCTCTGATCTCATCAAGAGCAGCCGCATACTCGTCCGCTTTCTTGTGACTTTCGTTTCTTGCCAAACGAACTAGAGACTGTAGGAGATCAAGGGCCTCATATTTATCGAACATCGCGGCAGGGCGACTGATATGTCGACGCAAGGCTGCGAGAGCTGACTCTGAACTTTCTAAAGTCTTCAGCTGCTCCAACGACTTAATCTTGTCCTCAAGAACCTTAATACGGGCAGCGGCCTATGACAAAATAAACAGCCCAAATCCATATGGCTTAAACTTCAAATTTACTCTTTATAAACAATATCTTGCAACGTGTAATACCTTCCATAATGGTATACCACAACACTAGATTGCCTCTACTAGAGGTACACGCAAAAAGAATCACAACAACGCGTTGCTCGTACCAGAACTACACAGAAACAGTCGCACAACAGCACGTTGCCTCACCAGCTGTATACGCAAGTACAAGACGTTCCCTTAACCAGCGGTATACGCAAAACAAGCACGCAGCAACACGTCGCCTTTACCGGTGGCATACGCAAAAGAGTGACGCAACAACACGTTGCCTTCACCAGTGGTACGCGCAAAACAGTCAAGCAACAAACGCGTTGCCTTCACCGGTGGAAAACGAAAAACAATCACGCAACAACATGCTGCCTTCACCGGTGGTACCCGCAAACACAGACACGCAAAAAAAACACGCAACAAAACGCTGCCTTCACCAGTGGTACACAAAACAGTCATGCAACACGTTGCCCTCACCGGTCGCAAAAACAGTCACGCAACAACACGTTGCCTTCACCGGTGGAAAACGCAAATAGTTACTCAACGATACGTGGACTTGACCAGAGGTCACGCAACAACAGCATGTTGTCCTCACCGGCGGTATTCGTAAAAAACAGCGCCAAAACAACAGGTCGCCTTCACCAGCGGAATACAATAACAGCTATGCAACAACACGTTGCCTTCACTGGTGGAATACCAAAGCAACGTCCACGCAATTGCCTAAACCGGCGGTACGGCGCTAGAAACGCCACGCAACAACAAATAGCCTAGACTAGTGGAAAACGTATGCAAAAAGAACTAAAACCAAGGATCCTTTGTTTTTTTACATAACTTAAATTGCGGAAGCTAAAAAACGCAACAGAGGGCCACGGGGGCATGCAAAAACACGAGGAAACAAAAGCCCTAAAACAATACAGAGCATGAAACAATAGTTCCAAAAACAAAAGGGAGCATACAGGTTTACCGAAACAAACCCAAGACAACAGAACCGGGAAAGAAAATACAAAAATGAACCGGAGACGAACGCAGGCACTAAAGCGACAGACAGCGGGTAAAACATGATAAAAAACGTAAACCTGGCTATGGGCCAGCAAAATTACTAGGAAAATTACCTCTTCCACGGTTTCAACCGCCGGGGCCGGGTCCGCCGCTAGAACTGGAGCCGGGGGCGGTGCGATAACCGGATCAACAACAGGCGGTTCTTCTACAACTGGCGGTGGCTCAACGGCAGCATGCTCCACAATTGCAGCAGCGACGGGAGCGGGTGGACGGGGAAGACGATGTTCTGCCATCTATGCTGGTGGCGGTTGACTGTGCAAGGAACAGACGCGAAAGTTGGCCGTCGTCCCGGAGTACGGTTAAAATGACCACTTTTCAGGCGGGGCGACAAAATATATACTCTAAGACCGCAAAGCATCAACACCGCAATAAGCATGCTCGGGAACGGGGGAATTCGAACGCATGATGAAAACTTCCGCCATGAGCTAATTAATTATGCAGTGAGAATAGCACAAATTGTCGAACTCGTCGTTTCACAATATTCTAGTTCCAGGAACTTTGATCGTCCTGCATGATAAGATCCATCCCTAGTAAGTGTAAAATACCCATTTTCTGTTTGAATAATCGAATAGCTAAAATTTACACTCTACAATAGTTATGAGAAACTTAAAAGCGCTTCGCTCGCATGTTTGTTCTCTCAGCGGGAATGCCATGAGAAAAAAGTTAAGCAAACTTAAAAACGTTTCACTTACCATTATCGTGGTTTCAGGAATAACCTCAGATGTTGGCAAAAGATCCCCGGTTTGATCGGATGGCATCTGTAAAAGAAAAGAGAAATTGGTTATACAAGACTGTCGGTTCAGAAAAAGAGAATTGAAAAAAAAGAAAACAAAACAGATCGAGCGAAATATCTCAACTTACTTCGAGTTCTTGCACAGTCAGTTCTGTCAGTCGCGCAAACGCCAATGGAATAAAAATCTCTGGGATTTAAACGGCTTCCGTCAACATCTCCCAGTTGCG
>CM042758.1:22930173-22932824 GCA_022496165.2 Catalaphyllia jardinei | reverse complement strand
TTAAAGAAAGAGAAATAGCTGGTCTCCAATATCTTGGAGGATATGTTCTCCATAAATTACACAAAAAGCATTCAAGAGCCAGTAGCAGAGATAGCCAGCAAGCCATGGCTCTCCTAAAAGCATGGAAGGTGGGTCACACTGGTGATTCCCATCAAAAACTTGTCCCAAGCTTGAATCGTGGTGGACTTAAAAGTGTTACAGGGCCTGCACAAAATATCTTTTTAAAGACAGAGGGCTGGTTTAGGCAGCTTACACCAAATGTTGATTTGCAAGGTCTTGATCTTGCTGCTATAACACAGGCCAGGCCATCAGTGATAGTGACATTCTCTCCAATTTTAATTTAATGGTTACAGACGCAGACATTAAACCAGACAGCCATGTCAGCAAGGAGGTTTTGTATGGTATTGTTAAGTTGTATGTAGAAGTTCGAGCATTTTCTGTTGCAAAGGATGTTATTGAGAAGTATAAGATCCAAACAAAGCAAACCAAGACCAAATCTCTACGAAAGGAAATTAGTAGGAGCCAAAGTGATCAGCAATCAAGGCAGGAATGATGGAAATGATGGAAACAGTCTCATTTGTAGTCCTTTAAGCCTTTTTTTTCTAGTTCTCTTTTTCAGTTAGTTACAGTTAAAGGTACATATACACAATACGAACTACTGATACTCCTGGGTTCAAACCATTTACTATGAAAGGTACATATATAACTCAGCATAACACTGATCAGATAATGAATGTTTGCATTCTTTATAGCTTCAGATGGGCCCCATTGTTAGCCTATACCAATAATGGACCTTTACAAGAGGGTTTAGAACATTATCAGTGGTCCAAGTTAGCAATTTGATTTCTGAAGTTCAGTGATGTAATATTTCATCATAGTTAGTGGAAGAGTCTTTTCCACTAACTATGATTTCATTAACAAAAAAAGAACAAAAGTAAAAAGCAAGACACTGAAAATCATGTGGTGATCACTTCAAGCATTTTATTACAGTGCTTAAGTTTTTACAAAACAATGTTTCACTTTAATATTACTGTAAGACAATAGTGCAAAACTGAAATATATTTTGGCAAATATGATATTAAATAAATGACAAAAATGCAAAACCCCATCTGTTCTTTGTTGACTGTGTTATCATTGCATTATATAAACTTCTAGGCTTTAGATTGGAACTACTATTGCAAAATTAGTCCAGGGTTTTCAAATTAATGCTAGTACATGTATTCAATGATGACGTTCTATCCAATTTTAATTTAATGGTTACAGACGCAGACATTAAACCAGACAGCCATGTCAGCAAGGAGGTTTTTGTATGGCATTGTTAAGTTATATGTACAAATTCAAGCATTTTCTGTTGCAAAGGATATTATTCAGAAGTAAAAGATCCAAACAAAACAATAGTATCAGTATAGATTCTTCAAGTGGGTTTTAATTTAATATTCAAAACCTAGCTGGTCAACATTTCGATAAGCTATATAAAAAACGGTCGAAAAATCTTGGTTGAAGGTGGACCTTTAAAACAGTTGTTTTCACACGCTCATTTACTATGATGATAGCTTAAACTAAAATGACAAGAGGTATTGCATTAATATCAGTGCCACTTAAATAACGGGAAATGCCTAATAAATGTACCTTCCATCCTGAACAGATCTGTAAGGGGCCAAGAATGGTTTTCGCTTCCTCTGGTGCTCTGTGAGACTTCGTACATTGAGGCAATCGAAACCAACCATCTCCCAGAGTCTGGCAGTACCTGCGGCCTCTGGTGGCCCAAATGTCCTTAGCACTGAAGATACAGAGGCACTCAAGACCTGGGCAGCGAGATTTACCCGCATAACGGCATTCAAACTGACGTGCTCATATGTCAGCCTGGGTAAAAGTTTCAGGCCATTATCAATATCTGGAAAAATATATCTGTGATGTGCTGCCACAAGATGTAATGACCGCTATCCCACATGTATCTTGTGCAGGTGCCAGAGCCTCAGCACTTCAGGCAGTTCCGGGTGGTGTTCACAAGATGTGGTGCATCCGAAAAAAAGTAAATAAAACGATGAGGGGCATAAAGGTTCACTGTGCGGTAGCACAGGTCACCATCCGCACCACCATCAAGTTTCCTTGTGCAAACGATAAAACCTCCTGTTTGGAGAGGCACCATCTGATGTTGCTGCAATAACCCACAAGTTACAGGAGGTTTCCAGGATAAAGATTGCCTCCCCAAACAATGGAATCAGTTGTGCAGCAGTGATTCCAGTAGTGGCAAAGTGTGCCAGTCCAAATTTGAGTTCGGTGCACATTCCTCGTACAAGAAATGCAAGAGCATGTGATGCAATGGTATCAGCTTTCTCAAATGCAGCAAAGTTCAGCTCTGGATCCCCAAGATCTGTGAATCCAATTAACTCCCCAGTCATCTTATCTAGAAAAAGGCATTACCTTCATCTCGTCAAACAACAAAACAATGTAACGCTGGACATCAAAATAATTTGATGTCTCTGACTTGAGCACTTCAATAACTTCCTTCTGGAACCCTCTTTTTGGCTTTCTTGCATTTCTGTAGTCCTTCAACCTCCTTTGGCTTGGCAAAACTAACACTCCACTATTCCGTAGTTCCTCATAATATGATGGACTCTAAGCAGCCAGAGACAAACAAAACCTAATGA
>CM042758.1:22917673-22925173 GCA_022496165.2 Catalaphyllia jardinei | reverse complement strand
TTCAGAAAGGACGCCATTAAATTGAACGATCTGCTTGCGAAGAAATAAATAATCAGTAAACCATTGTAGTTCCATATCATATACGCCATAGCGGGTCAGTTTACATAATAGAACGGAATGATTGATGGTGTCGAATGCCTTTGATAAGTCAATGAAGACTGCTCCTGTTGCCTTGCCATTGTCAGCCTCCTTTCTAATAAGATCAGTGAAGTAAGTAACAGCTAGTTTCGTTGAGCGGTTCGGACGGAAACCAAATTGGTACTCAAAAAGTAGACTGTGACGCTCTAGATGAGCCATCAGCTGCTTGTAGACTATTTTCTCCAAAATCTTTGACAAAGTAGGGAGAATTGAGATAGGCCTATAGTTGTCTATCTCAGCCAGAGACCCGTATTTGTAGAGGGGGATCACCTTAGCCTCTTTCCACTCACTAGGCACAACTCCAGTTTCAAGAGATAAATTGATGATAAATGTCAAAGGCTTAGTTAAAACAAGAGCAGCATCTTTGATCAATCCCGGGGGAAAATTATCCAGTGCAGACGCTTTTTTCCGCTTAAGATTTTTTAGTTCTTTAAGAATTTCTAACTCTTTCACAGCTTTAAAAGTAAACTGACTTTCCGCAACTTGATTGGGAAGATTCTCTTCAGCAGGTTTGCTCCAGACAAAGTCACGGAGCAAAATTGATTTGCTTTCCAGATTTCTGGCAACGGTACTAAAATATTCGCAAAAGCTGTTTGCAATGAGACTTTTGTCAGTTGACTTTGATCCATTTATCACAAACGCCGAACTTTGTTCAGAGGGTAACTTGGTAGGATAGAGTTTCTTGATGGCTGCCCAAAATTTCTCTGGAGAGTCAGCACAATCTTTAAGGAGATCTCGATTATATCTGCTTTTACATTTTTTAACAAGGCCAGATACTCTATTGCGTTGGCGTTTATAAGAAGACCAATCGATTTCCTGATTAGTTCGGCGGCCTTTCCTGAGCAAACCATCCCTGAGATTCATCTCCTTTTTGACATCCGGAGTCAACCAAGGACACAGTCGGCCTTTGACCTTTTTCGAAATAAGGGGAGCATGCTTGTCGATACACCGTTGGAGAGTATCTCGTAAAGAGGCCCATGCCTCATTTACGCTGATAGATGAATAAACGTCTTCAAGATTCGCGGAATTTAGTTCTTCACAGAATAGTTTAGGGTTATAATTAGCAAAATTTCGGCAAGTAATGATTCGCGGATTGAACTTAACATTGTTCAGCTTGCGAGCACATCCAATGAGTTCATGATCGCTCAAGCCAGCTGGGATTACTTTCACCGAAAAGATGTTATGAGGTACGTTGCTGCAAATAACATCAATTAGGGTCTTGGACTCGCGCGTAATTCTCGTGGGGCTGCTAATGAGTTGTTTCAGACCAAAGTAAGAGAGAATGGACTTAATTTCTTTGTGATCCGAGGGCACCAAATAGTTGCAGTTAATGTCACCTGAGAGAATACATTCTTTGTTTTCAGCAGATACTGTCGAAAGCATGGATTCAAATTTGTAATTGAAATTTGCGCAGAGATGTTTAGAAGAATCCGGAGGGCGATAAATAATTCCAACTAGAAAGCTTTTGGTTTTAGGAAATAATATTTCGATCCAGATGCATTCAATATCCTCCTATTCGAGGTCCATTCGTCTTTGAAAGGGAATAGATGAAGAAATATAAACACCAACACCTCCACCTTGGCCAGAAGCCCTTGACTTTGCAATAAACGTGTACCCTTCAATTTGGACTTCGACTTCGCTTTCGGGGGATAAATGTGTTTCACTGACCGAGAAAATATGAAGATTCCTAAAACCATCCAGGATTTGACGGATGATACTTTTGTTTGCCAATAAACCTCTAATGTTTTGATGTAGAATCTTAAGGCCCTTTTTAGAGACAAGTTCGCTAAGTTCAGGGATGTCACATCGATGAACATTTTCTTGTTGATCTTGGTCAGCTGTGCATGCGCTTCCCTCTACTTAAAGTGTGCAAAGTTTGTGGTTATTTGATTTGCGATCTAACGCTTAAAAACGACTTCCTGGCTTGCTATGAATGTGCAAGAAAGGTTTGGGCCGATTCTAAAGGGCCAGAAAAGTTTGCCCACTCTGGGCGCGTGCCTGCCCATGCGCTTCCCGTACCTAAATTTTGCAAAGTTTGTGGTCATTTGATTTTGCGATCTAACGCTTGCAAACGACTCGCAGGCTTCCTGCAAGTCTGCATCAAAATTTTGAGCCGATTCTAAATTGCCAGGAAATTTTGCTCTTCTGGGCGCGTGCCTGCGCATGCGCTTCTTCCTACCTAAAGTGTGCAAAGTTTGTGGCCATTTGACTTTGCCATCTAACGCTAGCAACGAACCTATTTCTTCTACGGCTGAAATGGCAGAAGTCTTTAACGACTTTTTGCCACTATTGAATCAAATTTGGCAAGTGAAATAAAACCGTCAGCCATTGAGCCAGAATTCTATTTACAACCCACAGACACAATATTTTCTCTTACACTCCCAAGCACTAGCACTGTATACAGGCTTTTGAACCAGCTAGACACAAAAAAGCCACTGGGTTAGATAGAATTCCCTGTAAACTCTTAAAACTTTCTAGCAGTATTGTCGGGCCGTCCTTAGTATACGTTTTTAAGAGCTGTATAGATGCTGAAATCTTTCCCAACGAGTGGAAAATTGCCAAAGTTACACCACTGTTTAAGAAAGGATCCAAGCGTGAATTAGGGAACTATCGACCAATATCAGTATTGCCACTCGTCTCGAAAATTTTCGAAAAAATTATAAAATTATTCATCCTCAACTCTATGATTACCTTAACGATAATAGTCCTTTGAATACGTACTAATCTGGCTTTCGATCAATGCACAGCACCCTAACAGCGCTGCTTGAGACAACGAACAACTGGTCAATTAATATTGACAATGGTCTCTTAAATGGCGTGTTATTTGTTGATCTTAAAAAGGCCTTTGATACAGTTGATCATGAAATAATTTTGCGGAAACTTGCTAAATATGGGGTTGATTAAGTTGCTCTACGATTTTCTGCGTCCTATTTACGTAATAGATCCCAAAAATGCAGCGTCGATGGAGCGTTATCCAGTGCAAGTATATTAACCTGCGGGGCTCCCCAGGGAAGTATTCTGGTACCTCTGCTCTTCCTAATTGCCTCGATACATCCTGCGCTAAAATGTTTGCTGACGATACTAACATCACCGTCCCTGGTTGCACTTTTTCCGAACTCGAACAAGCAACCAATTCTTAACTTAACAATCTTTACAGCTGGCTAAAAGCAAATAAGCTTGGTCTAAATATCGCGACAATGGAGTTTATGGTGATTAGTACTCGTCAAAAGTTTCTTGCAGAAAATTGTAGTGAGATTAATATCCAATTAGATAGCCATCCAATTTGCAGGGTTGAGCATGCCAAATCATTAGGTTTAATTATTGATGACCGACTTTCATGGTCTAATCACATCAAAGAACTATGTAGAAAGATATCCTCGGCAATAGGTGCACTGAGGCGCATTAGGTCCCTCATTTCTCAGTCCACTGTAGTACAAATACATATCGCCTTAATCCAACCTCATTTCGATTACTGTGCCCCCGTTTGGGATGGATTGAGTTCTTATCTATGTGAAAAACTACAAAAAAAAAACGCAAAACCGAGCAGCTAGGGTTATTCTGCAAGTCACTTGTGAGGTAAACTCAAGCCTGCTTCTTAAAAACTTTGAAGTGGGACAAGCTACCATTAAGAAGACGAACACAGAAAGCTATAATGATGTTTAAATCCCTCAACGGGTTAGCCCCAGTGTACTTGCAAGATTTATTCAGTGAGCGACACGCAGACTATGACATGCGTGATTCTTTCCGTAAGTTAAACTTACCCAAGCCGCATACCGACTATTTGAAACGTAGCTTTGGCTATAGCGGTGCCTTACTATGGAATTCTCTTATTAGATCAATTGGGCAGTTTAAAACGAAAAACAACCGCGCACTTAAACCATCCGATTCCCACTCGGCAACCTTGTTTTATAGTCATTTTAATTTTTAAAAATAATTGTAATTTAAATAGTATTAATATAACTGAATATTTTCAACGGAGTTTAAATAAAGATTTACTACTACTACTACTACTACTACTACTACTACTACTACTACTACTACTGATACTACTACTACTACTACTTGCAGTCTTGCTGTAAGTCTGCACGAAAAGTTTGGACCGATCCTAAAGCACCAGGAAACTTTGCCCATTCTAAGCGCGTACCCTCGCATGCGCTTCCCTCTAACTAAAGTGCCCAAAGTTTGAGGCGATTTGATTTTGCGATCTAATGCTTAAAAACGACTTGCAGGCTTGCTGGAACCTGCACAAAAAGTTTGGTCCGATTCTAAAGTACCAGGAAACTTTGCTCATTCTGGGTGCGTGCCTGCTCATGCGCTGCTCGTGTGCAAAGTTTGTGGCCATTTGATTTTGCGATCTAACGCTTGAAAACGACTTGCAGGCTTGCCGCGAGTCTGCACAAAAAGTTTGGACCGATCCAAAAGTGCTAGGAAACTTTGCCCATTCTGGGCGCGTGCCTGCGCATACGCTTCCCCCTACCTAAAGTTGGCGAAGTTTGTGGCCGCTTAATTTCGGGATATAAAACTTTTGAACGACTTGCAGGCTTGCTGCGAGTCAGCACGAAAAGTTTGGACCGATTCTAAAGTGCCAGGAAACTTTGTGGGTGCCTGCCTGCGCATGCTCGTTCTTCTTACCTAAGATGCCAAAGTTTGTGGCCATTTGATTTCGCGATCTAACGCTTCAGGACGTTCGCACTAATTGTTTCTAGGGATCCTTACTGCGCACACAAATTCACAGGCCACGTCATGCATGAGCGCGAGCGCTAAGTCATAAAATTAACAAATAATAGGGCAGATGGCCATTACTAGAGCTTTACATGGATTTAACGATCTTGGACGTTCGGTGGCCCAGGGTTTTCTTTCGATGGATCATTTTCTCTACTGATTTTTTACGTTTAGAGAAAAAATGAAGAAAACCTATCGACTAGAAGTTTGAATATTTGGCAAAATGCAGCATCGAATTCCGTTCTTATTATCTCTTCGTGCATTTGTGCTGTAGTTTCAAATGCCTCTTTAAGGGTTAAATTTTGTAAAAACGTTAGTAACATTTGAAATTATTTACGCAACAGACCCATTTCTACAAAATATGAGTTAGATCGTTTGCCTCCGTTGACAGAACTGCTTGTTTGTTTGTTATGCTTGAATGAGTTTTCATCACATGACATCGTTTTGCATACTAAATAAGAGCGTTTCCAGTTCCGCTATTTCTAACTAACCGGCTCGGCTTGGAACAATACACCAAAATCTAAGATTTAAGGCCATAAAATTGTGCGATTTCAAAATGGATTTAATAAAATGGAAATTGTCATATTTCGCACATATCCGCGATAACTTGTCGACCAGGTAGCTTGTTTGTGTTTGGGGGCCTTATTTTCAGAGCGAAGGTCGGAGTTGTTTGCCGAGACAAAGGTGTGAGGGTGGTAAGGACTAGAGATAGTAAAGTATGAATATGGTTTACGACACTGCCTTTGCAACGTTCTTTGATTGATCTACTGAACCTGGAGTCAAACTCAAGTCGCAACGGCATTTCACTGGCACCCATTTTCATCTCAGTGATCGGATACAAATGGTAATTTGACAGGCTAACACGACTCCTATTGGTCAAGAGAGGAAAACTTTGACCTTAACAGTTTTGCTCTTTACGCTCTAGTTGCTAGAAAAACTCGTACATATCTGAGAATGAAAGACATTCTGCGGCGTTGCGGTAACTTGTGGTGTGTACCTTCGCGATGGATCGAAAATGTGTGGGTTTTATTGGCTATAACAGCTAGCTAATGGCGTTTGATCCTTATTTGTTTAAAGCTCGACCTTCGTATATTGTGTTTCTTCTTTTCCCGGGTTGTCACACGTTCCTATCTCATGCCCAGTCATTACCAGTTTATTTCTTGATTAATCGCCAGGCCCGATGAGTGAGACATGTTTTCTTCTACGTAAAAATCTTGTTTCGATAAAATATGAATCACAAATGACCCAAAAATGTTTCAACAGCCCTCTGAGCTCAGTCAAAAGTCTCTTGAGTGTTTCAGCTCGGTTTCAGAAGTGACGTCACTAGTAGCCCGACCCAGATCCCACTGTGCGTGGTCGTGAACATAGAAACTACGTGTTCAAACGCCTGTAGAAACGGAAGGATTTTATCAATCGAGATAACTTTTTCGCTGATGAAATCAGGGAAACTAGTAGACTCTATTAAAAGAAAACAATTTTGGGGTTAGTGGCACTTGAAAGAGAAAGACAGCAATTTAAATAAAACTGGGCAAGATATTTATTACCCCAATGCAAAAATAGATAAACATTTATATGCGTTGGCCTGTGACATTAATTCTACACTAAATTCCAACGCTGTGTTTAAAAAAAAAGATTTATAAGTTTAGGTCTATCACTGAGGCTTCGAATTGGCCTATCCAGACTATTAGTAGTGCTGAAGCTCTGTTCGTCTCTTATAATAATGCCTTTTTCCATTGCTGAATGAAACTAAAAATCTTAAATATGTTTCAAAGCACTCAAAGTAAAACTTTCGCTTTGTAAAACGATGATTATTAATTTTGCACTTTTAAAACAATAATCATTAGTTTCTAAGGTTTCTCTTTAGGGGCAAACAATGCACACTAACAGTTCTGGTTTCGTCACGAACCAGGGACTTGGTGGTGTTCCTGTGGCCGTTCCGTTGGAGTCGAACTATGGTTTGGTTGCACTCCAAACTGTCACGCAAGGGGCACGGGAAGGACAACCTCAAATGGTCCTGGTACCTGTTTCTGGAGGGGATGGGAATCAACCGCAGTTGGTCCAAGTTGTTCCGTATGGAACCATAGCCTCGGGCCACCAGCCTCAGCACATTGAGCCCCCTCCGTCATACGAAGAGGGACAGCACACAACACAACAAAGGTATAATAACTAAAGCCTGTGTTGTTGGCGGGTTTTCGCGCACGATTGCTTTGTCTAAGTACTGTAATCGATGCAATAACAAGTTAAATATAAATTAAATCTAAATAATTTAGTCATATAGAAATACGAATTGAACCTTCTTCACATGGAATATTAAATGAAACAAAAGAAAACGGGGAGCAGGGCATGCGCAGTGGTGAGAGAGCTCGCCTCCCACCAATGTGTCCCGCGGGTTTGATTCCCGGACCCGGCATCATATGTGGATTGAGTTTGTTGTTGGTTCTCTACTCTGCTCCGAGAGGTCTTTCTCCAGGTACTTCGGTTTTCCCCCTCCTCAAAAACCAACATTTCCAAATTCCAATTTGATCCTGGTATTTGATGGCCACAAGTTCATCAGTAATGTTTGTTACTGTCACTGCCACCCTCATAAAATAAAGTTTCTTTGTTTCTTTGTTTCTTTGTTTCTTTGTTTCTTTGTTTCTT
>CM042758.1:22895755-22903255 GCA_022496165.2 Catalaphyllia jardinei | reverse complement strand
AAGGTATTTGGTTTCGAGAGACTGATGGGCGGCTTTGCATTTCCTTTCATAATACAGCTCAAAACAGGGACGAACACAACGGATTTAAGCCGCATTAGGTTAAAGAACACATAAGTAGTCGGGCTACCTGTTAAGTATCATTACAAGAGAAGAAACTACACTCACCAGAAAGATAAGGGTGACTGTTGAGATCCAGCTGGCACCACTGGGTTAGCTTTCGTTCGACAATGGGTTTAAACTCCCAGTCCTGTACCGAGACATTTTGTTTCGAGACTTCGACCATCTAGACCACTAAAAAGTAACATTTGTCATTTAGTAAGGCGGCTTTATGCAAATGCCCAATCATTGTTGAACAAGTTGAGGACATTTTTCTAGGCATAATAGGTCACTAAAACAGTGGTCCGCGCGTGCGCCGTAAATGCAAAAGCATGTGAATTCGAATGTAAACTCGCACTGTCGTTCGTCGAGTCTGCACTGCGCAAGTGTCAAAGTGACGACGGAACTAAATTATTTTTGTGTTCTCATTTAACTCCAAGGCTGGTGTGTTTATGGGCTTCTCTATTACATCCACTGTCTTTGGCGGCATAATTATCATCTCCTACAGCATATCCACTGCTTTCTCGAAAGAGACAGGAGCTATCAGTATAATCATTTTGATTCTCGGCATCATTGAGTTCGCCATTGGTATCTGGGCTGCCGTGTACCTTTGTTTGATGAAACCTTGTACATGTTGTGCAACTTCAGCTCAACAGGTGAGTCATCCGAGATTGATGAGGGTCTTAATGTCATGGGGAAGTGGCGTTTACGACCAGCGGTTAATATTTGGGTTCTTACGGCTTACGGTTCAATAACACATTTACAACACAGCTAAGACAAACCTTAGAAACCAATGTCGATCATGTTTTAAAAGTGCAAAATTAATTATCATCGTGTTTAAAGAAAGCGTAAGTTTTATTGTGAGTATTGCAAAATATATCTAACTTTTCACTCGGCGATGGAAAAAGACATTATTATAAGAACTGTAGAGTAGTAGAGCTTCAATACTACTAAAGCGTGACAAGACTCACAAGAAGTATTGACGAGAGATCTTAAGCGCTTGTCACCTTTGTGGCTACATCTATTTTATTTTATTTTATTTTTACGGCTAATAGCTATATTTTTCCAAATTTTACGCGAAACAGCTGCGTTTTTGGCTCATGCATTAGTATTACTAATGAATTTATCTCAGAATGAATGCCTCCCACCCAGATCTATTTTCACATTGGCGTCATAAACATTTTGCCCAATCTTATTGGCTCTCTTTCTCTTCTAAGGGGCAAGTAATGCACATTACCAGTTCTAGTTACGTCATGACCCAAGGACCTGGTGGTGTCCCTGTGGCCGTTCCGATGCAATCGGGCGGTAGTAAGGTTGAACTCCAATCTGTCACGCCAAGGGTACAGGAAAGACAACCTCAAATGGTACTGGTACCTATTTCTGGAGCGGATGGGAATCAACCGCAGCTGGTCCAAGCTGTTCCGTACGGAACCATGGCGTTGAGTTACCAACCTCAGCAGATTGACATGCCTCCGCCATATGAAGAAGGACAGTACGTGACGCAACAAAACCAACAGGTCGGACTGTAGCCTTCGTAGCTGGCGGGTTTCCGTGGGCGACTAATATGCCTAGGTAGTGAAATCAATGCAATGACAAGTTTAATTTAAATTGAATTTAAATCACATAATCATATCAAATGGGACCATTTTGAGATCTTAGCAAGTGGTCAATGTGATTTACAGTGTAAAATCAAAGAAACATAAGATAAGATAAGATAAGATAACTTTATTTATACTAGGTATTTCCATCAGTTAATTAAGTTAATTATCTATAGTAATGTAACTAACTACCTAACTACAATAAAATTTATTGATAACAATTAAATAAAAATAAATAAAAATTCTGCTTTTCATAGAGGCCGTGTCTAAAGTATACTTAAAATTAAGGTGTTACTTGCAACTAAGATATTACTTGAAACTGTGGCGACTTAATTTAGATTTGAAATCGGTAAGTGAAGACGCTTGTCGTAGGTCAACAGGTAAATTGTTCCACAACTGAGCTCCGCTATACAAAAAGCTTCTCTTGAGATCATCAGTTCGAGGTTGTGGAAGAACTAATTTGTTTTCGGTGTTCCTTAGACGATAAGCACTTACATTGTCACGATATACAAATCTTGATCTAAGATAATCAGGTGTCATACCATGTAATGTTTTATACATTAGGATAGACTTCTGTTCCAATCTTTGATAATAGAGTCTTCTCCACCCTAGTGCGCGGAACAGATCATCCAAATTACTATCATAGTTCGCAGACATTAGGATGCGAGCTGCGCGATTTTGAAGCCTTTGCAGTTTTTCAGAAAGGCCCTTGTTACAGTTTCCCCACACTACATTGCAATAATCAAAATGTGGCTGAATAAGACTATTATAGACTTTAACT
Organism: Catalaphyllia jardinei; assembly: GCA_022496165.2. NCBI lineage: Eukaryota > Metazoa > Cnidaria > Anthozoa > Scleractinia > Caryophylliidae > Catalaphyllia > Catalaphyllia jardinei. The sequence continues at coordinate 22,900,780 of CM042758.1, read as the reverse complement.
AGAACGTTAAAAGGAGTAAGATGCCGAATTCGTTTAATTGCACCAATGGCACAAGCTATCTTCTTAGAGACGTTTTCAATATGACACTCCCAGTTTATAATTTGATCGACATAAACTTATTCAAGTAATAAATAAGTCATAGAAAACTTAAGAATATTATTTGAAAGATAATTGTATGACCAATTTGCTTCGACCTTGAAAATGGGGGCTTTTTTTCGCAGTACGGGGTAATAACGTTGATTCTGAACTCACTAATCGATGTAGACATATGTTTATGTTGGTGCATCAGCGGGAAAATATGATTATTAAATAATCAGGATGCTAACACAGATTACTAACTGTACTTTCAACATCTGGTAGTTGTGACGCATTTTCCAATTAAGATGGCCGCCAATTCCGTTTGTCGGAACTTAATCACAAGAATAAGTATGGACAGAAAAGCGCAGTTTTCTGCTACAACACGGCCAATTATGAAGTAATATATCAAACACGAGAGACAGTGTTTCATCGCGATATCCAAACACCAAGAAGAGAGCTAAAAATAGTACTCGCAACGGAGTTTTTTGGAGGAAATTCGAGGTATTTGGATGGCCGATGACACACTGTCTTGAGTGTTCTGATATATCTTTTCCATCAAAACAAAAGCTATGGAGTAAACATTTATGCCAATTAAGACCGGGTATCCCCGGGGTGGGGGTACTTCCTTATAAAAGCCTAATGGGGATGTGCCACTGGATGGGGTCTCATTTTCACCACTATCATGGGGTCATATTTTCAATAGAGTTACTAGTTGGCCTCGCAAATTTTCTGATTTTTTTGGTAAGACTTCATATTTACTGTTACCAAACGTGCCAGAATGTTTGTTCTGTAGGTGAAAAGAGTTTTTCACTCAATATAAGGTACATACATAAATAGAAAGTGACTAAGTTGGGATCCCGAAAACTGCATATTTGTCAAAAAGTTACCTAAGATGAAGTTTATAATTGGCCACATAAAAGAATATAATGAGGTAGGGGCTCTGAGAAGCGAGCGGCACATACCCTGCAAAAATTTACCCAAGTACCCCCTCCCCTCCCCCTCTTCCCTGACGGGTATCCAAAACTCCTTCACGGTTGTGATTTTCTTTCTTTCAACTTAAAGAATTATTAATGAGTTTGAGAATGGCAGTTTCCACTCAATGATTCTAGAATATTCTAATCTTTTTATAGCTCGCTGAATCCTCAAGACACTGTGTAATATTAGGTATACAATATATATAGATACCGGGTCCAGATCTAGATGGGGTCCAAAAAGGAGTCTAGCCAGTTGGTACAAATGGACGGGTCCTTTCTTCTACTGACCCAGTCTCGGCCAATTCCCAGGTAGGGGTTGCGGAAAAATTTCCCATAGCAAGAGCCGGCAAACCATGATACAAGAGAAAAAATTGAAAGGTGATGCGTGACACTATGAAAACAGTAAAAAGGTAATGAAAAACTCCTTGAAGTGTCAATGAACATTACAAAATGTACAAACGTTTCGGGCAGAGCCCTTCATCTGTGTAAAAAAGCCCATGCAAACCATGATACAGCCGGCCTGGGCCGGTCGCGAGAGTCTGCAGGGACAGAAAGCGACTTCGGTTTTTACTTGACGGAGTTTTAATTATTTCAACCGTGACCAGCCTGGAAAGCATTATCCGATTTTCACTTTTGGTACGATATATAAGCTTGTCAAACAGCTACTTTCAAGTTGAGCCCGATACTGGACGCCCGTGCGGACGTATTTGGTACAAATTAAAGCTTGCGAATGCAAACGTATTTCCGGCTGTCGGCGGAGAACAAGCGGAAGCTAGCCTGAAAAATGTGTGCATCATCAGACTATTCCTGGGGTTACACGTGACGTCATCAATTTCTAAAATCCATGATCCAAGACCAAAGAGCCACCAAAGTTATTATCTTCATCCGGCATGAGAGGGGGGAAATTTGTGGATGTGAACCCCGGGGATGTGAACAAACTTTCAGCTCAGCTTCGTCTGAAAACAGGCACATTTTAATTTCCGAGTTATGGCGGTGCGTGACACAAAAGTCGAAAAATATATACTTATCTCGCGATTCTTAGCCTTTATAGAAGTTGCAGTATTAGAAAAAGTGCTTATTGCAATGTTAGCTTGATCAGTTCCACATGTTTACACTATGTTGGTGTCCCTTGAAGGTAAACCAACATGTCGGCTCCATACTCATTTATTACTGGGCTCCGTAGATTTGTGCAAAATCTTTGGACAATTTTTTTTCCAAAAAACCTACAGACCTAAAACTTGTAGAAGTGTGTTAATTATTTATGTCGCATAACATTATGATTTCTTGAGTTTATTCATTGAATGGTTTTCGAAATATTTTTTGATTGCGTGACGGTGCAACCCAAGAATAGAAACTACAAGAAAGACTCGATGGAAACCTCAGCTGCTTGTGTCAATCAAATTTTATAAATAGATCAGGACCAAGTTGGTCGATTGATGAAAGATGGCGGACACTTCAGCAACAGCTGCCCAAATGGCGAGGCCTAGGATTCTTGCCATCTTGCACATCATTGTCGGTTTTCTTCTGTTCTGTTTTGGCATCGCAGACCTTGTCGTTGGATATTTTTGGACAGGTTATGGGTGTTTCGGGATTTGGATAGGAGTGTGGGTGAGTTTTTCCGCATGTAGCTGGCATGTAGTTGACTTTAAAATGTTCTTAAATTTGTTGTATATCGCTAGTCTAGTGCAATTCGATCAAATCATTTTTTTAGGTGTGAATTCGAAAGTGATTTATTTTCAATTTTCACCTTTGCATCATGAGATTCGTGCCACTGTTTACGTATATGTACAATGAAATATAGGTTGTCTTTGCAACGAAATTGATCACATATTTCTTATAAATGAATTGCGTTCATAAAAGCGAAAGACAGGGCTGCCTTCTGTTCTAGCTGTTTATGGGGACAAAATGAAACTGATTCATTTCGGCTTCAACTTTCAATATGATCTTTCTCTGAGCGTAGCAAACAATGATGCAAGGCTGATACCCGGGGGGGGGGGGGACTTCCTTATAAGAGGCTAATGGGGATGTGCCGCTGGATGGGGTCGCATTTTCAAGACTGGACTGACTATAATGGGGTTACATTTTTAGTAGAGTTACTAGAATGGGGTCGCACATTTTCGAGATGTCTGGGATAAGAAAATTCTGGCAAGCAGGGAAGATACGCGGTTAAAAAATGGTGCGTGCTGTTTTTTAATATTTAACAGTCGTCTCGCATTGAATTCCGTCGGTTCAGGAAATCACAACTTAAACATTAATGACTTGCACAATAGTGCGGAACCCCTGGGTCCAGAACAAAGTCCAACAAATCATCCGTGCTACGGTATTTATTTTGCGGCTATTCTATCCTCCACTGAAGTTAACACAACCCGGAACACAACTTGGATCTTCTTTTGAATTAGCAAGCGTTTGATCGTAGATGAAAAGTAAAGTGTGCTACATTCAATTTAACAAACGTGTCAATTCATTTTCTATTAGGTAGAGGCATTAACAGAAAGTGACTAAGTTGGGATCGGGAAAAATTACATTTGCCCAAAAGTGACTATGATGGGGTCTATAATTAGCCACAGAATAGACTATAATGGGGTAGGGGTTCTGAGTGGCCAGCGGCACATACCCAGCAAAAATTGACCTAAGTACCCCCCCGGGGGCTGATACTGCGTAAAAAGCTAAACGGGGCAACGACATGATAGAGTCCAAACTGAAAGCCGACAATTGCAACCGTGGACAGCTGTTTCGATCTGGTTGGGTCTCATCAGCACGGTGTAGCAAGCTATGAAGTAATCAGACTGATATTCATACACTCACTGAGATGGCGATGACCTCAGATGAAACTCAAATCCAAATCCCTGCCAATTGGCCAATGTCACATGCAAAACGCGTGACAAGAGACAATTGGAAAAATCCAGAATATCGTGTCGTTGCCGCGATAAGGTAACTGCGGACAGACACAAACTGTCCCGCAGGAAAATCATGGCCAAACCATGTTAAAAATGAGCAGCATATCGGATCTGAAAAGACCTACGGCCCCAAAAAATACTAAACAGTGAAACATGATGATACAAAGGACTGCAAACGAAATTTCTCTGAGCGCATTGTTTTTGTGTTTTGCGTTATATGGGTAAGGTGTGAATTTGCATTTCCATTTGTCAACAAACCGAAACATCAAATGTCCTGACCATTTCTTGCGTGTATAATGGCCAAACAGACTCGATAATCGCTTTTTTTCCTGAAATATCAAAATTACCAAAGTTGATCGTCTTCTGCGAACAGATATCGTAACGCAAGTTATCTACATCGCGTCGCAATGATAAAGTTTGCTTTAGCCCAAGGAATTTTGAGTTATGAATGCTTTATACTGCAAATTATGCACATTTATATACCGAGCTAAAAATTCACCATCTTCATTGACTTATCACTACTCATGATGAATTCGGCAGTGCTGATCTTAGCAGTATGCAGGTCATTTCTCGTTCACTCTCTTCCTGTATGTTCTCAATTTTGTTTGAAATACGTCGGATGTTAATATTGCAGTTTGTTACTTCAAGCATTTAGCTATCCCGAGATTATAGCATATGTCATTTGCCTGTACTTACCAGGTTCCCGGGGGGGGGAGGGGTACTCCCTATAATGGCCTATACGGGGAAGCTCCGCCCGAAAGGGGTACTTTTTCACGCTTCAGGTGTATAAAAGGGTAGGGATGTCACAAGATGGGGTATATAAAAGGGTAGGGAAATCGGTCCTTTAGGTATTCAAAGGGCCTTTAATTATAATATTTCGAATAGACGCCCCTTATGGCTTTGTCAGTATATTTATTAAGCACTACATGAAAATGAGAACAAGACCTCCTAAAGTAGGTATCTGAAAGGGGTACCTTTTATCAACAAAAGGTATATAAAAGGGGTACCTTTTCTGCCAAAATGGTATATGAAAAGGTAAGGGGTTGGACCTCGGGGCGGAGCCTCCCCGTATTAAA
>CM042758.1:22882955-22895356 GCA_022496165.2 Catalaphyllia jardinei | reverse complement strand
TCATGTTGTCGAGTGACATGTGGTTCATGTTGTCGAGTGACATGTGGCTCATGTTGTCGAGTGACATGTGGCTCATGTTGTCGAGTGACATGTGGCTCATGTTTTCTTATATTGCAGTCACGTTATTTACGGTCATGGCTTTACTTTCTGTGACCAGCAACATAACAACGCGGCTTCCGATTCCGTCTGGGTCTAGTTAGTTTCTTGGTTCGTCGCCATTCGAGATTCTGAGCTTTGCTTTTTTACACGATCCTTGGACTTTCATTGAATCTTTCATTTTCGTCACTTTCATTGATGACAGATTGAAATCTGTCATCATTGAGCCTCTGTCTAAAAAGGTCTTCCTAAAGCCTTTATTTGTAAAGCTCTACTGCCCCATAGCTCCAAGCGTTTAACTCCTTTTTATGTAGCACGAAGCGGCAAGGAATATTGCCTCTCCTTCTATTCCTGGAGATGCTAGCCCGTGTATTCCAGAAACCCCTACACAAATTGCTTTCTAGCAGGGTTTCCTTTCAAGATCTTAGATGATGGCAAATTGGACGCTTTGGAAAACCATTTTATCACTGATTAAAAGTGTGTGAGAGAGTCAGTTTGGTATTTCAGCAAAATTGTTCCACACAGGTAAATCATCGTTGGAAGGGCGTGTGCGCCTATAGGTGTTTTGATGGGTCGCGTTTTGCACTAACAAAATTTGCAGTATTGGTGTTCTCTTTCAGATGTGCATTGCAGGAGGTCTGGGTATCCCTGGCACTCGCAAAGAACGGAGTACTTCCCGCAATGTGTTTGTAAGTTTACAAAAGCACTGATATATTGTTTGATGGAAACAACATTGTGTGTGTTTCCATTATGTTTGGTATTTAGTGTCGAAAGAAATGTTTATGGTTTTTGTACCAAAACTCGATTGTATAGAGCTTTATAAAGCTTCCCTTATCAATAAAATGCCTGGTAGATAGATATTTGGTGGTTATAGAAATGCTCCTTTTGAACAACTAAGGCCTATATCATGTTTATTCGTCGCATGTTAAAAGTTTACAGAAGACTCTTTGCTGGAGAACTGGAATGAATGATCATGTAAGGGAATTCCCCGGGAGAAGGGGAGTTCCTATGTGAAAAGGTCGGAGACACTAGTCAGAAGATTTGAATGAAACCCCTAAAAGGGACCAATCCGAGCGTAGCTCGTACTTTTTGTGACACTAGGAGCCCACGACTTGTTAACTGCGTCCAATGTCCGTGAAAATCTCTCCCCTATGGCCGACGAAAAGCATCCCCGGCCTATTGATATGCATATGAAGGACACCTCCTGTCATCCTCCAAAGTGCTTTAATAACAATAATAATAATAATAATAATAGTAATAATAATAATAATAATAATAATTTATTTACTTATAACGCGCAGGTATCAATATACATTTTCACCTGCGCGGAACTAAATTCATTAAAAAAAAATAGTAGCAAGTATATAATAACTAATATATATAATAACTAATAACTAATTAACTAATAACTAATTAAAATTACATGAATAACATAAAAAATAAAAACTGGCCTTAATATCTAAAGAAAAGTTGTATACGTCGTGTAAACAATTAAAATATTTGAGAAAATGCTTCTCTAAAAAGATACGTCTTGAGTGCTTTCTTAAAAGATGGTAAAAAATAATGAACTGCTAATATCAAATGGTAGATTATTCCATAGTTTTGGAGCGGCGACTTGAAATGCGCGGTCTCCAAGAGGTATTTGCCCACTCGCTGTTTTAGTATCAGAAAACTCACTCATTCGCTTCGCGCACTTGTTCGTTTTCTGATACGTCAACAACTTGGGCGTAAATACCGTACGCGCGCACTTTCCATGAAGTAATCTTTGTATCTACGCGCACCCATGCATTTTTCTCTATGTATTTATATTTCTTTTTCTGTCTTTTAATTGTCAGGCTGGTGTATTCATGGGGTTCTCTATCGTCTCAGCCGTGTTTGGTGGAATAATCACCATCTGCTACAGCATATCAATTGTTATATATCGAGAACACCACGATTATTACCATTACTATGGGAGACACAGCAAAAATTACTATAACCAAGAAATGGCTCTCACCGTTATCATTTTGATTCTCGGCATTGTCGAGTTTGCCATTGGGATGTGTGCCTCTATGTGTATTTGTTTGACAAATCCATGTCAGACGTGTTGTTACAATACTCAACAACAACAGGTGAGGGTCTTGAAAGTGGTAGATTATCCGCACGATGTGAATTCGTACAGGTAAAACTGTATTTGGAAATCACCCTTCTCTCCCTATAGTGAACTTTTTTAAAAAACAGGATCTCGGTCAAGGAACCTGAACTTTTATTTTAGCTAGGTTTAAGCTATCCCTGTTGGCTATTTCTTAATTGTCCAAAGCAAGTGCAACCATGCTAAGAGAGCGTTATATTCGATTTGTACAATGAATATCTTGCCTTATTTTTGGTTGCTGTGTTTTGTCTGAAAGGGACAAGTGATGTACACTGCCAATACTGGTTATGTCATGACCCAAGGACGTAGTAGTGTTCCTATGGCTATGCCTGTGCAAGCAGCTGGTGGTATGATAGCAGTCCAAGCTACCACAACAGGGACTCAGGGAGGACAACCGCAAATGGCGCCGGTACCGGTTTCTGTCGCGATGGGCAATCTGCATGTGTATGCACCACAAGCTGCTCCACATGGTGCCACAAGTTATCAACCTCAGCAAGTTCCAATGCCAGCACATGGACAAGCACAGTACGTGACACCGCAAAACCAACAGGTATGATTAGAATCACTGGAGAGTGCTGTTTTTTTGCCCTGAGAAAATGATATTTAGATCACTTGGACTAGGATTTGTTCCCTGGGAATGGCGCAAAAATATTCAAAAAATGGAAATAGGGTAAGCCTTTTGTAATCTTGACCAGTCGATACAGCACTTATTTCCTGGAACCGAGAAAAGCCAGAAAATGTTTCAAGCACCTTGTCTGGGCATCCAGGTCAAGGATGTGCAGGACGTGTCACTATTTTCCGGATACAAAATGAGATCAAATGCAGAGGAGCTCGAGCCTAACCTTTCTTGTTTAAAATCAGCATGCCATAACACATTTTGTGAATATGCGATGATGATTCGCACATCAAAAAGGGAAAAGGGTATTTAAGTCAGAAACAGAGTATTACACGCATCCAAATTTATATTACAAACTGTCGACATCCATGGCGGTACCCTGCCTCACATCAACATTTCAAAGCCAGCTTCATAGGAGATACCTAGGAACGAGCAAGCTAAAATAAGGGCGTGGGCTAAGAGCATGGTAAATCCCCCAGACAGCAAAATGTAGAACAAGATAATACAGTGGACAGGAGGGAACCTCTAAACTTATATAATACTTAAACGTTCTTGAAACCAGACAAATTTGTATTCACAGTAGGGCGTAGAGAGTTCCAAGAGAAAGTAATGAGCAATAATTTCCCTACTTGCACGTTTTCATACAGTCTGAAAACATCGGAGCGTCTCCAGAACGTCTTCGCAAATCCTGGTAAATTTGTGGGCCTTTGTTGGGTCGTTTTTAGAAGCCGTAATTTTGCGGATGGGAAGCGAGAAGAGCGGCGTGTAATGCACTGGGATTGTTTTCTGACTTCTGCTTGTAAGAATGAGATTTGAGGAATGGAAGAGAGGTTTCGAGCAAATAAAGGCCGAGAAGTAGAAATGGTGCTTCCCGCGGTCCTCTCCCTACACGACTTTCTTACTGATGTACAAGGACAATATTAGCTCCCCCCCCCCTCCCCCCGCAACCAACAATACTAAAATCCATCAGCCGGGGGAGCGTCTGATCTGGTATTTGGGTTACACCTACAGTTGTCTCATGACTTGTGAGAAACACTACGCAGAGTCACTCTTGCACAGTTTTATTTTGAAGTGATTATACGTACTCATGGCTTTCGGAAGGTTGTCCAATACTCTGACAAATTTACGTAAACAATACAATACAGTTGAGAACGACGTAATACAATAGAATGCTATACAATGCTAAGTATGCATAAATTTTCAGGGTACTGCACAACTATGTAGAGTTAAAGGCCTAACTAAGCCTAAACTGTGTTCTGTAGATATGTACATAAATTCAGCTGAAGCTACGTTTAATTTTGCTTGCTTAACAGATTCCCGTGAAGGTACGCATGTAAGCCTGGTCTGCTGGTGGAAATCTAAAACAATTCCATTAACACCAGATAGGTGTCACACAAAGCGCAGAAGACAGAAAACAACAAAAAGGACCTTTAGTGGGCCTTTTACTGTACGACACACCTTATTGCAGCCTCTCAACGAACTTTTCGTAGTCTTATTACACTTTTCGAAGTCTTATTAGCCAGTTACAGCTCCAGACTGTGCTGATGATAACGCCTCCTTAAACAGTTTTTAGCTTAGTTTTGGGCGTAGTCTGCCCATCCACTCGGCTCTCTTCTCATGGATCCCCAGCTACTTTGACAATGTTATGACTCGCGAAGTGCAATAACAGGACAGACGCGTGAAAAACTGACCTCTTTTTCTTGTACTTGAACTTTTGCCATGCTCCCATTCTTGGCTTGCACTGCGACCCAATAAAAGAATAATTCGAAAACCATTCAGTGGATAAAGTTAAGAAATTGTGATGTTATAGCTAGACGATTGATAAAGAAGATGCTTCTCCAAGTTTTAAGTCTAGACCTCAGATATTCTTCGAAAACATTTGCAGAAATTTACAGAGCGTAGTAAGGAGCCGTGTTGGTATACCTCCGTGACACATCAACATGACGGCCGGAAAATATATAAACATCTAGAACATACTTTGACTATATCTGGGCGCCTGATTATCTTCTGTACTTAAGAAACAAGCATTTACATAAGCACTTTTCCTAATGACTTAACTTTTGAGTAGCTAAAAATCACGAGATAAGTTAAGTATATATTTTTCAACGAACGCGTTCGTAGCTTTCTGTCACGGACCGCCATAACTCAAAATGCACTGGTTTCCAGACGAAGCAAGCTACCGAGCTGATAAGTATAATAGATATAAATTTACCCCCTCTTATGCCTAATGAGACTAAAAACTTTGGTGGCTCTTTAGAAAATGATGACGTCACGTGCAAGCCAAGAATATCCTTTGGCTAAGCCGATAAATACCGAGAATGGACATTCGCAAAACCTTCAAGAAATGTACAAAGCGAACCCCAACTGGGTTGACAACAGCTGGACATGCCAATGAAATTCGCCCTGTGTGACTCCCTAATATTCAGATTGGATAACTTGTAAAGGGATTGTTCGATGGCTTCAGTAAGGTTCGTTACACTATTAGCCGTTTCTGTTTTTTTTTTCTAGAGTTAAAGATAATCATTATAGCTGTAAGTTATTTAAATGCTAATGTTTATGTAAACCTGCATACAAAGTTTGTTGAACACTATTATTTGAGATTAATGTTGTTGTTATAATAGAAAACAGGTCAACATAAAAGTGACACAAAAGGTAGAAAGAAATAAAATGCTACTCTTTTGATAATTTGGGAACTTGTATTTCTGTAAACCATTGAAGTACTGCAATGAAACGTATTTCTTTTGAAAGCAAGTATGGTCTGATCTGATATCTGATCTGATCTGATCTGATCTAAAACTAAAGGTGGCATTGCCCACAGTTTAGCCGTGGCATGTGGGCGATAAAACATTTTTGTTTGCAGCCTTATTTTATTAGGTTAATTTTTGGCTCCAGCTGGTAGTGGGAAACTTATCTTCGGGCAGCCCTTTTGCAAGCGGATGCAAAGCTGCGGAGACTGGCAACTTCACAAAGGCTAAATTGGCGTCAAAGACACTTTTTCATTGGGGGTGTGGTGGGGGCGGGGTGGGAGCCAAATGCGTTTGGAATTGACAGCTTTTTGATCTGACCACCGATTCTCTTCGCCTCTTTCACAAAGCTAGACACAGCTGACAAACATTTGTTTAATTTTTCGTTAAGCGCCAGACGCTCTTTCTTAAGGTTACTCCAAATTTCTACGCGCGCTGTTTTCAAGGAAACCCCCGTGAACTATATATCAAAGAAAAAGGTTACTTAACCCTATTCAGACTGGAGAGGGGGTGAGGGGGGCTTTTCGAGGGCCCCCCCCCCCCTCCGGCAAAATCGTGATAACTCCTACACCGAAAGAGCTATGACGTACAAATTTTCTGACTTTTCCTAAAATTTATCTAGAAACATTTTGGTGTAATTACCATGTCCATGTGATTAATCATGTTGCCATGGCAACCAGTTTCTGACACAGGTTTTGGAATATTTGGAATATTTTTGTTGTCGAAATGGTCTTTGCCTGGGACTAGTTTTTGAATTACATCAAAATGTTTCAACATCGAATATTTGGGGGGGAGGTGTGAGGTAAAATTTGTCACTAAAATGCGATAAACTTATATTCTGTCTTGCTAATTACGTTTTGAGAAGGCAACGAATTAATAGGATACCAAATGCGATCGTTGATGCCAAATAACTGTACATCGATCTCAAGGGCGTCGGCGTTTTCTTTTATTTTCATTGGTTATCTGTCCCTTTCCACTATCGATTTAATCGTCGATTCTACAAGCCCTATTAATTCATTTAAAGACGAGGGATTCTCTCGAAAAACGAGTGCGAATTTTGGCCCGGGTCGCACTGGAGCCAATGCTGCTGGTATAAGTAATAAATATCTTACCAAGTAGCGTAAAAAAGTGCAACTCCTATTTTAAGGTGGCCGAACACCTTTTTTGATTCCAGTCTTTGATTTACATTCAAGTTCCTCCTTTGGTCATCAAAAATGGCAGCAAGCAAATTAACATCACAAAGTTCTGTTTTACGATAGTTAAGCTGACGAATGTTCCGTTGCCATGGCAACGTCAATAAATATATAAACAGGCATTTAAAATCTGATTTATTTATTTGCAAAGAATCTGGTTGTTAGATTTTCTCTACAATATATCTTTGATTAGCCCTCGTTGAAGAGTCGCTGGAATATTAGCCTCTTCCAGGTGTTCAGCTAGCGCGCTAAAAAGTCATGGTAATAGATCTCCATATTACAACGATGAATCTCATTTCATTTCCACCAATTTATTTTACTTTTGATAAAATGAAAAAATTGGGCTTCATCGAACATTTCAAGCAATCCAATTTGAGATTACCTGCAAATCACACAGGCTAAGTATATATCAAGGATGGGGGCAGTATTTGAACGACAATTTGCAAGGAGTTGGACAAATTGTGCTTTCCAACATTGAATGGGGGAAAGGAAGTGTGTGTGGGCCGACGACTTATGGCAGTGATTGTAGACACTAAATAAGGTTTATGATTCTTTAGAATTAGAAAAATAAAAAAGTAAGAGTTTTAAGCTCTGCACGTCCACCTGCCAGTGTACACTTAATCTGAACAGACAATCACACTACAATTTCACTTGCTGTGAGATCACCTCATAAGGCTGACTAAATTGTACCCGACTGACTAAAGTAAAGTCTGCTTACGAGCCAAGTGGCTCATTAGGCCGGAGCTTATCCCGGTTTCCTTAGCATGAAGCGACTGAGAGTATTTCTACTCCCCCCCTGGATGGGATGCTAGTCCATCGCAGGGTTACCAGCATTAATTTCGCCGGTAACCATTTATACACCTGGGTGGAGAGAGGCATTGTGCCCAAGAACACAACACAATGTCCCCGGCCAGGGCTCCAACCCGGACCGCTCGATCCGGAGACGAGCGCACTAACCATGAGGCCACTGCGCCTCTCACTGACTGAACACTTCTTTTTCCAAGCCCTTGAGTGCTACAACAACAACAACAACAACAACAACAGTGTATAAACCTTGTGTAACTACATAGATCAAGCGAACCTCTGTAGTTATGGCTAGTGACTTTACTGACTTCGAACGGAAGCCGTAAAACTAAAATAAATGCAAAAAATTATACTTATGACTCGATGCGAATGTTTGTCGTATGACACTACATAAAATACATGACAATAAAATTGGAAATAAAGTTCAAACTTCTTAAACTTAGGACATAGAAATGTGCACTTTGTACCTTGTCCAGTCTTAGGACCACGAAAGAGACGAAAGGGAGACGCTAAACGAGCGTATAATCCACCAATGGTTAGGTCAAAAAAACATAACAGCGAACGCGGACCGGACTGGCTACAGTCACACCCTTGTGTAAGTTTCATTGCTCACCAACCACACTGCAAGGTAATATTGGACACACCATATTGAAACACTCAGGTTACTGTATTTATGGGGCTCTCAATCGCAAGCATTCTTGGGGGGAAGCCATCATTTTCTACAGCACAGCAATTGATGCATATCGAGACCCATACTACCCTGATAACTAGAATGAATACGGTGGTACAGAGGGCTACCGACGAAACAGACATAGGATGACACTCTACGATGATTATGTCGCAGAAAATGGTTCTCAGTATTCTTGGCATGTAGCTAAACATAGTGCAGCGTCACAGGTGCTGGGATAACAATCGAACGCAATAGCTCGGTATTGTGGAGATTTTCGTTGGAATCTGGTCTGCCATGAGGCTGAACATGATGCTGTGTTACAAATGTTGAGATAACAATCCATCATAACAGGATTGTTATTATTTTTTTTTTTTTTCAATTGAGAAAGGAAAGATAATATTTCCAATATTTTTGGAGGAAGCCACACACGACCAACTGGTCTACTACCGAGGTCGAACTAGACTTTCTTTTCTGTACAGAGCAACACCCTGACACCAGAAACCCACAAATGGCACCAGGGTGACGAGAGCTTTCGCCTATTCTGCTCCTTTATTCGCAGGTCTTCTTCGTTGAATGATACAAATTATGAAATTATTAAATGAATGAACTAATTAACTAATTAATAGAAAATAAAGAAATATACAATAGATATATTTATTCTTTCAGGGTTCACACTTGCACAGTGCCATGACTGGTTCATCCATAAGCCAGTCACGTGGTGGTATTCCAATGCAAGGAGGTAGTTGTATGGGTGGGGTCCAGACTGTAGGACAGGGAGGTCAACCTCAAACCTCAAACGGTTCTGGTACCTGCTTCTGAAATGTTTGGCAGTCAAAGTCAGTCTGTTCAAGATCCCATATCCGCAGCTATGGTAACAGACCTTCCGCTGATTGAGATGGCTCCCTTTTAGGGACAGGGAAAGTACACGCTACTAGAGAATGGGCCGGTACGTTAATTAGGCATTATGTCAGTAGTTTTTACTGGTTTAACTGTACAATTCTGAAAACAAAATGTATGTAAAGCGGTGTGGGAGAATTGTGAATTGCGGAGACCTGGGGTGGAGACAAACCAAAATAAACTCAACGAGCGAGCACAAGAAAACAGTTACTTTTTTTCCAGATGTAAACAATAAATAACAAATGTTAGGCCTTTATAGTCCGGACTTCCCATGAGAAAAGAAGGTTGAAATTTCTTCGGTCAGGATCACCCTCTACGTTATTCCGTCACGAGAACGAAGCTTTTCGAAACGCCCTTCAAACAGGAGGAATTTGAAAACGCTGGCTTTGCGGCAAAAGCATTTGAGAAACGGAGGTGATAATGTCATGATAATCATGTGTTGGTCTTCCTCAAACTCAAATCCAAAATGACGGTGATTGTTGCATGTTGCGTTTACAAATTTTTCCGGTGTAGTGTGACGTGTCTAGACGGGGCTTCAGATAACTCGCTAAGGTCAAACGTACCAGGCCGGAAATTGTGCCTTTGCAAATATCATTTTATGGATGACGTTTTCTCTCCACTGTGGTATTGATTTACGTTTTCAAACATGGCGGATAATGCAAACAGGGCCGCAACCATGGCGAGTATTTTTGCCATCGTGCACATCATTGTGGGATTTTTACTCATCTGTTTTGGCATCGCCGATCGTGCATTGCAATACTCTGATGCAGGCTATATAGGTTACGGTATTTGGATAGGTGTTTGGGTGAGTTGTGCTTGTGTCTATTTCAGTGCCGCTCGCGCGATCTTTATTTAATTCGAAAGTATATCTGATAGTTAAGCTCAGAAAGGTCGATTCTCGATTTGACGCGTTATTACCTTTGAATCTCGCCGTATTTGCAGGGTTAGCCCAGCGTTGAGGAAAAATTTCGATCTCCTTGTTCGAAGAAAAAGGCTCAGAAGAGATTAACTTCCTCTTTTAAATACGTCATGAGGTATTGCATGCAGATGCAATCTGTTTGTTGTACGTAAAGGATCGAAAGATGTCTTAGTTGACGTCGTGTTCGTCACCAAGTAAACGACCCTTTCGGTTAGTCCTACAAAGGTTATTCACAGAGTTAAAAAGATTTTGCATATTCTATTTAAAACCGTGAAGAATATGTATGTGTAATTATTATGAAGCGCGCCGAAGAAGTCTCGAGGACGAAAAAAAAACGGGAACTTACACTTCTTTCCGTTTTCGCCACAAAATAATAACTCGCAATAATCGAGCAGTTACTCTTCTAGATCTTTACAAAATTCGTTTATTTTCAATTTAACTTTCTGGTATGAAATCCTCGACAATATCGCTTAATCGAGCGAGCTCACAACTCGGCAAATTTTGTTTATTTTGATTACATGCAGGCAAATTTGTGGCATGTTTAGTTTTCACTCTTAATTCTAGCGTGTGCCTCCAACCTTGGTTGTAAGCCTGCCATCCTTGGGAAAATTTGAAGAAAATTGCATGTTTTTCTTTTAGAATGATGTCCATGATATTTTATTTTCAGTATTTTTGCCCTACAAAGTCTGCAATTTCGAGTATATGTTGGTCTGTGAGATAAGTGGCAGCTTGAGTGAATGCATGGATCCCTTAATTGCCATGGAAACATCATCTGGCCAATATCTATCCATTCATCCTAAATAGGCAAAATCAGACATATGGAAAACGACAATTTAAGAGAATATTATTATTGGAATATCTGTACCTTTAAAGACCAATAGACTCCTTGTAGTATTTTTTTTAAAGATTTAAAAATAGCCAAATTCATTAGTTATCTTGATCATATGCTTTCACATTCAACTCCAAACCATGCTTGAATAAATCGTAAGAAATATTTAATACAATATAAATGTTTCTTCTCAGATTTGGATAAAACTTAAAGTTATCTAGCTCCTGTATGACTAGATATCACATATAAGCGCTCAAATGCTTTTTGAAGATTCTAGGGGGGGGGGGGGGCAAATTGATAAA
This sequence comes from Catalaphyllia jardinei, assembly GCA_022496165.2. Lineage (NCBI taxonomy): Eukaryota > Metazoa > Cnidaria > Anthozoa > Scleractinia > Caryophylliidae > Catalaphyllia > Catalaphyllia jardinei. The sequence continues at coordinate 22,884,155 of CM042758.1, read as the reverse complement.
CTGAATTAAAATACGGAAATAGTATGTAATATAAAAACGCTATTGGTCCGCACATTGCTTGTGTTAATTTTAAAAATCTCATGATCATGATCTCATGATCCACCGTATAATAGTGACATCAATGTAAACACTGATCTGATAAATTCATCTTCCCAAATATGCCTGGCACCTGAAAATTGCGACAACAGATTTGGGAACTATTTACTTGGTTAAACTTTTAATTTCTAACTTCCATTACTTTTGTATTCAATTTATTTTGAATATTCTCACAAATGCTTAAGGTAATAGACCCATTTCAACAGTCATTACTTAACTTTAGGTTTAATGCTTGCCCTGCCCATTCAAAGATAACAATGATGACAGATAAGTAACTGTAGAAGCAATGAATTATCTTTATTGGCCCACAAATAGTAGCAGTAAAATAGTATTTTAATACCACTACTATCATTGTCCTGCTTTGACGAATCTGTTATTCTCCTTCGGAAAAATACGTGCAGAACAACAAATACCTTACCTTTTAAATATACATGTTGTTTACTTTTCAGTTTAATTAAAGAAATCAAAGTACACCAAGTAGTCTTCAACAGTCTGCCTTGTTAACATAAAGGTACTTTTTGTTGTATTTCAGATGTGTATTACAGGAGGTCTGGGTATACCTGGGACTGGCAAAGAACAAAGTACTTGCCGCAATGCGTTCGTAAGTTAATAAAATGCTGTTTGTCCGAAAGGGGAAATCGCTTGATTGCATATTTTATGTAGTAATAGCCCTTTTCACGGTTAATTTTTCTCATTTGCATTACAATGTAATCCAACGTGTATGCGATGCAATTTCGGGCTAAAACTACAAAATAGCCCGAAATTGCCTCACATACATGCTAGATTTTATTGTAACGCAAGTGAGCAAAGTTAACCGTGAAATGGGCTATTAAATCCCACCTTAAGATTTCGTTAAGCCGTTCCATACTGTGTCCACACTGTACTGTGTGTTGCAGTAACATACCTTTTTTTGTCCTCAAAACAACACACTTAGAGTCGTGTACATGTATTTTTGGCAATATATTTTTTTAATACTTTCAGTCATATATTTAACTACGTACAATAATAACATTATGTACACTACTAACAGTACTTACAATACCAACATTACTAACACTACTTACAATACCAACATTACTAACAGTACTTACAATACCAACATTA
>CM042758.1:22865627-22876987 GCA_022496165.2 Catalaphyllia jardinei | reverse complement strand
TCGCAGATTGCGGATTGCGGATTTCGGTTTCCTAATTCCGGTTTCCGATGTTCGGATACCATGGTTTAGGGTTGCCCTATGATATTAATGTACTGTGAATAAATTTAAAACGCGGGTTTGACAGTTGCTTAACAGATCGAGAGTTATCATTAAGATGTTTGTAAAGAGGATGCCCGAAAATTATTCTTTAAGGTGATTCCTCAAAAATTAAAGTTGCCGATAAATATTTTTGGAACTTTCTCTAAATGTTCCTACCGATACAATAAAAAAAGATAGGTCACCATGCTAGCAAAAGAGATATGATGTTGCAATCTCACCCCATTTATCTAGTTATCCTTATTTATGCCTGTACTCGTGCAAAATCACGCGCGTTATTCATAGGTCCACGTTTCATTTGTGACCCCGTCCCGCTGTAACGCAAGCTACGCTTCATTTTGCGTTAGCTGGAAACTACTACTTATGAAAAAAATCTTACAGCTAGAAAGTCTCGAGGATATGGAACCATATGATATAAAATTTGTTTAAGAAAATCACAGGATTTCAAGCGATGTGGATGTAAAGCTGTCGTTGAGTCGTTGTTTTTGGGGTCATAATTTACATCCTAGAGTAATGTTTTGGTACTAGAGTGATTTCACAAACCCCGATTCTTATATGCTAATTAGAATGCTAATTATATTTTTTTAGCTTTTATCTTATCAGATTTTTTTAATTCTAATTCATGTAAGATTTTTAATATTTTTCTAAATATTGCTGCTGAAAAGCCCTTTTCAGGGAGCGCAATAAATATGTATGTATGTTTTTTTTTTTTAATCCTCAAATGCTAATGCGTGTGTTCAAAAAGATAAAACTCCTGCGCGTGCGCCTACAACAGACACGATGGGCGCTTTCAATTCGAAAAAAATTCGGGGCGAATAGAGGACTTCGGGGATCATGGGTAATCAGGGCAAACGAAAACAAGCTGGCAGCCGCGTGACATGCTATTGGGGACAGCGCGTCTCCCAACCCCAAAATACATCAGGAACGAAAGACTATCGACACCGAAATGTATTGTGGATCAAAATATAACAAGACAGCGGGAATCTGGTCTCTAACATTAGTGCGCCTGGTTAATTTTAGCTTTGGATAAGAGATGGCGACCAGGAGCGCACATTTTCGAACATTTCTCGAAATATTTCTGAAAGGAAACATGAACTATCTCTCGAACATTGAAGTTTTGCTCACCAGATGAGTTATGCACCATGGTATTTGTTATCTTGCAAATTCATTGACCTATTTGTTACTAGTAAACGAACCTTAGGTTAATTGTGAATTGTCTATGATATGTTAGACTGCAAAACAGTCGTTTTCGGACGTTTTCGGAGGGCGCGAAGTGCCGGTAGCGCACGCCTTGCGTGTGACTCGCTCCAGACCTTTCGTTCGAATATTGACGGTCACCTGCGTTCGCGAAAAATGCGACTGTTTTGCAGTCTATGTCTATGTAGAATTATTTTCTTTAATTTACTTAACAATGATTATAACGGCATGTAGTGTATTTAATGCGATAATGCAAAATTTCATACTGTAATCCCATTATAATCCCCTGCTCGTACCAACATGGAGAGTCTGAAAATATTATATTTGATAATATTTGTCTGTTTGTTGGATAACATAAGCCAATGTGGCAATAACCTGTTAGAGAGCTAGTATCAGGTTGCTCAGTCATCTCCAGCTGTTGAAATCATCAAGAAAACGTGTAATGCATGCTACTGGTCATATCACAAGGGCCATTTTATAGATGAAAACCCTTGGGGGGGGGTTACTCCTGCAAATTTTGAATTTTGAAGAGACAAGAGAGCAACATCTTAGTGAACAAATTATGGAAAAATCAAAGATTTGGCAGAGGTACAAACTGTACAGCATCAGTTATACATGGAGTCATGACCAAAACAGAGAGTATCATAGCCAACAGAAAAAAGAATGTCATTCCAAAATACTCTCCTCTTTCAATAAGGTTGTAAATGGAAATCCTGATATTGGTATGCTAGAGTTAGTCAAGTGGGGAAAACACCATGAAGATGATGCAATCAGAACATTTATGGCAGAGGAAGCAGTTAAACGTGACGGTGGTCTTAACAGTGAAAGGAAATGTGGCTTACTGGTGAAGATTGATGAGCCATTTCTTGGTGCCACACCTGGTGGACTGTTTAGCTATACAGTGACACTGCTGTTTTAGAAGCCAAATGTCCTTACAGCATTAAAGACCAAACCATTAAAGAAAACTATGAGAAAGTTGATTTCCTCAAAATGTGCAATGGTCATTCAAGACTGAAGGAGTCATAGATATTATTCACAACTTACATGTACAACAGAAATTGCTGTTAAAGGCTGCTCTCATGATTTCATTATTATCTGGACCATGGTAGATTACTTCATTGAAAAATCCCATTTGCTCAAAACAGATGGAATAGACTACATAATGCTGCAATGTTCTTTTTCAACGGGTATATCATAGTTACCTGTGTTACTAGGAAAAAGAGAACTTTGTCAATGCCCCAAATGCAACAAAGTTGTGCTTGAGATGAGGAAATTGACAAGCCAGGAGAACAATCAGTGTGTTGTGATCATTGCAATATTTGGTAGCACTTGCACTGCGCAGGGTATATAAACCAGAAGAGCTTCCTGATGTGTTTGTTTGCCCCAGCTGTATATATGACATATAGTCAACACCTGTAATAGCCACCCAATTTACACGTTTATAATTTGCTTTTGTAGTTCTTGTTTTCATTTCACCTTTTCTTGCATATATTTTATCATTTTGCATTTCATTTTTATCCGTCGAGGGCTGTTGACTGACAGCCGAAAGCTCATTTTAGTTTTTAAAAGTTTTTAGCCAGCAAACGTTTTTATCTTTTGAATATGTTTTATCCTGGCTACGCTTCAATTTTTAACCTGTAATACTGGCAACAGCTCAGAATCAGTAAATTATGTAAATTAGGGTGGTTGGTAACAGTTTTCAGGATTTTTCAGCTCTAATGCTTTGGTCTGTCAGTACTACCACTCTTTATAAGTTACTGCTACAGTAATAATATGTATGGATCCTGAATGCCTTATCATTTGTCATATTTCAGAGCCACCTTCAAAGTTTTGATTGTGGCTCTAAAACCACTTGGTAGAATTTTTTAACTTTGCAAAAAGTTGGGTCTTGTATGTGTATGTTCAGTTTACTCAGAAAGAATCATGATGTTTCTTCTGGCTGTGTAGAAGATAATCATTTATTAAAATTTCAAAAATTGCAACCATTATCTCTGTTGCAACACTAATCACAACAAACGTTTGTAAACACAAAAATCCTTTACCAACAGATAGACCACAAAGTAGTCTAGTATGTTCTGAATTAGCCCGGTAGAGCCCTAATCCAAGATGGCCGCCAACAATAGATCGAGAACTCATGACGTCATGGCCGCCCCTCCACCACTTGAACCACTGGGGCGCGGTGGTTCAAGGGGGGGGGGGGGGCTGAACCACCTTAACCCTAACCCTAGGCCGCTAACCCTAGGCCCCTAACAAGAGGTCTTTTAAGCCCTTGAGGAACGCGAGGCCTTTGAACCCTAAGCCCTTAACCCTAGCCCTAAGCCCTTAGGCCTTAACCCTAGGCCTTGCACTTGAGAGGCCTCCAACCCTTGAGGCCCTTAACCCTAAGCCCTAGGGCCTTGAACGCGGAGGCCTCCAACCCTTGGGGCCCTTAACCCTAAGAACGCTAGGCCTTGCACTTGAGAGGCCTCTAACCCTTGCGGCCCTTTAACCCTAAGGACTTTCACCACTGGCACCCTTTCACCACCCTTGGCACTTAGGCGCGCGCTCGTCTTGTTTTGCTCGACGAGCCGTGTGTGAGTGTGTGTGGGAGTGAGTGGCTTGCTGGCAGAGCCGCGGAGCTCGTTTTGGCGTGGCCGTCCTGCTCGAGAGCTGACGCGTTATGAGCCGCTGGACGTGGTGTCTCGCCTTTTTAAAGGCTTTTTTTCTGGCTGGAGCCTGTGGACGTCTCTGTCGTCGTCGCGCTCTCGTGTGTGTGTGCGGCTGGCTGTGTCGCGTTCGCTGACCTACCCCCCCCACACACACATCAGTGCGTGCGCCAACCCAAGTGGGGGGGGGGGGGTGCTTGTTGTTGGCTTTTTGTTGGCTTTTGAGCGCGCGCGCTCTCTCTCTTTCGCCGACTCAAGTGGGGGTGCTTGGCTTGGCTTGAGCGCGTGCGCACCGAAGGATTGCGTCAGCTGCTTTTTTTTTCTCGGGGGGAGGGAGAGGGGGGTTGGGTGCATCTAGGAAAAAACAAAACCACTCTCTTGCGTTTGCTCACATGTGTTCGTTTAATGTGGTTCTTTCATTGAAAGATAAGATATATCCTTTTGTTTCCGCTTAAGGTCGATCATGTGTTTTATTTGCTTTGTTTTTTTTCACATGCCAATGGTGTATGATCGTCGATCTTGACTTCATCTCTCTGTCACTGCACCTGGGGAGAGGAAAAAAAAGCGCGTCAATAGTGCGAATGGTTTTTTGGCACCCCTTTTTGCTCACGTCATCGCTGCCTGGTATAAAAAAGGGCGCTGCTTCTCTTCAGAGTCAGACATGTATGTTTGCGATCTTTGCAACCGGACTTTTTCTACTCAAAGTAGTTTGAAGAGACATCGACAATCCGTTCATCATCAATCGGACGGTCAACGCTTTTACAGGAAGGACGGCGGTTCTGAATCCCGCCCTAGTTGGCCTATAACCCTAAGCCGCGATAAGCCTGTATAAGCCTAACTAAACCCATAACCCTGGCCTTGACCTTGGCGTGGCCATTCGAAAAAAAAAAACACCTCTCAAAGCCGGCGGTTCTGAATCCCGCCCGAGTTGGCCTTGTGTGTTATCGGGGGTGCCCGCCGCCGCCGCCGAGGCCGCCACCCAACTAATGGTGTGCTGTTCTTTTTTATAGTATTCACATCCCAGAAAAAAAAAATGGTGGCTCTCTATGAGAGATCTTGCGAGAAGAAATGGCTTTCTGCAGATTGTGTCGGAAGGGTTTGAGGGAGCAGTTTGTAGCCTAGAGTGACGGGGCAGAGTACGTGCGCTGTTCTAACCCGGCTTGCGGTTATTTTTGTTCGTTAGACGACTTGGCCAGCTACGAGAGGGTGGTGCAGTTAGACGTGGCCCGCACTTTTCGCAGTGGGGATTCGCCCCTCTGTCAACACCAGAGTGCGTGTGCCTTAAGGGTGTCCCGTCTGGTCAACAACGCCGGCCGGCCTTACTTCACCTGCTGAGGGCGCTGGCCTTGTACTTAGTTGGGCTGATGTGGAAGTCACCCTGCGCCCTTTGTCTAAGTAGCCAAGCCTTTGAAGAGACCGCCCCCTTTTTTTTTCTAGGCGGAGACTGCTCGTTATTTGAAGTCTATGTTTTTTTGTTTATTTTCCCAACCAAAAAAAAAACATTTTTTACATTTTACAATATAACATGTTTTAAAGCAAACCTGTGTGTATTTTAATTTTGCAATATAACATGTTTTTTAAAGGAAACCTGTGTGTTTATTTTAATAAAACACTATAATACTTTCGACGAAACACTTTGTTTGCAATGGGGTTCTTATAGGAAGGATTTGATGTGCTTTACGGGTTGTAAGGCGCTTTTCCAGGCGCTGCGCGATCTCCCACTACCTAGAAAGGCCTGGCGGAGGCGATTATCCACCAACTCGAGATACTGGCTCCATATTTCCAACAAGCCGTCTTTTCGTCACTTTAACTTCAATCCACCTAGGCCCCTGGCCTGCTGGAGGCGATGGTACTGCGTTGATTCTTCCAGACATTTTTTTCGCATTTCATTCTCACCCTCCTCTAGCCACGCTTGATGGATAGCCATGCCTCGAATTTTACACGTCAGTTCTGGGGGTAAGTAATCCCAATAACTTTCGCTCGTCTAAACTAATTAAAAAGACAACAAATAGAAGACGAATTAGACTCTTATGGGGAGGGTGGAGGGTGTAGGTTGGGTACTGGGTCCGAGGTTATTATGGAATTGTATCTTCCCCCTCTAGTAGCATGGGAATCAGGCGATGTGCTTACGCCAGCAACCACATAGCATGTTTTTTTGTGTGTTCTGTGACACGAATTTCGAGTGGGAGCGGTTGAGAGCTTTTTTTTAATGGCTTTGGGCGAGTGATATGGTTTCAAAAGGATTAGAATTATCAGCTCAGAAATGTTCGAAGCTGTAGGTGAGGTTTTTTTGGGCTGGGCCATGGCCCGGGCCATGGCCTAGCCCAGGTTTTGAATGCCCATTAGAAAGAAGCAACTAAGCCGTTTTTTTTTTCACAATTTTTTATCGAAAACGCTCTTCTATTCACTCTATTTTGACACTTATTAGAAATCAAAGGTGAAGGTTACTCGATCGCCTTCTATCGTTAAATAGGGTAGGTATTCCACGAAATGTTTTCCCAGCCAAAGCGCTCCAAGTTGTAGATTTTCGTGGAAAACGCGGTTAGCTCTCAAAATAGCCGAGCCATTTCGACTGTCCCAAGCGGCCACTCGTTATTGTCTACTTGCTTTTAAACCATGTGGGGAGGGCAATAAAAAAAGGATAGAAAGAGGCTATTTTTTTTTTGGTCGGGGAGGGGAAAAAAAATCAGGAGCTCAGAGGACTTACTTCAATAAAGTTGGCTTTCATTTCGGGAAGGCGCTGGAATCGCGCAAAGAGTAGACGCTGAACGAGACTTTGTGGGAGTGTTCTTTTGCAGCAAGGACACTCAATAGAGCAGCCTTGCCAGATCCAATCTTGTAGGTAATGCCTATGGATTTCAGCCTTGCAACAAGCTAATGATTTACCTCCCTTTTCTAGGCAGACCGGACAAACGCCTGACTGGAAGAAAAAAATCGACCTTGAATGAGCTAAAGCAGCTTGACAGCGAGGAATACGCCCAATTCTGTAAGTAACTCATTAGTTTTTTTATTGTAACTTAAGATTTTTTCATCTTCTAAAATACGTTTTTAGCATTACTTGGAAGTTTTTTCTTTGTGGTTTAGTTTTTGGTGGCTCTTGGGGGGGGATCTTTTTGTGTCATGTGGCGGCGTTTTGTTCTGGTTGTACGTGTCAGCCGTTGCGATTGATTTACGAATTCTCCTCCCCCTTTCGATTTTTTCTTTTTAAGAGTTTTTTTTTATGGAACATTTATTTTATGACGTCATAGCTTTTTCAGTAACGCGAATTTCAACAAATCCATGCAACAGATTTTCCATCTAGATGCACTCTACCCGTTAGCTTTTGTTTCATTGGAGAAAGATGTAAGCTGTGTGAGTTTATATGGTTTTGTATTCTGGTCACGTGACTTACCAGATATGGTTGGTCATGACTACCAAAACTAAAGGCGACCTCTAAGAGAACAAACATGGCCAAAAACTAAACCCAGGATACTAAGGGAGCCCAAGATACGAGCGTTAAAAGTCATCTGTAGTAACCATTTTGTAGTTAAGGGTCTTACCCTTAAGGTGATTCCTCAGTATTGCATTGCGCATCCCTAATGCGCACGCTATTTGCGTCATTTGTAAAGTTTTTTCCCAAGTGTTACTTTAATTAAGTATGTTTCGATCTACCGCAAAATGTAACGTGAACCGATAAATAATGCGCGTGATAAGCACTAGCACAGGCATAAATTGGGTAAGTTTGGCCAATCATATCTCTTAAGTGAGAATGGTGACCTGTCATTTTTATTGTTTTTTTCGAAACAGTGCTTAGTAGAGAACTTTCAAGGAAAATTTCAAAAAAATTCATCGGTAAATTTAATTTCTGTGGAATCACCTTAAGATTTGTCATGTTGTCTATAGTCCTTTCGAGAACACCTGATCAGGTCTCTCCCTCCCCCTCTGTTGGGAAGAGACGCCCCTTTCCGAATTAGCTCGGATGTTTTTTTTAAGACGCTGCGGGAGGCAAGCGTGTGGATGAACGACATCGTCGAAGACTGAAGCAACGCATTGAAACCACAAATACAAATCCGGACTCTTCATCTTTAAGCCATTTACAGGATGGAAAACGAAAAGGACGAGCTTGACGAGGAAAGACAAAATGCGAAAACCGTACTAACGGAGAAACAGAAAGAGATAAAAGAGAAAAAACCTAAGCCAAACAAAGTAGGAGAATCCGTGATGCTTTTACAGCCCTTTAATGACAAAGACTTGAAAACGATTAAGTACTACAATCCCAGCAATGTGAGTTAGCATTTGTGCACACATTAGCAAAATAATCGCGGCTTTTCTACCGTAATAAGAACTTTTGATTTATGTACTAACACACAGGTTGCTTTATTCTAGCTGACAAAGGCCGTGAAACGAAACTTGGGAAAATATTCTGTTGTGACGGAACAGATTAAATTAAAAGAAAGCTTCCCTGCCTCTAAACATATGGATTCTGTTCGCGGTCAAGAATGGGACAAATTTCTCTCCGAAAGAATTGACGGAGAGGAGACCAGTTGCAAGCGCGACGCGGCCGATTCTTTATTCGACTACCTAAAGGCAAAATTTGGTATAACACTTTTTGTGAGCCATATGCAGTTGTATGGCTACATGTATAGCCCAGAGAAATTATCGTGTCAAGTTTATTACTGGGACGGAGAAGCTGATGCAGTAGGCTGGTATTACAACGAGACAAGAAAGCAGAACGAGTATGTCATTGTTGATTGGAAAGTTAGAGATCTATTATACTACTGGGAGAGTAGCAGCGCGTTTGGACTGCACTTACATCAGTGCTTGGTGTATGCGAGACTCCTTCGACTACACTTGAACCTCAGCTACCTGCCGTCTGTCCTAATAGTAGCCATCTCCAGATATAGTGGCCGAGACTTCCAAGCTGGCTTTTTCTATGATTATCCAGACGAGTGCAAAAGCTTCCTAGACGAACAGCTCACTTGGTCTATCGAGCAGCCCAAGCCTCCACGGAATATCTATGACAAATTTCCTTTCAATCCTAAATTGAAGGAGGGTGTCGTTAGTGACCAAATGCTGTTGAAAGATCTGTTTGCTGAGGAAGCTAAGGTAAAGGACTTACTTAAGGTTTTTGACTTGAACGGACTGAAAGTAATAAAAGAAACGAAGTAACACCAAACGGATTAAAATCAGGATACTGCTTTATTATTATCATTTTATTATTTTTGCAAGCACATTCGGCGCATTTTAGTAGACATTTTCTTCTGGGAACCTTTTTTGTAGAATACAAAAGTTAAGAGTGATAAGTTTCATCGATATTTTATGGATGGACCGTCACATTTTAGTAACCCTTGTTACCGAATTAAGTTTTAAAGCTTTACCAAGAATCTTCCACTGATAACGCGAACGTTCTTATTCTGATTGTAGAGTGGGCACGCCATCTGCAGGCGTTCGACATTTGCATATCTATTCTGTAAACATAGGAAGCCCAGAACGTTCTAATTTGTTTTGATATTCAATTTTAATGGTCACTGATTCCAGATGGAAGCTGTTTCTAACAAGCCAGATCTAGAAGCTTGATTTTAACACCACTCTTAAGCATTTTACACTTAGCCAAATAACAAATCACAATTTGTAAACCGATGAAAATAACATGACAGACATCTTTATTCAAATTCATAAAGAAGTATATAAATTCAAGGAGGGGAGTTATAATTAAATAGCTTATTTCAGTAAGAAGTGATATTTGCATGAAAATTAACTATAAGAAGCGGAAAGACTGAGCTTGACCTCAACCTTTTGACTTTTAAGAACCAATCATATCCCTTTCTCTTATGCTATATTTCTTATTTGCATGCACTCTTTGAACAATTTTGCGGCAGCGTCCTTTATCACGTAGCTGTCAATTATTTCCTGATACTGGTTCAGGCGAAACTCACGAGGCACATGCACAGATGGTATTTTTGTATGTTACTGGTATGATAATCAATGGTCGCACTAGAGACAAACATTTGAAATGCTGTAAGATGTTGCGGACAAGTTTGTCTCGCAACTTGTCCGGGACAATTTAAAATGTTGTATTTAGGGTCGCACTTGAACATAAAAAATAACCCGTCACCTTGAATTGTGTCAAATAATATCAAAGAAAAAGATGAGAACCGCTCGGTCTTATTGAATCAACCGACAAATAATTTCTGTTTCTACCTTCTAGAAATAAAAAAAACTTCTAAAAGCGAGCCAGGTTTGAAAACTGGCAATACCCGGCGCAGCTGGTTAAAAGGCCAAGAACTGCCGCTGTTTTAATAGCGGGGAGTTGTAGGCAAGCTGCTGGCTGTGCATCTTAATTTTGACTACGGTTACAATCTTGCTTTTAATTCGAATCTGCGAGGGCTGATTTCCCAATTATCGCAAACATTTGTTGCAAAACCTGCCGAATTCGTGAGCAAACGGTGAAATGCGAGGCGAACATTTTTTAAGGATCACTAAATTGATTGACAAGTTCATTGATAAGAAAAACACTTTTTGTTTGTTGGGGCGTAAAAAGTCCTTCTCCGAGGCAGGACGACGGCTTCTTTGAAGATTTGTCTCTGTGGACAAGTTTTTGTTTTCGTAGAGACAACTACAGGTCGTACTTGGCTCGTCAACTGATGACAGTATTCTGACATTTTTGGAGGCTATCAAAACAAACTTGTCTTGGTTGTGTCCCTAGTGCGACCCAGGCCTAAAAGAATTTAGTGTTGTGGTGATTATTCTTTGTTATCAATTTTCAGAGCAGGCGACGGTAAAGAAATGTTTAGCGTTCCCGTTGTTGCTGCCGTCTTAGCATCCTTAGTAAATTGCTGGTTTTCTCTGTCACGCCATCAAAAAATAAATTCGAAACCGTTTAGTGAACGAAGCTGATAATTACAAATGTTATAAACGATTATTAAATAAACAACTTCTTTAAGTCTCAAAACATTTTACGACAATTTATAGAGCTCAGTATGGAAATGCCATGCTGGTGCCCATTTGCACGGGCACCAACATGGCGGCCGGAAATCAAAGAAAACATCTGGTGTTCACTTCTGCTATAAAGGCGATTGCTCTTTCCTTACGAGCTAGTACATAACCACACAAACATCTTTCCCAATGCTTGAACTGTTTTAATTGCAAAAATCTAAGCAAAAGACTTTTTTTCCAGGACGACAGCTTTGTCACGGCGCCATTGCGATGTCACGCACGGTGGAAATCTTTAAAATTCAACATGCCATAATTCAAACGCAAACGATACCATGTGCCTGAAAACTTGTGATAAGATATATTTTTAGGATTTCTTCCACGTGGTGATCATAGAAATTAAGCAGGCCCAGTAAATTTTGATTTTAGAAATTTATGACGTCACGTGAAAACCAGCAATAAATAAGTAAGTAAGTAAGTAAGTAAGTAAGTAAGTAAGTAAGTAAGTAA
>CM042758.1:22826533-22837224 GCA_022496165.2 Catalaphyllia jardinei | reverse complement strand
AAAAATTTTGTACGAAAAATCTAAAAAACGTTTTCTCGAATGTGAAAAAAATGGCTCCAAAAAACATCTTCCGGAACTTGTTCGGAGCCAATTTTTTTCATTTTTGTATTATTAATAAGTAATCATACGGTTTTCCTCGTTCAATTTGAAATTAATTTTCACTTGTGTGTTTTTCAAAATGTTGAAATTGCACTCGCCGAGTCGGTTCATGCAATTTCAGCTTTTTGAAAAACTCACTAGTACAAATTAATTCCAAATTGTACTCTGAACCGTATGATTGCCTATACATATTCAACGCTCGCTCGTGGAATAAAAAATATAAAAATATAAATAAAAACTTAAGTATAATTTAAACACATACACGGTCTAGACAAAGATCTAGTGAATATTAAAAGAACTTAAAGTGCCCCTGTGACAAAAAATAAATTATTTTTTTCCTTTGGATTTCAAAACTATGTTAACTAAACACTAAGTGACCCAAGTTTTAATCCTTGATTTAAAAAAGGCACCTGTTTATTTTAACTGGAACTTTCCTATTTAATGATCCGCCATTACTAAATTTAAGTTCTTGGGAGAGCTGGATCGAGAAGAAAATGACGTCAAAGGCTCACTAGTTTAAGAATGCGATGCGTGTGTACGCTGCAGAATTAATATGCAGCACGGGAGTTTTGGGCTTTCACACTTTTAAACTCGCACTTTGCATACATAATAAGCTGCGTTCACACGCAGAAATTTTAAGCTGGTGAGCCTTTGACGTCACTTTTGCCGGATCCAATCCTCTGAGGTCAAATCGGTCAGGTTTGAACGTGAGTGATGGCGGATCGTGAAATCCAAAACTTACACTCAAAGTAAACGGCCTTTGGATAAAAATGAAAGGTCAGAATTTTGCCAGTCAAGTGTTAAGCTGACACACTTTCATAATCTCAAGAAAAAAAGGAAGTGATTTTTTTATCACAGGGGCACTTTAAGGATTACAAACAAAAAAATGAAGTTCACCTTTGAGGGCTATTCATTGAGTATGAATCTAAATCTGGCTTTCGCGCTGCTTGCAATCAAAATATGTCGTATGTTTTGTAACCTCAAACCTGAGCAGTTTAGAAGCGAATATTCCACAGGCGGCATGATGCTAAAAGGACACACTTTCATGGAGCAGACGACAGCAAAACTGATTAAAGTGTGTAGACAAGTGTACCGTTGACGTCAGATGTCAAAGCTTCAACTACGTCATCACCCGAGGTATCTGTGAGCTGAACGGCCGAACCAAAGAGGCTATACCTGGGGATTTTGTTAAGGACGTCGAACGGGTGTACCTCAAACGATTAACTAAAATAGGTAAACGTTTTCCGGTCCTTTAATGTCAATTTGAGCTCTATCTTTTGTGAGAAAAGCATACATTTCTTATATGCAAACTTGTTTGCTTGCTTGCCTGCTTGATGTTGTAAAATTGTTGAACCTGTGTGGACCCCCATACAGTTGGGGTTCCCTGACCTTTTACGGGCCGCTCTGCACATGAGCAGCCACGCGAGTTAACAGAGGGAACTTGCTTAATGTTGAACACGTTAGATCGTTGAATTTGTTGAGTTAATTCATCTTAAAGTAGTCTTAGAACCTGCTTACAACACTTGATTGATTGATTGTCCAGAATGTCTCTGTATTACGAAGACGGACGTCTTAGTCCAATCCCTGAACTCTCCTTTCTTCCCGCCACATATAGGGGCTGAACCCAGGCGGGTGAAAGAAGAGTCCAGGATAACCTGCATGCGCATGCTCAGAACGCCGCCATTTTCCCCCCAAATCGGGGAAAAACCATATTTGGAAGTATTTTCCAGATTTGGCTTGTGGCGCGATTTTCTGAATGATAATATACAAGCGACAATTTCTGCATTCAGATTGATTAAAAAAATGTCAATTAATTCCAAATCAGTGAAATTTCACCAGTACCACGCTATACTACATTCGATTTGTTTTTTATCACAATATCAAAGATAACGAAAGAAATCTTTGTCAAGATTTGTTGACAATCCACCGTAAGAAAAAAGATGCCTGCTGTACATTTTACCACAGTACCTTGCGAGCCAAAACTAAGTCCACTGGGCCTATAGAAAGACATGGTTAAACAGCAGTCGTTACTATACTAACAGCATTGCTCTTGTCGAGTTTGAATGACTTACAATTTTTCTTTGTGTTTTTTGTACTTGGTCCATCAACATCTAAGTGCAAAGCTGCGGCGATTTCTTCATTTATTACATCAGTGGAACACCTCAAGAGCACCCATGTCATCTGCGCTACTGTGGCACTGACGGAAACATGTTCTGGGTCCTGAAATTAAATCCAGTGATAGTTGCAAGCAAAAATCCTATACCGTATTACTTAAATGTTCATTTTATGAAATATCTATTCCTTTAAGTGTATCTTAAAAATTATATTCTTAATTTTCATGTGGCGAACGTTCTCAATTCTGTAGTCTTATAAATATATATTTTTTTCAATATTTAATCAGTTATTTTCTGTAAAACAGAAAAACAAAATAAGAACAGTAGGGAGTATAAGCAAGATATTCAATAGGGTATTTCCGAGTTACCTCCTGCCTCGGTTTCAAAACGAGTTTCGTGCAAAACCCTTCATATGAATATGTGTTTTTAGTTCATTTCCACATTACGTTGTTTACATTAAAGGATACATTTATTTATGTTACCTACAGTACAACTACTAACATTACTACTGACACAGATATTTACATTACTTGCAGTACAGTTAGTAACATTATTATACATTGTACTCACTATCAGCATTCTGATTGGCCAAGAGTCCCCTGCTTATTTTGAGAATTCACGTGATTTTGTGGACAAGCATGATTAGGGTATAATCTGCTATCCAATTATATGTGGAGATTATACCTAGCGCAGTGCGCATGCGTAATACACGTTTGGCTAAAGAGCGCGAGCACTTGGATGGTTTCGAAAGATGCGGCCGCTTGGTGCGTTTGTCCTTGTATTTTTAGAAGCACAAATAAAATCTACTTGCATTTCACACACATTTTCCATAAAACAATGTATAATAAAACAATAATTGAATTCGGTTTTTGTGATATCGGGAATAATCAAGGTCGAGGCAAGTGTAATCAGCCGAGGCTGATTGCACTTGCCGAGACCTTGATTATTCCCGATATCACATAAACCGAATTCAATTATTGTTTATTATTATATGGTTAGCTCCGCGGGCGGGCAAGATGAAGTAAATTCCGCGCGGTGATTGGCTACCCGAGCGGGCAGGATGAAGCTATCTTGCCCGCTCGGCTGGGACTTCCCACCGTGTTCCGCATGAAAAGCTTTCCCTAAAGCCATATAATAAATCCTTTATTGACCAAGCTTGTTTGGTCAAGATAACTCAGTGGATATTGGCCTCATTCCTTTTGCGTGTTTATGGACTTTGATTCCATCTCGGTCCATACAAAGACAAGCAAAAAAGAACTTGGCCAATATCCAGCCATCCTGACCTCACACTTGGTCAATAACCCATGTGTGATAAAAAGAATATTACACGTTAGCTAGAAGATATGAATTTTATGATTTCGTGGCAAGATCAACATCTCACTCGTTCGCTGCGCTCACTCGTGAGGATGTTGTTCTGGTCACAGGAACATAAAAATTATCTTATATCTTCTCGCCACCGTGTAATATCGCTGGCATAGTCAATCGAATGTTCGGAAATCGAACTCAATTGAACCCAACTTGATCGAACTCAATCCGTGGATATTGAGTACAATCGAGTTCCCTAATTCAGTGTTGTTTGCAGGAATTGATCATGCTATTTAGCACGGGGCGTTTGACAGGTGCACAACTGTTATAACATGGGGTTTCGGCCATGTATGTGGAAGCCATTGCCTACCTCATATCAACTCGTACTCCATTGCAGAGATTTTTGCCCCCGGCCACCTCCTAGTTTTACATCTGGGAGAGGGGGAAGGTAGTGGCAGATCTAGGCGAGGGGCCCAGGCCCCCTCCTTATTTTGGGTGAAAAAAGAAGAAATGACTGAAGAAAGAAAAGCCAGCTGGGCAAGTAAAATAGAACCGGGCCCCCTCCCTAGCTCAAAGTCTGGATCCGCCACTGAGGGTGAAGGGCATTGTGAGAATACAGTATCTTACCCAAGAATACAATGGGTGATGCCTGCTAAGGGACAAAAATGGATGCCTCCTCCTCTGATCCTTATGATTGAACCTGAGTTTACCTACTGTCCAGCATAATATCCTCCTTATGGGTACAATTTAAAAGGAGGAACCATTGTAACATTGTGTAATCAATATCGACTTAAGGCGACTTAAGGAGACTCAAAACGATATTAGGCGTCTTAAGGCGACTTAAGGCGACTTAAGGCGACTTAAGGCGACTTAAGGTCCCAGAGTAGGCCTATCGAACCAAATCCAACACCGAACTTTGTGTGAGTTCGATTTCGGAACCAATTAAACTCAGTCGAACAAATCGAGCCGAACCGAACTAAATCCATCAGATTGTGTTCGATTGGGTTTAGCAGCCGAACTCAATCGAACATGATTCAATGGATTGCGTCCACCTGTTGGGTAAACAAGTCCTCCTGAACAAATATTATGCTAATATGTGGTCTCGAAAACTCGAAAAATATGATTTATATTGAAGTAAATCGACCCTCATAAACTTGTTGTTGATTTTCAAGGCCAGTTTTACAAAAAATCAAGAGTTCAGGGATCAAAACGTTCGAATTAGTCTGATTGTCCCATTATTTTTGTGTGAGGTCGATTTGGTTCGATCGCCGAACTCAGTCAACCCAATCCATGAATTGAGTTTGATTACGTTCGATTTAGTCCGATTGAATTATAGTCTCCTTCGCAGCCGTTATTAGGGTCGTCACGCAACGGCTGCGAAGGAGACTAATTGAATTACAGTTCGATTGGATTCAATTGCCGTGAATATCCTCTAAATATTCAGCCACCTTGTAAAATAAACTGTCTTTTTTTAACAAAAAGGAATAAGTTGTGATAACTTCTGATGTCGAAGATAACGCCAAACCAAACAATTTTTAATTTGGTTCTCTGTCATATTTGTTTTTCGGTAATGAATTTGTAATATATTATGCATTCCATATACCACCTGTAACAATGGGGCATCTTTTCCAAAGCAAAAACAAGAAGCTGTCTTAAAATATCCCAGCGTAGGCTTCATTGTAACCTGGCTTCGATTCAATTAAATTAAGTCAAATTAAGAGAGTGCAAACGAGTTTCTATGAGAAAACAGATGATTTAATTAGTTTCGCTTAGTCATGTTTAGTTTGCATGCATGTTTACTCTAGAGACATCTGAAATAACGCTGACATGCGCAGTTTAATCCAAGAAAAATTCAGATAAAGACACATTCATACTACGCAGAGGTATTGGTAAGTCCATGAATTTTATGATCAAAATGAAATTTAACTTACAATTTAACAGTCTTTGAATTTTTTCGTGCCATATATTCTGCATAGCCGTGTAAAGTGGCTTTAAAGTGGAAAAATTAGATCATTTATTTTGGTTTGTTTCAAATTCATTTTAGTTCCATAAGCAACGAACACAAAGTGAGTTAATTTAATTACGTCTAAATTTAACGCTCAAGCTGGTACGTTTAAGCACAGTAATACTTCAAAACTATACACACGGTGGAACGAAGAAGGCAACTAAATTTCCAATTCGGTCATATTATTATGGGGGGGGGGGGGGATGGGAAGTGAGCCTTTAAAAACTTTGCAAGCCAAGCAGCAGGAACAACATATACACCTGCTTGTTTCTTTTAGTCATAAATTTTTAATACGAAAACAGATTGTAAAACAACACCTCAACGCCAAAAAATCAACTCAACACCATTAGTAAGAGTGAGGAAACTCTTCGTAACCAGAGGAATAAAATCATTAAAAGCGCGACGGACAAATAGAGGAGGGATTACAGAACAATGTGGACAGAGATGAGCCCTTTGTCCTGAATGATAAACACTCAGTGATCCAAAAACTAACAAACCATAAACCTTAAAAATAACAATGAAGGGTCTCTTCGTATAACCTTGGTCAACCAGGCTAGCTCAGTTTCCGAGATCTCTCCTCGCCACTCTTTCCTTCGCAAAAATTTCGATGTGTTCATGTAAGAAGCCGGGCTGGTCCGGTTACCGACATAAAACGTTTTTTGGGGAAAAAGTTGTGAGGCGAGATCTCGGAAACCGAGCCAGCTCGGTCGACTGGGATTATATGAAGAGAATTTGGTTTTATCAACTGAGTTGATAATGTGAATTGGCCACCGTAAAGAGATTCGGAAGCTGACGTTTCGAGCGCAAGCCCTTCGTCGGAGCAAATCGAGGAAGTCAGAAGTGCTTTTCAAACGAGTGAACAACCCGGTACTTTTAAATGTGCACGCGCACGATGCAAAACATGTCCTTTCATTTGCAACGTTGAGAAATTGTCGGCACCCAAGCGATCCTTTAAGATCACTGATCATTTTACTTGTACCTCAGCCAATGTCATCTACTGTATAACTTGCACCCTTTGCAAAAAGTTACATATCGGCGAAACAGGTAGACGACGAGATCTCGGTGACCGGGGTGAAAATGTTCCCAAATCAACACTCCAGGCTTGGTGACCGGGACGAAACGTTTTTGACAAAATAACATAGCGGCCAAAATGACATTGTATGTATTTCCACTTCAAAAGTATTCGAATTAGAGTTATTAGTAGAGTTGCAAGAGTCCGCAAAGCTGCGACAACGGCGAACGATACAAGTTTATGCTCCACAAGTTTGGTTTTGTTTCATGGATTTCATCCCGGTCGGCCGACCTGAAATTTCTCGTACGAACATGACAGACCACAAAATCCTTGCCGATAACCAAGACAGTCTGGTTACCGGGCTCATACGAAGAGGCCCTTAATTAATTAAAAGTAATGATGAAAAAATAATATTTAGATATAAGTACCCCTAAAACTTTTCCTACAGGTACTGTTTCAATGGCTTCCTCAATATTCTGATCATGAGTCAAGAGCTCTATGGTGCTTTCACAGTATTCCTTATTCTCTGCCAGACACTATCTGTAACAGGAACTCAGAGATGTTTAGGGGCAGTTGTATCTGTCTCAGGAATGATGCTAAAGGGTCACGCCTTTAACAAGACCAAAGTCAGAAATTGGCCTCAATGTATAAAGGCGTGTAATGATGACATCAGGTGTCAAAGCTTTAATTATGACATCTATGAAGGCATTTGTGAGTTAAACAACCGCACAAAGGAAGCTAAACGTGAAGATTTTGTCCCAGCTGGACATCGAGCATACATGACACGGTCTCGTCAAAGAGGTATTGTTCTGCTATATGTTAGTTTCAGTTTCATGTGACTTTGAAGCAAGTGTACATATGACTTAATTTTGGTCAAGGTAGCTATATCGCGGTTTGCACAGCTTAAAAAATTAAGCCTAAACTTTTCAGGTTTGTCGTTGGTAATGCGTGGTAAATCTTCCCCATGCTTAATCTTATTCTTACTTTATGTTTTACTATTTGGCCTTTGGTTTTTTTTTGTATGTTAGTTAACTATTTTTTTATAGGATATGTTAATTTTTAAGGTAATATTGCATGTTACTAAAATAACTCAAAATACAGAGTGACAAAATATAAATACACATGTAAAGTATTTTTGGTTTATTTTATTGTGGCTGGAATGGAGGTTGGAGAATAGAATCCATGCCCCTCCTCCTTTGCATTGGGATAGAAGACTCAAACTCGTTCACATGTGTCCTCCGTGTAGTTTGTATTCTCTTCATCTCGTTCAAGTATTGAGTGTTCTTAAAAATTTCAAATTATAATTGTCCATTGTAAACTGCAGAATGTTGATAAACAGATAGCCCATGTAAAATTCTGAGGAAGGCACTTTAAGAAATTTTGACGTTATTAGCAATTAACGTTAAAAATAAATTATATTCCTGACCATCCGCATATTCATTCTAGCTCCCCTCGGCTCTATACCAGACTTGCCAGCTGAGTCGTGTGATGAGATCAAGGCAAGTGAAGGAGACAGTGCGGTAAGCGGTAATCATTGGTTTATGTCAATGATTCCAGGCGAAGTTTTCCAAGCTCCATGTGACATGCCTGAAGGTAATGACGCTTTGTTTGCCTATCAGTAATAACAACCAGCTAAATCTCAACGACTAAATATAACAAACCTATCCAGGGATGTCCACACGCTTCAAGTTAAATTATAACAGATCGAGATAAAATCTACTCTTGCGGGCATGTGAGGCCTTTTTTATATTCACTGTTGTCAATTGGTACAAAAGAGACTATATATATTAAACAATTCACTCAAAAAACTGAACGCGACTTTTGCGCATCAACCTTCATCTAATTTAAGACCAAACGTCGGAATAGTGGGTCTAAGGTAAACTTCCGCCTTTTAAATGCCTGCAAAGTGTATCACTGAGTTATTTTAACATTTCAACTTTCTTTCTTAAGAATGCTTAAACTACCAAACTCTCACCAGTGGAGACAGGGCAGTCACATCTAAGAATGATGTGGCATGTGACAACTCACTTGGTCCTGCCTGGTTTCGATTTCTTGGTGACGCAGGAACTATTATGCCCACTACATGCGTTTCCCGGGGCTTTTGTGGGACCCATGCTCCTGGCTGGTTAAACGGTGCTCATCCTACCTTGGCAGAGGGTCAAGTCACAAGGCTGGTCTGCTTCACCTGGTATAATTGCTGTTCTTGGGCCATTAACATCAAAGTACGAAATTGCGGCGATTACTTTGTGTATTACATCAGTGGAACGCCTCCTGGACACCCATGCAACCTTCGCTACTGTGGTGCCGTCTAACAGCTGTTAGCTTGAGTTCGACAGCCTCACACATCAATATTATTATAGATATCCATGGCAGATAGCAGCCCTCGGTTATGCCGTTTGGGAGACCATACAGTTCCCAATCTAAACCAATAACAGCTAAATTACATGCAGTTAATTTTGTTTTACTTACGGTCTACGTATTTTTCTTTAAGTGTTAATAATTTTGAACCAAAATTGGAATTGCCCTTGATTGCCTATTTCATAGTATATTTCACTTAACTATTTTTTTTTTTCGCTTCTACTTAATTGGTTCAAAAAATAGGTAGACCTATGTTCTAGTTTGACGTCACAGCCTGACTAGTCCCAGGTTCTAATTTACTGATCAAAGTTAAAGGACCTGACGTGAAGTTTCATATTTCCAGATGAAAAGCGGCCGGGTGAAAAAACAATGGTATCCAATTCTATTTCTAAATTTCAAGGTCTCGATATCATGTAGATTCCATAATGCAAAAACAAAACAAAACAAAACAAAAAAATATCCGCCTTAGACACTTTTCAAGATTGAAAGTACCCTGGTCAGTGTGAGAGCTGAAATTGTTGCGTGGTGGGCAGCATTTAGGTTTACCCTTTTATCACTCTCCAAAGTGAGAACTAGACTGCAAGGAAGTCCTTTTTTATTTTAATGGACCAAACCTTTTCAGTGATATTCCTAATAAATTGAAGGATATTAACACAGTCATGATTTTCAAAACTCGTATTTTAGAATTCTATAGATCACAAGCTTTTTAATTATTTTTAAAGTTGGTGGCTGTTTTTAAGCTTTTTAAGCTCTTTTTTTTGCAGCGCCCTTATTGATATCAACATTTTTTGCTTAAGAGGTCACCCTGGTTAAATAACATTTATTGTTATATTATTATATTATGTGGCCATAAATTAATCAATAGAAGCTCACAGTTGTCAGATTCAACTCAACTCTGGATGACGAGCTTACAAGTAACTTTGATATAATAATTTAAAGCATAATGTTGAAAAGGGTAAAACTCTACACAGAGCTAAAATCAAAGCGATATTTCATGTCAAACTGTACGTCTAAATAAACGCAAAAATGAAAAATAAATGTACTGTTATTTGTCACTTTTTTAAAAGTAATTCTGAACATTAAAAGGAGCGAGTTAAATAAATAAATAATTTAAAAAATCAAAGTAGGTGACAATAGTTTTTCCTTTTTTGTATCGCTAATATGCCGGAGTGAGCTGGTTTTATCTGCTTTTTGTTTTAAAACAGCTTTCAAATTGGGTAAATTAGCGTTAGTCGAGCGTGTCCTTTTTACCCAGGCAGTGAGGCCTGGGTTTAAATTTCGGCTTTTTTTTTTTTCCTCGTTCAGTCACAAATCGCCGTCTGGTCTCTACAGCGCATGCGTCACTAATGCAGCATACGACACATGGAATTTACAGTAGTTGTCGTCGTGAAAAAGTTACTAGGTCGGATTCCACGATTTCTAGGGCGATGAAATCACAAACAAACGAACACACCGTTCGCGGTAGACCAACACCAAAGGTCTTTAAACGTTTTCGGAGAGGGTCGGTCTGCAAGGCTTACGAGAGATCAACAATTTACGAGCGAACGTTTGGAGTGAATTCGTCAAGAAGGTTCCTTGACGGCTTAACTCCAGAATACCCTGCTACTTATTTGCATCTCATTGAATAAGAATAGCATGTATTGTGTTCTGCTTCGTTCTTCAAAGAACGCCGACCAACGAAAACAATAGTGGTACAGAGTGGCAGGGTATTCAGCAGTTAAGAATCATGCAAGTGAAGTATGATCCTCGCAGTAAATTTTCCAATTTAAGCAACTGGAAAGAAGAAGCCTGAAAAAAA
>CM042758.1:22809571-22814571 GCA_022496165.2 Catalaphyllia jardinei | reverse complement strand
TTTAATCCACCATAGGTATTGAAATAATAATTTGGAATTACTTTCCACGATTCGGTGGTGCTACTTAATAACCGACTTATCCACGCTAGGCGGAGTGATTTTACTGCTGCTAAAAAGTTCACAAAATTAAGGCCTCCTTCCGCAAGAGGCTGGTACATGACCGTTCTTTTTATTTTGTCTTTTTTGTTTTTCCACAAGAATGAGAAAAGCTCTATTTGAACATTTTTTATAACTAAAGATGGAACAGTCAGCATGGAGGCTGCATAGACTAACTGAGATACTCCTAATGTTTTAGGTAATAAAGATCTTCCATATAGCGTCAAATCCCTGGAAAGCCACAGATGCAATTTAATTTTCATTTTTCGAATTCTGCTAAGAAAGTTCTCCTCGATGTTCTTATTTTGACTGTACGATAGGAACGTGCCCAGAACTTTAATAGGGTTCTTTGTGCTTTTAAATTCTAGTATATTCGAGTTACTGTGTTTCATTGTACCTAACCACATTGCCTTATTTTTTTTTTAAATTTAACTTTAAGCCTAAGACGGTGCCGAACCATTCGATTGTTTGAAGATGGGATTTAAGAGAGTCCGTGTTGTTAGTTATTATAGTTGTATCATCTGCAAATTGTGAATTTTTTACTTCTTGGTTGTTTGGTAAATATATGCCCTCACATTTCCTGTTTTGACGTATCTTAAGGGCTAACAGCTCGACTGCCAGAATAAATAAGGAGGGGCTAAGTGGACAGCCTTGGCGAACTCCCCTTGTTATTTCGAAATAGTTTGTCATAAACCCGACATTTATGACGGAACTTTGAACACTGTTGTAAAGAACATTAAACCATTTTTTGAACTTATTTCCAAAATTTAATAGCTTCTAAGGTTTTTGATATGAAAGTCCATTCCAAGGTGTCGAAAGCCTTTTCAAAGTAAACGAACAGAAATATTCCCTGGCATTTTTTGCTATCTAAAAAATCCATTATGTCACTGAGTAGTCTTATATTTTGGCCTATATATCTTCCGTTGACAAACCCTGTTTGATCAGAATGAATTAGTTTAGGTAAGTGTTGCTCAATTCGTTTGGCCAATGCTTTTGAAAGGATCTTGTAGTCGATATTGAGTAAAGATATAGGGCGCCAGTTCTTTAAATCAGACAGATTTTCATCACCTTTCGGAATAAGCATTATTGTCCCTCTTTTCTGGGAAACAGATAATGATCCTCTGTTAAACGCCTCATTATAAGAATTTAAAAGGTCTTTCCCAAGGAGATTAAAGAATGCTTCATAGAATTCTTTTGTGAATCCATCTTCTCCTGGCGATTTATTGTCTGCAAAGGATGTTAGAGCACCTTTTAGTTCCTCGAACGTCAGATCCTCTTCTAGAGATTCTTGCTCTTCTATATTTATTTGTGGAATGTTAAGACCTTCGATAAATTTGTGAATGTTGTAGTTGTGTTCGGATACATCGCTGGTGTCGTTGCCAGATATTTTAGAGGTATACATTTTGCCATAAAAGTCCTCAATTTCTTTATTAACCTGCGCAAAATTTGAAATTACCTCACCATTTTCTAATTTTACTTCTCGAATTTTTTCTCGTGGTTGTTTTTTTGTAGATTGAAAAAGTATTTCGTTGGCCCTTTTCCTCGTTCGAGCCATTTTGTCCTGGACCTAAATATAGCTTCTTTCCCCCTAATGTCGTGTATCCTTTTCAGTGTACCCTTAGCAGATTCATATTTTTCCAGAGTTTCCTGATCGAAGACATCGTTGTTACAGATTTTTCGATCCAGTTCTTGAAGTTCTTCTTGAAGAGCTTTTTCTTCGTTTCTCTTTCTCTTCGTTTCTCTTTCGAGTACTTAATCGTTTTCGCGCGTAACTCCATTTTTATCAATTCCCATAGAAGTTGTTTATCGGTGACTTCGTGGTATTTAACTAAAATTTGCGGGTAGTAGAATTCGATGAGTTCTTTGTAATTGTCATCCTCCAGTAAGGTGTTGCTAAATTTCCATAATCCCGGGCCTCTTGCGAATTCACTTTTAATTTCGATGTTTAGGAATATTGATTTATGGTCGGGTGCTATTGATGTTCGAATTTCTGTGCTCTTGACGCAACAACACAGAGGACGAGAAATAAGGAAAAAATCGATCCTCGATTTTAAATTTAAAGGTTTTGATTCGTACGTAAACGATTTTGTGGTGGGATGGATTTGTCGATAAATATCAATAAGATTGAGTTCTTCCATGAGATTCATGAGAGAATTTCTATAGTCTGTAGCTCTCCAAGGCTGGCCACCTCGCTTATCGATTGGGTTAAGAGTACTATTCCAATCTCCTGAAATAACAACTTTTGAGGTGTCTGTATTCGAAATGAGTTGTTTGCTAAAACGACGGATGAAAGAATCCTGGTCACGGTAATCCGTCGGGGCATATATATTTGTTACGAAATACCATTCTTCATCTATTGTTACCTTAACAATTAAAAACCGTCCTTCTGGGTCCGCTTCGACGCATTGCAAATGAAATGTAGAATGTGGATTTAAAAGAACGCAAACGCCTCTCGAGTGCGAAGAACCATGCGGGAAAAAAATTTGCCACCCTATTCAGCAGCCCACACTTTTTCGTCCTGGATTGAAGAATATGTCTCTTGGAGACAAAAGATCGTAGCTTTTTGCGATTTCAAATAAGAGAAATTGCTCTTCTTTTGTTAACATTGCGCAAACCTCTTACGTTCAAAGGAAGCAGTTTTAACTCACGTGACATAAGGTAATTAAGTAAAGTTTTGCCCATGCAAATTAGGGCACAAACAAAAACATCTTGGCAGAATTACTTTGGAGGAAAAGAGAAGACTACAAGAGAAGCATAGTATCTTTTTGACTTGGTTAGTGTGAAGGAAAATCAAAATGCTGATTGTTGTAAGAAAAAAGGAATATAGTGATTTCAGTGGTTTATAATTGTAGTAGATTGGCGAAATTGTGGATTGCTTAATATAATACAAATTAAAAGAAATCGTACGTATAAAAAACGAAAAGTCACGGACAAAAAATGTAAAATGGTTTTGTGAATGAGACATCACCTTCAGCCAATCCTTATTGGCGGTAGCTTACCCCTCCTACAATCGGTACAAATCTGAGCGTGTTTAAAGGTATTCTAACTCATTTTCTGTGAAGATTCTGACAGGATTTCCTTCAGGTGAAGTTTTAACAAAGAGTTTACCATCCTTTGTCCAAATACTGTGAATGCAACCATCTCTTCGTTTTCTATTAGCTGAGTCCACCAGCCCTCTTCTGTATGATGTCAGGTTTTCGTTGATAAACAGACGGTCGTTGGATCTTGCTGCCGCGGCCGCATTTCCAGGAAACAAGTCCGAGGCTTTGATATTTTTCAGCTTCGTGCGTTGTTTATACAGCTTGGTTTTAATTTTATGACTGCAAAATTTTGCAATTATAACGTTGGCACCGCTTTTGCGTTTCAGTTTATGTGAGATTTCGCTTGGGGTTACTTGAACATCGAGTGCAGCTGCCAACTTTGGAACGACTTCTTCAGTTGATTGGTAAGAGTTTTCAGGAATTCCGTGGAATTCTAGGCTGTTTTTGCGTATATATTGCTCTAGATTATCCAGTGCCCCATTTAAACGGTCGACTTCTTCAAACTGTTTATCCAAATCTCTTCGTGTCGCTTCAAGTGAGGTAGTTGTCGCTTGCAATTTCTTTTCCAAAGCATTGTTGGACTTGGCTGTTTTGTCAACCGAGATCTTCAGCTCACTAAGTTCTTTGTCCGTTATTTGGATATAAGTTTTCAGGTCTGCCAATTCCTTCTTTAATTGCTTGTTTTCAAGTGCAATTGATGACACAGTAATCTGTATGTCGACCAGCATTGATTTGATTTCGTGCAGACTTCGCTCTTCTTGCTCTGCTTGTTCACTCGGCTGTGATAGATTGTCTTCGTTGCTCGCTCCGGCCTCACTGCTCGCCATGTTGCTTCTCTTGGCGGCCGAGATTTCTTCTTCAACGGAACCACGGGCACCTCTTTTATTTTTCCAGCCTGGCGGCATAAAGTTCTTGAGTGCTTGATGTTGTCAGTTTCCTCGTAATTAATAGATAAGCATCGAAAGAAGAAGGGTAAAGGCACCGCTTAAAACACACAACCGCCCTGCTTGGGTCCGCGCCGCTTTGCGGCTCGGTTAATATCCACCACTATTCACGTCCACTTCGGTGAATAATTGTTAATTATTCACTGTTCTGCGTATTGTAGATATAGATGAATGTGTCAGCGGCGACCATAAGTGCCTCGATGGTACAGCTACGTGTGCAAATACTGTGGGATCATACAGCTTCTCTTGTAAAAATGGATATGTGGGAGATGGAAAGACCAGCTGCGTCCCGACTGGTGAGTGGTATTTTGCAAAAATAGTCATGTTTTGAAAAATAGAAAAAAAAAGCCTGATCAAGGCAACTTACTGGGCAGACGCTATCTGCGTTAGTCAAACAATCTTGGAGAAGTGCGTGACAATTCATAAGAACGTCTGTGAAGGAGCCCAGATCATACGGGCCAAGTACACTAGTAACGAAATTTATAGGCCTTTTTGCAGACAGTACGGAAAATAAATTGTCTTATTTGCATATATGCGTAGTTTTGTGTTGAAACCAAACGTTGTGATTGGTCCTTCCTTTCTTCGAGATTTTACCAAACGGCATTTTTTTTATTTCAAACAAGCATGGTCTGAGTATCGTTTTTATAGTCCTGGCCATACTGGGGAATGTTGGCCCTCGACTTACTATTTACGTACTACCAAGACCTCGGGGAAAGATTCCCTACTAAACGACCTTCAGGCCCTCGCTCTCGGTCATTAAGAGGTTAGAATCATGAAAAAAATATTGGACTATCAAAAATCAAAATATTTTGCCATGATGAATTGAAGAAATCGTAATGACAACTTTTGTCTACTGCTTGTCGTTCAGCAGTTTCGATTGCCCTTTAGTATTTTTCAGTCAGGGGGAGATGCATTTTCA
>CM042758.1:22794571-22804571 GCA_022496165.2 Catalaphyllia jardinei | reverse complement strand
TGTAATCTTTCCTTATACGCTCTCTTCTTCCTTTGGTTTATTTGCCGGTTAAAACAAAACAAAACATAGGAAATATAACGGCTGATCGCAGGATCATTGGACTCATTGGAGTCCAATGAGTATTTTTTCTAACTGTAAAACTGTCTATAAAAGTATAGTGCATAAAAATAGGTGAATTTTGGGCCATCTAGTGGACAAAGTGTAAGACCAAACACTGCTCATAGAACAATACCCAGTGAGTCAATGCATCAATCTGGAATATTCTAATAAGCCTTAGCTGAAAAACGACCCCACGAGCAATTTAATAGTATAGGGGAGTCCGAGGAAGCCGCTTTTAGAAGTAACGGCCTTAAATGTGTCCGTTACAGACAGGTTTTGTACTGCAATTAAAAATCGCGCAATATTAGTGCGAGCGTCCTCTGAAGAAAGGTGTCCGCTGAATGCATGCTTGTTTTACGATTTTTTTTCCCGATTAACGGGGTGGGGGAGGGCGTTTAATACAGGTCTTACCACATATTATTGCGTTTGACACAATCCAGCAAACTAAGCGCTCCAAAAGCTTTTACTCGGGCTTCTTATGGCAATATCAAATCGTACTCTACAAGTATTGAACATAATAAAAGAAAGAACAATTGAAAGAATCGGGATATTTAACACAAGATAATAAGCTTCAGCAAATATTTACTATATTCAAATTGCTTCGTTGACTATAATATATGTATATGTATATCTGTATCTCATTACAAATTATAAATGAAAATAGAGATTACATTTACTCGAGTTTCATGCACGCTTAATGCGATCATCCGATCATCAGGCCAAATGATGTTCCTTGCTCTGTTCTTGGGTCTGTGATCTGTCATATGTCTTAGTTTTTGATATGCGGAGGGGGTCTTAGGTCTTAGGTTTTTTTGCCATTTCGGAAGCGGACCTTAGGTCTTAGTTTTTTTTTGCTTCGGAGGGGGGGTCTTAGGTCTTAGTTTTAAGAGTTTTTACGTCTTTCATTTTGATACGGAAGGAGTTTTAAAGCTTAGGGCTTACTTTCCGGGACTCTCATCCTTGCAACCTCGTGTGATCCCACCACCTTTTCCAGGGAAAAGGCTTTGGGAGCGAGGTTGCCCTCCTTGTTACATGTACATTGTATTTAGACTAACCAGAGCGTTATTTAGGCTAACCGTAGTGCTACCCGGGAGTGTTACAGGCTAACTGCAACTTTTCGCCGCCATATTCGCCATTCCCTCTTCGAGACTCAGTCTTTCCAGACTCCCTAAGTTATCCCACTAGTAACATTAGCGTTATTTTTCAGGCTTGCGTCCCGGTAATAGTGGTTATCCTTTCTCAATCAGTTTCTAGCAAATGTATTCGGGTAAGTGATGATCCAGTAAGAATGTGGGTTACAACTGACTGTATTAAATCTCCTTCATTGTGATAAGGCCTAGGTGTCACCACATTTTAAAATGGTTCCTATCTGTTTGTGGTTTATGTTGAAAAAGAAAACAACAACAACAACAGCACAAAAACAAGCACAGAAAAACAAAAAAAAAATGGGATATCCAACTGAGAAAATTCAAGAGAGAGCACCCTTTACTTTAAAGGTTGTGCTAAACCACAACCACAATTCGTAGCTAGTCCTCTCTTATATTTAACTTAGAACTCGTCAGTTATAAAATCTTTTCAATTTATCTACTCGTTATAAGGAACTAGCTTAAGCTAAATCAATAACTGTTGGCTAATTCGAACTAGAGTCAGCAACTTTTCCCTCTAGGTTGACTTTCAACAAAATACGGATGTAGTTCGGCCGCCAGACTTTGGCAAGAAATAAACAGACTAAGTGTGCATGGACCAATTGTCCACATGAAACTCATTTTTTTGGTGCTTTCTCGTTGTTACCGTCAACGATTGTCAACTGAGCTCTCTAATCTTTGTTGTGGGATGTCGAGCAAAAAACCGACAAACAAACAAACAAAAAAAAAATCGAAGATGCATACCTGGACGCGAGAAAATCTTGGTGTCTATCAAGAGATCATGACCACTTCATTTGCTCTTGGGCGTATTCAACCACAAGTTGCACACCTTTGGAACTGAGGCGAATGGTACGAATATTTCCCGCGAAAGTTGCCGGGGAAACTTGAACCATTGAACCAGAAATTCTGGAAAATTGCTACTGGAATTATTTTTGGAAACCCTACCCTCTTTTTTCCCCAACAGTTAAAACAACAAAACATTTTATTCTAAAATCATGTGCCTTAAACATCTATGTGAATAGTGAGTAGTGATCATCGCGGTAAATTTTCCAATTTAAGCAATTGAAACGAAGAAGCTTGAAAAAACCAGGGCTTCAACGGGATTCCAACCTGTGCGATGCTCTACCAAGTGAGCTATGAAGCCACACATTGAGAGTGAAGTCAATTTAATCAATAAATTGACCTCGATTCCAATGTGTGGCTTCATAGCTCACTTGGTAGAGCACCGCACCGGTATCCGCGGAGGTCACGGGTTCGAATCCCGTTGAAGCCCTGATTTTTTTAAGCTTCTTCTTTCCATTTGCTTAAATTGGAAAATTTACTACATCCATCTGTTTGCCAAGCTTGTCATGTCATTTTCAACTTTGACATTCTTATGTTGTATATAGTTATTATGATTTCACTTTCGTGTGTAATTGGAAGAGTAGGTCTTAACTCTTCTTTTATTATTCTTATTTAACTGTCAGATTTTTCTTTGTTGTTCCTCATTCGCATCTGCTGTGCTTGCCGCAACATCCTGTTTTGTCATATTCGTGTGCATTGAACTCAAAGTATACTTTCTATCGATTCGTTGGTAGGGGTGCCAACGGGTGTAACCAACATAGCTGGCATCACACCAGCCACATTAAAATTTGCAAACTACTGATTGTTCGTTGATCAACGCGGGCTTGATTTCTTTACGTTTGAGATCTTCTCCAACTTTTCGAGAAATGAAGACTGGGCATAAGTCGATGTTTAACAGTTTACCAAGATCCTTCAACTGTTTTCGCACAGAGTCAGCTGATTTTTGTTCCTTGAATGGTGGAATGATTCGTACTGATTGTAGGTCGGGTGTAGAATTGCGTGGAGGTGTTGGTGTTTGTTTGGAAGTAATAAAACTGGAGATCATAGAGTGAATAAGGTGTTCAGGATATGCCAGCTGTAGGAACAAGGTCTTGAGGCGGATACAGTCTTCATGAAATAATGACCAGTTAGATGATAGCTTGAAAGCTCGGTCAAGCATGGTAATAATTAAGGATTTCTTGTAACGATTGTCAACATGACTATTGTAATGTAACAATAGAGCAGTATTAGTCGGTTTCCCGTAGACACTAGTCGTAATGCTCGGACTGTCTTTTCTTAAAACCAAGCCTAAGAAAGGGAGCGTGTTGTCAGTTGGCAGTTCCATAGTAAAGCTGATCGATGGGTGGAGATCATTCAAAACATGCAAAAAAGAATAGGCAGAGACTTCATCCTTCATGACATTCAAAGTATCGTCAACGTAGCTCTTGTACTATGATGGTAATTTGCCCCGGAGCTGAAGTTGTTCTTCAAGACTGCACATGAAGGTGTTAGCCATGAGAGGACCGAGAGGAGAACCCATAGCCACACCCTCCGACCGTTCGTAAAGTTCGCCATTGAATTGGAAAAACTGATCTTTCGTTGCGATGGTTAAAAGCTCAATCAGGCTAGATTTTGTGATGTTAAGGTTGTATGTAGTATTAAACCAGTTGTTGGTATGGAACTGTCAACTGACAATGATGAAAGTACGAATTAATTAATCACTATCATAAAAAAGACTTAAACAAGTGTAACTGCAGGCCGACTAAAATGCGCGGCATTTTCTGAAAAAGGCCGCCTAGGACAAATCAGTATTAAGAAGTTTGTTCTTGACACAACTATTATTGTTGTTATCATAACTTTCCTAACGCTGTTTGGGTTATGATTTAGGCTTCCAGGGGTACTCCTGTAGCCATTCGAGGGCGAAGGACGAATAATACCAAACGGTCTCGCCTCCTAATTCTAAAGCGGCGGATAATCCATCTCGTCCGCCGGAAGCCGGTGCCTCAGGTAACCAAACTATGCAGGTCTGACGCCTCTATTTCGATACAAGCAGAGGGAGGCATACCTGAAATCCAAACTGCCACTCCAGGGGTGAGGAACGATCAACCCCAAACAGTCCTGCCTTCTGATTCTAAAACAGTGGATGATCCACTTCCTCCGTCTGTAGCTGATGCCTCAGGTCTTCGAACTGTACAGGTCCTTATGCCTCGTTTCGAGGCAAACGTTCTAGTACAAGCCGAGGGAAGGAGCGTTGAAATACAAACTCTAGGAGCAAACGACAACCACTACCAAATAGTTCTGCCGCCAGATCAGGCTAGAGCAGTTGATGATCTCCGTCATCCGTCTGAAGCCAATGCCTCAGTTTTCCAAACTGTGCAAGTTGACTTGCCTCGGCCCCATGCCTCTCTCTGTTCCAATACAAGCAGGCGGTGGCACCGTTGAATTCCAAATTGTCACTCCAGGACCACAGGAAGATCAACCCCAAATAGTACAGTTTCCTAATTCTTCAGCAGTGGAGAATGCACCTCCATCATATGAAGCTGTTGCTTCAAGTTATGAAACTGTGGAGGTTGACTTGGCTCCGTGCGTTGCATCCGTGCCAATACAAACAGACGATGGCACCGTTGAAGTCCAAACTGTCACTCCACGAACACAGCAACACGAAGAGCAAGCCCAGATTCCTGATTCTTCATCAGGTTTGAATGATCCACCTCCTCCGTATGAAGCTGTTGCCTCAGGTTTCCAAACTTTTGAAGTTGACATGCCCCCTGTCCTACGATGAAGTACTGGCACTGTGAAACGATAATGTAGTTAAGTACTTCAAAAGTGTTGTTAAGTATTGGAAGATGTTTTTTTTAAAAATTGTCTTGTTATTCATAACCAAGCTTTTTTGTCTTGAAACAAACTGGAGTTAGAAAGGACATCTGTACCGATTTGCTGTTTTATGTCAGTTGCAATGACCGAAATGAATGACAAATTTGCGTAAATTGTTTACATTATCCATTTTCATTTAGTCATAATTATAAGGTTTATTAAAGTTAAAAACATAATTTAGCAAAATTATTTCGAATAACGTACATGATATACCAATATTTTTTTTAATATGGAC
This sequence comes from Catalaphyllia jardinei, assembly GCA_022496165.2. Taxonomy (NCBI): domain Eukaryota; kingdom Metazoa; phylum Cnidaria; class Anthozoa; order Scleractinia; family Caryophylliidae; genus Catalaphyllia; species Catalaphyllia jardinei. Next base: position 22,799,396 of record CM042758.1, on the reverse strand, counting down.
AATAATCACTTCATTGTCGCAATTCTTACTATGATCATAGTAACAATATAATTTTGTACTTGTCGCAATTCTTACTATGATCATAGTAACAATATAATTTTGTACGTTTTTGCTTGCAAGCAATATAACCGATTCTTTGTTTAATATCTGTGACATCGAATTATCATGATAGACATGGTTACAGCGCGTTAAAGTGATTCATAGTTAAGCTTTCTTATTGTACTGCGTCAAAACAAATGGTTCTCTTAGCAATTAAAAAAATAGTCAGTGTCAAACCATTATCTCACTATAAAATATGGTTGTTTATATATTCCGTGAGCGTTTGTTGGTACATTGATTAGTAGGTTCTCATCAGGCTGTCTTTAGGCTTTTGTACATGATGCTAACATTTTTTCGAGCATTTTAGTGAGGCAAAAGCATTGAGCATTATTTGAGCATTTTAGTGGAATTTTCCCGGAAAATAGAAATAAAAATTATTTTTTTACTAGGAAATGAAGACTTAGCGTAGCTTCTTCCATTAATTAAGTATTACTGAAAGGGGACAAAAGATTAACAGAACAACAGATCATATAGAGTTGCCTTTGTTGTATTAAAACCATTACATACCTTTTTGTTAACTTGTTATACTAGGTATTCGTTTTTCTTAAGAACTTGGACCTGTGGTGTTTAAATGTTAAAATTATTAAAATTTAGAAAACCCTTGGTGCTTAAACCTAGGAGGGGACTTATGTCCTATTGTTTTTGCACCAGTACTGTGGTACAAATCCTTAAATAAATAAATAAATAAATAAATAAATAAATGTCTGAGCATTAATCGAACATTTATTTTAGTGACTTTCTTGGGGGAAACCGAGCATTTTAGTGGAAATAAATGGAGCATTAAGGTCGAGAAATTTAGTGGGGGAATTAAAGCAGATGTACAAAAGCCTACCCGGCTGTGTTGGAGCCTACCTACGAAACCAACCCGAATGATCACCTATACCTACCTATTAGTACGCACCTAAACACCTAAAAGCTATCTGCATGTAAAAAACCTACCTACCCAACTACCCCATCGCCTACCTCCCTGAAAACCTCCGCAGCTACCTACTTAGCTACCTGCCTGCCGCTACCTATAACAATACCACATAAATATTTATGCGCGATTTGAAGTTATGTATGTTGTTCCTCAAACTTAAATACAGCACATACATAATTCATATGGGTGCTACTTTGACTGCACTATGTTTGCTGGGTAATAAAACTCAACACTCCCAAGTGGGATGTATTGGCCACAGGTGAAGCTGTTTATTTTGATAGCAGGCTTAGAAATCTTAAATTACAAAGTATTAGCCCCGCAAAGGTGAGGAAGAAACCGCCAGATAATGTAGAAAATAGAATGGGATGTGGTGGGAGAGAAAATTTCCTTCACTTGCTGTGAATGCTGCGCAAAAGAGAAGGTGGGCCACATTTAGCGATATCTATATCCCGGATGGCAGAAACTCCCTCAACCAAGTGCTGGGTCTAGTTACGTCACAGGCTACCCAAAAATCATCTATTTTGGTACAACTACATTAATTTCCTTTTACAAAAACAATCTTCCCGCCTTAATGTGCAACTGATTACATTTTGAAAGGACAAAAAGTAAATTGGTTTTGAGGCGCAGACAGAGCAGCTGGCCTTAAGGTTCAGGGTGCCTCATAAATTCTCATCAAATGTTGTGCTTTCTTGTAGTTAGAGCGTTTTCATGGTGGCCAAGTAAGGGTTCACAAGCACCAGCAAATATTTGCTTAAAGAAAAACTCCATTTAATTCCCAAAGGAGATAAATTATATTGTTTAACAACAACACAATAAGGCCACCGTAACGTCAGTTGTAAACTCTTTATCAAAACTAAACGTGTTCAAGTGTTTCTGAACATGTTCAAGAATTCCTCAGTTGAGCGAGATTGGCCGTTGACTTATTCTCGTTTTGCTCAGACTTGGGGTAATGTAGACAACCGTCTGCTACTTTAATCTCGTTGTTCCTTTGCTACGACAATTTATTTGATATATGAAGGTCCCACTGAAAAAAGGACCGCCTTGTTGTAATGTTTGTCCTCAGATCTATACTGTGTTGAATCAAGTTTAGCCATGATTATAACTGTACTCTGACGTAACACGAAACTGATACTAAAAAGACAGCCTAAATGGTTAACAGTTATTCCACAAGCGCGCGATAGATAGGAGATTGTAGATAGCTAAGGAGGTGTTTATTAATCATCTCATTTCCAGCAAGCGCGAGTAGAATAATGCCCATTAAAAAACTGCAAAAATATAGAAAACTAGACAAGAAACTAAAAATAAAAAATCGTCCCAAGAACTTGCGCCAATACGTTTACTATTATGGAAGAGCATAGTGTAATATTATTTGCTATGTTTTTGTATACATTTTCTTTTGTGCTTTTAAGAGACATCCAAGTACCGTTTATGGCCGGTGTGTACCAGACTCCCACTCAACTTTAAGGCACATCTCAAGTGTTCACTGGAAACTAAAGAAAAAAAACTTAATTTCAGTTTGTGTAAACATGTGTAATTGAATACGTCAGGTGATGCAATGGAAATGAAAACCAAAATCCTTGAACAAATTGAATGTATTGATCGATTTGAAATGAGGTTAAGTTGTACAATAAAAGTATTCATGCGTGGCACATGAAAGAAAGATTAAGACGAAATTCTGTGTAGAAGATCGAGCAATTTTAGTTTTTAGTGAACAAAAATATGGTACCAGAATAATTTAAGCATTTTACAGTTCTTTCAGTTTAGATTTTCTTAAAGCTAAAGATACAAATAATTGTGTGAAATAATACCCAAAACAATTTTCCATGGGGACGAGAGAAAGTAAATTTAAACAATAACAACAACATTATTCATTGAACTCTCTAACTCTTTTCTGATTGGCCGAAAGCGTTAAAGTGAATTTTCGAAATCAGTGCCCGTAACGTCATAACTGCAGATTATACAATTGTCATGTCAAGGACACTCAAAGTTACGGGTTATCATGTCATGTATGACCGCAGAGCATGATTTCTAAGGGTAATCATGTCAACTTCGCTCGATTTGTGCTGCTCGCTGTCAGTGAAGAAGCAGAAACGATACTGAGGCCACAACAGGACAAATTCCATCCCATCTCGAAATCTTGTCATACCTGTCTTTTTCGGTATTGAGTTTATTATCACTTATTCTAAGTTTAACAAGCGTTTTTCTATGAGGATTTTTTCTAGTAATTAACATTAAGATAAATCGATGGTGTATAGCTGTCTAAAAACATTTTTAGTAGGTAATATATTTCTTCAGCATCTCAGTTCAGCCGTTAAATTTGGCAGACACATGTACAATTTCATCATCAGTTTAATTCCATTTCTGACTACTTTCCAGTGTTTCATACCAAGTACATTTGTTTTTGACGTTCGGTGTTGCTAAAAATGATTTTTTTGAGAAGATATTTAAAACAGTCGAACAGAAGTATGCAATACGATGTACAAAATCTTGGTACTAGGTTTTTGTCCACTCTTTACTCGCGAAATCTGTTCTTTTTTTCTCTCGCGCTGTAACTGAAAAAGTGACTACTTGAGTCTAATTACGTTGCCGATAAACAGCTGCGAAGTAAGGGTAGAGAGGCATCTTCATACGGGGATTGGGCGTTTTGTATAGATAGGCTATCACTCCTTTGTGTTTTTACACCGGCACTGAGTCTGACTGAATGCATGTTACGACCTACAGCCACTGCGTTAGCCTGCCTTGGGTATCAGATGACAATACTTTGGGTTATTACTCATACCTCGTCGTTTCCCATCTTTGTATGAACTCCTTCTTCATATTTGGGTGGGACCTGAGCGTGGTAAGTTGTGGCCATGGCACCAGATGTAGCAATCTGAGCAAACTGTGGCTGGTTACCCGTCGTTCCGGAAACGGGTATCGTGACCATTTGAGGTTGCCCTCCTTGAGGCCCTGGTATGACAGTTTGGCCGATTGGAATCATGCCACTACATAATTGCATTGGGACGGTCACAGGAACACCACCAGGGTATTGGGTCATGGCATGACAACTATTGGGAACATACATCACTTGACCCTGAGAACAAAAATGTCGAGAAAAATGATATCGCTAAAACAGCAAAAGACAAGTTTGACACGTCAAAGTCTCGGCGTGGGATGAATGAACAGCCAATTAATGTGTCCACTATAGGGAGACATCACCCTTTTTTACGTCCGAAGGTTAGGTAATCCGACAAATGTACATAGTAAATGGTTTGAACCCAGGAGTATCTGTAGTTCGTATTGTGTGATCGTCCGGGTGAGGGTAGTCCTGAGGAAAACTGTTGTTGGTGACTGACGTTTCGACAACCTGAGCGGAAGTCATCTTCAGAGTCAAGTGAATAGTGTTTGTCAGTCGATGATTCCATAAGTCTGGTCCGTTGAAAGCGATTGGTCAGTTAAGTCATGATGGTATTGGCTGAAAGACTCGTGTAAAGTTTGTCATCAGTCATTGGTCGGTTTCGATCCGTCTGTTTGAGGCCCGTGTATTCTCTACTTGCACAAATCCCATAATACACCTCTTTTACCCCCCAAAAATTTGCATAGGCATTGTTTTAGATTACTCTTGGGACATGTTCATGTCCCAGGAGAAATTGCAAACAATTAGTATGCAAAATTTGGGGGGGTTAAAGAGGTGCATTATGGTATTGTGCAAGTAGTGAATTGTTAGTCGAAATTAAGTCGGTCTGTTAGAAGTCCGTTTGTCGGTTTCGTTTTCGTCGCGGATAGATAGATAGATAGATAGATAGATAGATAGATAGATAGATAGAT
>CM042758.1:22785414-22794561 GCA_022496165.2 Catalaphyllia jardinei | reverse complement strand
GATAGATAGATAGATAGATAGATAGATAGATAGATAGATAGATAGATAGATGGATGGATGGATGGGACTCTTTATTTAAATACGGCATTTTATCAAATTAAAATATACAGCAATATTGAAATTTGGTTTACATAAAATCCGTACGCAATACAAGTTACGTATTTACTATTAAAAAGCTTAATTAACTAGTTTTGCTGGTGCTGATAGTAATGGTCTACCTTACTCAGAAAATTTTTTAGGGCTTCAACTGGATTCGAACCCATGACCTCCTCCTCATATGCTAATTGACCTTGCTCCCAATGTGTGGCTTCATAGCACCGGTATCGCGGAGGTCATGGGTTCGAATCCCGTTGAAACCCTGATTTTTTTTCAGGCTTCTTCTTTCCAATTGCTTAAATTGGAAATTTACTGCGAGGATCATACTTCACTTGCACAACAGTTTTTGTCAGAGGTTTCATAATTGAAATCATTAATCTCGAATAACTCACCTGTTGTTGATTGCCATAGCAACATGTGCAAGGTTTCATCATACAGAGGCACACAGCAGCCCAGATGCCAATGGCGAACTCCACGATGCCAAGGATCAAAATAATGACACTCAGAGCCATTTCTGTGTCAAAATTGTCTTCGCGTACCCTTCTAGATCTATAATTGTATTGTATTGTACTATTAGGTTGGAAGCTCGCTGTAGGATCGTAGTCCTTGTAGCGTTGTTCATAGACATACTTGTAGTCGTATCGGTAAAAAGCAATTGCTATGCTGTAGCAAATGATGATTATTCCACCAAAAACGGCTGAGGTGATGGAGAACCCCATGAATACACCAACCTGAACAAACGGACATGCATCAATGAGTTGAGTATTATTATTATCATTATCATTATCGTTATTGTTATCGTTACCGTTATCATTATCATTGGCATTAGCATTAGCATTTTTTTTATAGCATCACCATCGTCATCATCATCGTCATCGTCATTGTCATTGTCATCGTTACCGTTATTGTTATCATTTTCATTATCATTATTATTGTTTTTCAATTAATTAATTTATTTATTTCGTTATCATATAGTGGAATCTTATTTCCAAAAGTCATACAAGCCATAAGTTTTGTGATTTACAATATCTCCTCAATTTTGGGCAATTGACTACAGTTTAAACCTGTATTTCAAAAGCGGACATCTACAGGAAATGGGATAATAATAATAATAATTTATAATTATTATAATTATTATTATTATTATTGATATCACTGTTGTACATGATCAATAGCATAACGAGACTAGTCCTAGGCTATGCTATAAAATTCACAATTACACTTGAGTTAAACGGCTTTCATCTAAAAAAGTTGAAAATAATTCAATAGGTTTTTTGAACTGGCACGCGGAAGAAAATTTAATGGTGAAAAATAAAGACAATAGAAATTTTACATTTCTAAAACTAGTATATTTGCCCTCGAATCTTCGCCACTGCAGACCAAGGGCTGATAGTGTGCAATGGCTCAGCCAATCAGATTACCGCAATGATTCGATTTAGCGGCCTTCTTTCAATAAGTGCCCTAAGTACTTCATGTATCCCTTCATGTATCCCTTCATGTATCCCTATTATACACTATAATAGGGATAAATATACTATGCTACGTTCTATATAACTATGATAAGGGACACACCAAGTACTTACCATAAGTGCCCCCTTCCAAATGAGCGCTCCCCTTCGAATGTGTTTTTGTTAACAAACGCCCCTACTCCAATGAGCGCCCGCATTCTAATAAGCGCTCCCACCCTTATAAGCGCCCCTATTGTAATGAGCGCCCCTATTCTAATATTACAGCAGCTTCAAAGTATGTATCATTAATAATTCATGAACCTAACAACCTATCAAAACACCGATAAAGCGTCACGTGCATGAGCTTTATATCCCAATAAAACGCTCCTCGTTAGTATTCTTTATATAGAGAATACTGAGAAGGCATGGCTTGTTTTTCTTGTATGCTAATATCTTCCCCTCGCAATTTGAACCTTTGTTCGGACTCCCAAGACACACGCTTTTTGTGGAATGTTTTTTAAGCCGTTAAAAAACTCGCAGCACGTGTTTTATCGGGTCTAAAACCACTCGGCTGCGCCTCGTGGTTTAAACCCGGTAAAACACTCGGGCTCGTTTTTTAAACATTACTTCATCTTCCTTTAATAGCCAACATATCGTACACAATAATGCATCACAAAAACAGCCTGTAATCTTCGTCTGAGTTTCTCAACTGTTATGTCTATGTGAGACCATGATATCTTCAGAGGAATAATCTCTTCAAGTTTTGTGGCGAATGCTCGATCTGCTGGTCGTTCTAATTTGCTATGCAAGGTTGTTCTAACCTTGAAGTTTGTGGATGAAACTCTTTTGTGTTACCGTTCATCCATTTCCAAGGGCTAATGATTATCTTGAACTCTCTTGTACTTCTTTTGCTTTGATCTCTTTCTGTAAGATGTATAAAAAAATTAACCGACAGCCAAACTTTATTTTAATTTGGATTCTCACATATCCCGGAGCGGAGAACTTTCACATGTAATCGGATCTAACTACTGTAGGCACCACACGATGCCCTTTCGGACAAACAACGTGTCATCAACTTACAAACGCATTTCGTGAAGTACTTCTTTCTGTGCGAGTCCCAGGAATACCCAAACCTCCTGCAATGCACATCTGAAATAGAACACAAAGTACCTTTATATTAACAAGGCAAACTGTATACCAAGACTGGATGTACATTGATTTCTTGACTCAAACTGGCAAGTAAACAAATATGCATATCTAAGTTCCAAACAAGAATAACAGTTAAATTTTCGTGATTTTAAGTGCCTGCATATATAAAAACATAAATTCACCAGATTACAGTATTCGTATCCGATACCTTTTTTTTTTGCAATCGCATTTGCTCGTAATGACAGTGTTTACTACTCTCACAGAAACCCTTTTGAACTTTTCAAGGAGAGTCCCTGCAACAGTATTTACACTCTTGAGATCTTTAGAGTTAGCGCTAGCACTGTTGCGGCTCAATTCTTTTTCATTAAAGGTCAAATGCAAGAAAATTGGACCCACCTTAATTTTAAGTTAAAATGAAATACAATGATAATCGATGTGAATAATCAAAATCTGAAGTCTCAAACGATTTAGTCGAAAGGTCGCTGAGACAACTCACTTTAAAAGCAGCTTATTTTTTTGTGTCACTAACGGAACAGTTCGGCGAAACTTCGCAAAATTTGTCGGAAAGAGATCTTGTGACGTCATAATTGGTGAGCTGCCTCGCGCTAAAAGTGGGTGGGAATTACAAACTTCAGAACTGCAAATATGGCGTTTTGTGCCGCATTTAATTGCAGTAATTCTTCCAAATCTGCATTGAGCTCTTTTTCCTTTCCTCTCAAGGATGAGAAGTGTTGTGAAGAATGCGGCCGAGACTAATGAAAAGGATGGATTTTACAACAACAACAACAAGAACAACAATACAACAACAACAAGAACAACAATACAACAACAACAACAATACAACAACAACAACAATACAACAACAACAATACTTTATTTCACATTTCCTTATAACATCACATTAAAAGATATTTGTATGGCTAGTTACGTAAAGTTATTGAGGTATTTAATGGTTAAACTAAATCATATAGATAACAATGATGGAAATGCCTAGCGCCTAAATAAACCACATAGTTTTCTTTGAGCCAACTGCGGCATCTAGACTTTGCTCCGCTTAAATTTCTCCTCAATGCTTAAAGCAAACTCTCGCATTAGGGGCAACACTTACAATTTTCACGACAGCAGACACTCTCATGACTGGTTGGCATTGTCTCAGTTTCCACAAATACACCAGTACATCAATATCATATAAAGCAACGAAAACAAGGCAAACACTAAACCACTCGCAATTGCAAAACACTGCTATCACTTTGTCTATCAGACAGTCGTTAGCCTCCACTGAGGAATAAGCCATTACATAAAAAACCTGCTACAAAAAGAAGACAACGACTCCAAGGAAACTTTTAGTTGTTAATAATGGTAATAGGACTGAGTGAAGTACAATAGACCCTTCTTCAAAATGGCGGGTCGAAAATTCAAATAGGTTAAAATAAGCTAAAATTAAAAACGTATACCAGCACTAGAAAGAACACCTTTACTTTAGTAACCCTGCAAAGTTTCAGCATTTCAGGTTTAATATCAGCTGACAAAATGTATGTTGAAAATTGAGAAATTTACTGACGTTTGTATGAACATACTACAATAGGCTGATATTGCACGCAACAATGAACAGAACTGAACAGTACACGGCACAAATTTGCAGGCACGTAATCAAAATACAGTATACCGAAGTAAACAAACTGAGCTCGTATGCGACATTGTCAGGGATTTTATAACAGAAAGTTAAATTGAAGAAAAGGAGAATGTAGTTAAGATCTAAAGGAGTAACTGTTCGATTGTAGCGACAGTCTTACTTACGTTCATTATTCTGGCACGAGAGTGATCGGACTCTTACCAGTTCTTATTCCCTACATAAGTGAGGAGAAGTACGGCAATGATGAAACAGTCAGCAAAGTTTGGTTGACCGAAATAACTGGACCACCTCCAGAGCTGATCCCGAATATTCTGGTCGGAAGAAACCGACCGAAATTTTGCATTAGCTTGCATTGGCATGTCCGCGGTCTTCATGTGTCGATGCACTGTAGCATGGCAAGTGATGTAATGGATAGTTCCCTCTCTATTTTTAGGTCTATCAGTTAAGAATGCTTGTGCTTTAGCTGCATGCGAGGTAAATTTGTCGTGACAGCGTGACATTTCATAAGTTGACAGCTTGTATTACGAGATGCGTAAACATTGTAATCGGAGACACGAATGATACTGGAGTAGTTTTATCGACAGAACACAGAAAATAGGACGCGTTGTAACACTGGAAGAGAAATTAAACAAGATCTTGTTGAGTAGAAGTGAGTTGTGAGTGTACGTGCTCTTGCTAATCTTTATTAGTTGAGGGTACTCACTTGAATTAAGGCATGGGTCTCACCGTATGTGTGATGTTTTAGACATTATTTCTAAATTTAGTCTTTTTCCTTAAATCCTGGCTTCTAATTATTTATTTTTATGTAAAATGATTTTTTTTCTGACAATTTACTCGATTTAAGTAGTCACGTGATTGACCACAGCCTAAATTGCAAGTTACAAGATGTAGACGTACTAGAAAGCTGTCGTTTTTTCGTTTCTAGTTATATGTCGTTCTAATTGGGGATTATGAAAATGTTTTATTCTTTTGTCAGTATTTCTAATTTTTGCCTAGTCCCAGTCCCTCTCCAATAGATATACGTTGTAATGGGAACAAAAGACATAAATAATATACACACTGCGGTTACAAACATGACAAAACAACGCATGTTGTAAAAAGCTTTGATTAATTACCTAACGTTTCGTATGCCTCAACATACATCCTCAGAAGTGACGGTTGGATAATACAACAAGATATTTAAATGCTTAAGAGAAAGGCTGGAAACTAATTAAGACAGTTGTGAAGAAAACTGATAATACACAGACCTATTAAAGTCTGCTGGACAATATATAAAAGGCTAGTAAAGTAAAAGTTTCTCACTGCCCACATTTTCGTTTAAAGAAGGTTTTAAATACTTAATCAATAATGATTCTTTAATTCTGCAATGCACATCAGAAGGCCCGGTTGCTAAAATTTCAAAATGGTCCCATTTGATATTGTGTCCTGTTGATGTCATGTGATCTGCTATGGCAGATGCTTGACCATTCTTAGTGAGTGCTTTGAAATGCTCAGTTTTTCTGTCGTGTAAACGACGCTTCGTTTTACCTATGTACCTTTCAAACCCCGTTTAATTCTCTAAACGTGGTTATAGCCATTGGCATAAAACAAAATTAGTCAAGGATTACAACTGCAAACAATGGTTAATTTGTAAAGGGGGTAAGATTCTAAAGAAACTGTGGTGCTGCGTCGGTGGGAGCTTCCTTGGAGCTCTGACGAAGGGCTAGCGCTCGAAACGTCAGCTTCTGAATCTCTTTGCGGTGGCTAATTCACATTATCAACTCAGTTGATAAAACCAAATTATCCTATGGTTAATTTGGTTTTAAATTTAAATAAACAATTGTGCGTGGCAAGTCCCGTGACCGAGGAGCAAAGTTCTTGAAACCAAAAATAAAAAGCTTCTTTCAAATACTTCACCCTGTACAAGTTTATAAGCGAAGCGATAGCTTAAATATATTTTAAATTAGACCACCCCCCTCCAAAATAAGCAAGACCCTCTCCTTAATTCACTTGAGTAGTTGTGACATTTTTGTTGGTGCAGTAAATTATGCTGACTTTCACTGGCCTGGGCGGATATGTTTTATCCCCAAACTTTTGAACTGCTCAAAATAAGCAATGGTCCTGCACTTCGAGTACAGGGGAACCATTTACAAAAAAGGACAAAACAACGGACAAAACAACGGACAACTGGGAGTCCTGGGGAAAAAAAAAATAATCGAATAAAAAATTACCAGTCTTCCGTTGCGGTGCTTGTTAAATGTTGTCGATATATCATCTTGATAATTACCTAAACTTTCGCCTGACTGGAACGTTTTTCTCTTGATATTTTGATGCTATTCAATTTTACATAATGAACATTTTGATACGAAAATTTGCGAGGGAAACTCAAAATTTCATTCATATCTGAAGCCATAACTGACCTTAATAAAATTTGATACAACCAGAAAACTGCTTTCGCAGCATAGGCCTTATCACGGTTCAGACAAAGCGGTCAGAAATTACAGTGTTTCTAAGGGAATCCGATAGCAAATAACTTCTTGCAAAATTGGATTTTTCACCATTTGTGAATCGCAACGTTAAAATACTAGGTAGAAGATTGTATTCACCAAGTTTGAAGGATGTAGCTTGGCTAGAAGACATCCAGTTAATTTTTCTAATTTTCCGTACATGTGTCTCTAAATTTGGCGGGGTAGACGAACGTCTAGACGCAGTTCGCGGGAAAAAAGATTTGAACACAAATATTTGGAAAATGAAACAATGGCAGTAGCAATGGGCGCGAACGTCCTGAAGGTGGAGAAATAGTTGCACAAATTCAAATCTAGCGCTGCCTGGCACAGAAATGGATTAATTATGCGTCAAATACCTCTTAGCCTTAGTTCCTATTTCAGAATGTTTAAGATCTCCTGCCCTATCAGCTATTGTCGGTAATGTAAATGATTGTAGTGAAAGACAGAAGACGAATAAAGTCTGAGAAAGGAATTTTCGATTTAAAAGATGTTGTTTAAGGCATTGTGAATGGTTTTCATTGATAGTTTTATGGATAATAATAAAAAATTAGCTTCTTAGCTAGCTTCTAAAAAAAACACTGAACATACCTAACTCAATACTAAAGTGCAAAAACCATGCCCAGTTTGAGACCAAAATGACGAAAATCGAAACTATATTTGGGACCAAAATGTCTTAAAAATAGCATACCCTTTGAGGCTGGACATACCTATGTCGCCCAATGGAATACCCTTCTTTCCTTGAGCAGAGTCAAAAGGAAGTAGAAAACTTGAATTACTTTATAGCTCTTTTATAGCTCTTCCCTATCAACAACAGCTTTAGTACTATATCTCGCGTTGGCGAAAGACCCCAGGCTCTGGCAACTGAGCGAATCAGTTCTGCACAAAACGGTCCATTAGCTAAAATTCCCTTCACCCCGGGACTTCTCATGAACAAGATTTCAACTCTCTAGCCTTTCTCAGACTGAATATCTTTCCGGAAACGAAACACTATTTCCTTCTGAGAAAGAGCTTCTTGTTGTTCCTCATTTCGCCATGGCCGTATTTATGTGTATTTATTTATAAACAGCGGGTCACGTCGTTCGAATCCTCCTCAATTCTCTCGACTGTTGATCTTTCAAACACTTAATCACGGCTTGAATTATTCGAAAATTCATACAGCTCGTCAATTTTGCGACTTTCAGTGACTTCGTTTTCTTTTTTGGCAATCGAGTATTGTTAAACCTGTATGGGCGGGCACGTTCGGGAAATGAGCTCTTTTCTTAAGAGACTTCTATAATTACAGGTAGCTTCTATTTATAAAACGACGTTCGTGCGAGAATTTATTCAGTGTAGAACATTTATGCGATAAGATATTGAGTACTTAGGTCAGAATTCAAAGAAAAAATAACTTGACACGGTGTTACCGACCATGAAACGGCCTTAAGCGGCAGATGTTCAAATTCTGGGGGGGTGGGGGAAACTCCTATATGCAAATACTAAGAAATTTTCGTCGTCTCGGATACAAATCAAGGACTCTGGTCTTACTTAGGGTGTTGACGACGAAACACCACCATTTTTAGCTGTCAAAGTATCGTTTAGGGTGCACTAGAAGAAATAATAATTAAAAGAAACGCCCTTATTTAATTTCTGGCTTGATTTCTGCTGATCTCTCGAATGCGCAAGTCGGGTCTACAAGTGCCCAAGGGACTCTCTCTTGAACAATAGCTGGTAATCGAACCTATTCCGTTTTGAGTGGGGTATAATGAAGCTCAGGTAACGTCCACATAAGTCCAAGTCTCCCGTAGGAGTTAAATTCAAATTTTCGGACGAGATTTCTTGCCTTTTCATACGGGAGCTCCCTCCGGGTTTCCAAATGCCCAACGGGAAGTGAAGTAGTGATGGAGTGAAAACGGGTGCACCACTAGAACTTGGAAAATAATAAATATTTTCCAAGTTAAAAATGAATTTAAAGGCAGAGTTTTTCAAGTCTGTAAATATGATCCCTGGTCTGACAAACCGAAAAGATCGATTACTTGATGATGAATACGACGTCAACTAAGACTTCTTTCTACCTTTTCTACAACAGTCTGCGTTGTATGCAATAACTCACGACATATTTACGCGAGGCGTCTGCTCTGAGCCTATTCTTCGAAAAGAGTCTCGAGTTTTAAATTTGCCATCGCTGAACTAACCGTGCAAGTACATCAAGATTCAATGGTTAACCCGCGTCAAATTGAAAATCCACCTTTTCGTTAGCTTTGGCATCAGCACTCTTTTCGGAATATTATTGAAGACTACATGGGCGTCATGGAAATAAGTGCAAGCAAGACTCACCCAAACACCTATCCAAATACCG
>CM042758.1:22772914-22780414 GCA_022496165.2 Catalaphyllia jardinei | reverse complement strand
GTTGCTATGTAAAAAACTGATTGCTTCCCTGTATTAGTTTTAACTTTATATTTTTAAAAGTTCTGTTTAGCTGTATATCTGGTATTATATCTATGAATATTTTTAGCATATTGAAATGTGTTGTCAAATACTTCAGGGAGAAGGCCATTGTGCCACGAATGCGAGAATTTTAATACTTCCAGACGATAAATGTTATCTACTGTCAGAAGGTCTAGTAAATTTAACAAGGGTTTGGCACTCTCCGTTTCTCTACCAAACGCTCTAGCAAAAAATATTAATCGCACTGTATGGTTTTGTTTTACCTGGATTTTCTTTATGTGTCTTGTATACACTGCCCCACGCTAAAATACTATAACAGATGTATGGGTAAATTAAATTATAATAAACTTGTTTTAACTACTGTATAGATAAATAATACCTTAATTTCGATATAATTCCGATATTTCGGAATACAGCAATAAAAATTATCCGATATTTCGAATACAGCAATAAAAATTACTTTTTACAAGAAAATGAAGACTTAAATTAACCTCTTCACTCAAGTATCGCTGAAAGAGGACAAAGGATTAACAGATCAGCAGATCATTTAGAGAATTGTCTTCTGGTGTACTAAAACTTTTACATACGTTGCTGTTAACTTTCAAAGTATACATTCTTTAAGCACTCTGAACCGTTTTGTTTTGAAACGTTAAAATTATGAAGATTTAAAAACTCCTATCATTATGTATGAACATTAACCGAGAATTTTAGTGACTTTTTTTTTTGGGGGGGGGGGCCCCCCCCGACCGAGCATTTTAGTGGAAAGAATGGAGCAGGAAGATCGAGCATTTTATTGAGGAAATAAAAGCATAATGCACAAAAGCCTATTTCGTACGTCGGCAGTAGGAGTGGATTTACACTGACCTGTTTAATTCACTGACGCAGTTTCAAGTAGGCTCATTAAATATAAGCAGCTTGTAAGGTTGGTTCTACGTATGGAAGAACAACAACAACAACAACAACAACAAGCTTTATTACCAAAAGATGATGACCAAAAGATGATGACAGGTCATCTCAGACATCCAAGAGGTTTGCGGGTAGGAGTAAACAGAGTGGGACAATCACTCAAGAGTCAACCCTCAGTATTATCATCCAGTGACAGACATCAGTCACGCGGTATTCCAATCTAGTTGCGTATTACGCAGAGTACTTTGGTCATAAACTCTACCTTGATCAAAACGAGAAACTAATTCGCTACGGTTTGCCAAAAAAACAACCTTGTTATTTACCAGGAAGTGTTTAGGTAAGTTCTTGATGACGATGATGAATGAATCTAATGTCGGGCTTAAATTCTTGCCACCTTAAGAGGGGCAGTCTTATCGGCAGTAATGTTGCTGAGTTAATTTTTCGTATAATAATAACTGTTATTGCAATAATCAGTAACAATTGTAATAGTAAACAGTGTTCTCTAAATGCCCTTTCCCTTTTGTTCTAGAGAAACATTTCTACATTACGGTCTCTGTGACCAAGTTAGAGTACATCATGGCAAAGAGTTTTATCTTGTGTTGTTTGTGCAGGAACTGTTAAAACTGTATCGAAACAACAATGCAAGACAGCCCTATGTACAGACACACTTAAAACAAGTAAGTAATGGCGAAAGTACGGTGGTGCCAATTAGCATCCGCGCAAATTTCTCTTCTTATTGGACGATGCAGTTGAACAACTGTGGGAGGAAAGGAACTCTCGCACTAACTATCTTGTGAAGGGTGCGCTTGTCCAGATGGAAAATGAAGGAATTATCGATACGGAGGATGAAGCGACCAAATACTGTGTCTCTTGGGTACCGAGAAAAGGTGGAGAAGTGGGAAAGGAGTATGCTGTTAGCTCTTGGAACTCGCACCCAATTCCAGGTAACCGGCTTCCACTTCAAGTCATCCTTTCGTGCTAATTGATAATAACAATTAAAAAGACTCACACTATTTTACCCGCGATTTGATTAATTGTTAATTATTGTTTGTGAGTACTCACTGATGGTACCATGAACAGAACGATCATTTGGATTTGTTTTTTTTAAGTCAACTTGTCACTTTCAAAACGCAAACTAACAAGCAGTTTAAAGTCACACAGTGATGTCCTCCGCCTTTGACCGTACTTGAAAAAAAGGGAAAGTACCCTTTATTAATTTTATGACGAGGCCAAAATATAAAATTTTGTCATATGTTATGCAGGCAAAGGTGTTCCACTGGAAAGACGATGGACAAAAAACATTGCAGGGCGTTGGCCATTAACCGAAACATTGTACCAACGGTGCAATTAGCTGTTAAAATGTTCTGTTAAACAGAACAAACGCTTGGTATCGATCCGTTGGAGCAATAGCTGGCAAAGAAAGATATCAGAAAACAGCATTTAACAACTATTCCCCACGTTTTGATATAATTTTCAGGCAATTGCTATTTCTTTTTTGTTCGCCGCCTTGATATAATACAATATTAGTTTACGAAGATATGTAAAAAAATGGCAGAAAAGCCCAAAGAAACCATGGGGTATATGCATCTTGGGCTTTCCATACTAAATAACTGCAAATGAACCACTAGATAAATTGAGCGGCAAAGGCAGAGTAATAATAGTGAAACGAAAAGAGGGTGGAGGGTAAGGAACTGTTAAGTGAGAAGTAGTTTCTTCAGATTTTTTTTAAAAGTTGACACACTTACTGAACTTACAATGTCTGGAAATTATGTAATCTTTAGAGACGCTATCTCATAATACAGCTACCAAGACACCTTTCTCGCCAATAATGTTTCCTTTTTTCTCACAGAAAACTAAGCATCGGCAATAATGAAAATGTTAATGTCTTGAGAAGTCTGACTGTATTATAAGGGAATATTAAATTTATAAGCTGGATACAAGTAACTCAAACATCAAGCCAAAAGTGGCGCATCATAGTGCTGTAATGACGCATAATTATTGAACCGTGTCGAATTTCAACTAGTATAGAATGAAGTAGTGAAGGTGGACTATGAACACTCCCTCTCTCTTGCTTGAACTTTTGAGATAGAACAAAGGCACTGCATGAAGACTGGGTGAGAGGAAATTTGGGCGAGAAAAAGAGACTCATATTTCATTTTCGCAAGGTATGCTGGACGGAGGCTGAGAATGAGGAATAGAAGAGAGAACAATAAACCTTAACGTTAATAAATATAGTGTATAATCGTTTGTCACTTGAGCTGTAGATTGCGACGTTTCTACTGCTTACTACAAGTCTTCATCAGGTGACGAGGTCGACTGCAGCAGTAAACAGTCGAAACGTCGTGATTAACGTCTTAAGGTACTGTATCGTGAGACAAACGATAATAAACTATACTATTGTATTTATAGTAAATGGTTTGAACCTAGGAGTATCAGTAGTTCGTATTGTGTGATCGTCCGGGTGAGAATAGTTCTGAAAAGAACTGTTGTTGGTGACTGACGTTTCGACAACCTGAGCGGAAGTCATCTTCAGAGTCAAGTGAATAGTGTTTTTCAGTCGATGATGTTATAAGTCTGGTCCGTTGATAGTGATTGGTCAGTTAAGCCATGATGGTATTGGCTGGAAGACTCATGTAAAGTTAGTCATCAGTCATTGGTCGGTTTCGATCCGTCTTTTGTTAGTCAAAGTTGGTCTGTTAGAGTCCGTCTATTGTAAGTCAAAATAATTAAGCCGGTCTGTTAGAAGTCCGTTTGTCGGTTTCGTTTTCGTCGCGGATAAGTCGTTTGTAAGGTGCCGGTAGTTGTTGACATCTGTTAAGAGGCGTTTGTTCTAAGTTAGTGTACCAGCTTTCCAGAGTCAGTCGTTGAAAATTGGACGACAGAGCGAACGATTTGCGAACAACTACATCAGTTCGGTAAGTACTGTCAGACGAATACGCCAACAACTCTGGTTCAACCACCGCTGCAAAGACCACGGTCACGTTCCGGCCGGACTTAAACTTAAGTCTCCGTTGAACACACAAGAGGCCATCCAGATCGTCAAATCCACCTGCAGACGTCTGGTCAAAGCGCGGATAAAGGACTGTCACAGAAGACTCAACTACTGCAACAATAAACTACAACAACGACTTGACAAACTTAAACAACTGTTACCGACTAACTTACTTGACACTGTTATGACAATCGCCGACAGGCGAGCCGACAAAACCAAGGACCGCGTTCGTACTGAACAAGAACGAAAACTGACACGACTTCAACGCAATAAAGACAAAAAACGACCGAAAACTGACGATAACTGGGTCAGGAATATTTCTTCCCGTCCCTTAGACAAAACCGAGACTCACGTACTGTCCTACGGACTAAAACACTCAGTGACACCTAAACGTATACCGACCGAGTCTATTGTATCCAGTGTTGAGGCGGTTCTGTCTCGTCAACGAGACTTATCAGAATCTGCCAAGGATAACATCATCAAAAGCAGAATTGCTTCCACGGTACAATCAGCCTCCATACCCGACAATAACTTGACGGAAGACGAACAGCAAGCATTGAAACGACTGAAAAACGACAACAACATTGTGATACTACCAGCCGACAAAGGACGTGTGACTGTTGTTATGGACAAAACTGACTACTTTGACAAAATGGACGTACTTGTTAACAACAAACAAACTTACGAAGAACTTAAACGCGACCCAACGCCAGCACTTCAACGTAAACTTAACAGCAAAATACTTACGCTTAAAAAGACTGACGCTATTGACACTCAACGCTACCACCGACTCAGGTGCTCTGTACCACAGCCACCTAAACTTTACGGACTACCGAAACTGCACAAACCTGGTATACCTATGCGACCTATAGTCTCATTCTGTGGGTCCCCTACGTATCAACTGTCTAAGTACTTGACGAACATACTGCAACCACTAACTGACAAATCAAGACGCAAACTACAATCAACGGAGAACTTTATTGACGCTATTAAGACAGTACAGATACCTAACGACTACAAACTTGTGTCTTTTGATGTGAAATCCCTGTTCACCAGAATTCCACTTCAATTGGCGTTACATTGTACTGAGACCGCTGTACAACAATCCACAGTTAAACTACCGTTACCGACAGAAGACATTATGGACTTACTGAACCTTTGCCTTACATCGACTTACTTTCAGTACAACGGTAAACACTACAAACAGTTGGATGGAACAGCTATGGGGTCGCCCGTTTCTGTTGTTGTCGCAGAAATTGTGATGCAACACGTAGAGGAACGCGCCCTTGCAACTTGCCGACAAACAATACCGTTCTGGTTACGCTACGTTGACGACACCTTTACCGCCGTTCACAAAGACGAAATCAACGCTTTCCACGACCACCTTAACGAACAGAACGCCGACATCCAGTTTACCAAAGAAATCGAAGAAAATGGAAAACTTCCTTTTCTAGACTGTTTGGTAAGCCGTGACAACAACGAACTGCGAACAACAGTGTACAGAAAACCAACGCATACCGACAGATTACTTGACGAATCATCCTACAACCCGACTTCACACAAAGCCACGACTATAAAGACTTTGACAAGGCGAGCGCAACTAGTTTGCGATACACCGGACAGCTTACGTGACGAAAACAAATACCTTGAACGTGTTTTTATCAAAAACAACTACAACGCTGACTTTATTAGACGAAACATTTTCCGACCTACTGAAACTGACGCAACGAACAAGAATCCGACACCTGTTACTACAGTGACTATACCTTACATTAAGGGAACTTCTGAGACTATCTCACGGATCTTACAGCCCTACAACATCCGCGTAGCCCACAAACCTACAACAACGTTACGGCACTTACTGACCAACGTTAAAGACCGAGACGAACCCAACAACAGACAGGGAGCTGTTTACAAGATCAAATGCTCCGACTGCCAGGCCCCCTACATTGGTGAGACTGGCAGAAACCTTAACACGAGACTGACTGAACACAAACGAGCCACGAGAAATGGTGATGTCAACAATCACATTGCTGTGCATCATCAACTGACAAACCACAACATTGACTGGGACTCTGCTCAATGCTTAACCTACAGTACAAACTATTTTCAACGACTGACCCTGGAAAGCTGGTACACTAACTTAGAACAAACGCCTCTTAACAGATGTCAACAACTACAAACAATTACAAACAATTACAAACGACTTATCCGCGACGAAAACGAAACCGACAAACGGACTTCTAACAGACCGGCTTAATTATTTTGACTTACAATGGACGGACTCTAACAGACCAACTTGACTAACAAAAGACGGATCGAAACCTACCAATGACTGATGACTAACTTTACATGAGTCTTCCAGCCAATACCATCATGGCTTAACTGACCAATCACTATCAACGGACCAGACTTATAACATCATCGACTGACAAACACTATTCACTTGACTCTGAAGACTTCCGCTCAGGTTGTCGAAACGTCAGTCACCAACAACAGTTCTTTTCAGAACTATTCTCACCCGGACGATCACACAATACGAACTACTATTGTATTTACTATCTCAATGAAGAAACACAACCTTTTTATCGACACAAACTGAATGTTGTTAAGATGACTTGAGAAATATTCTATGATGGTTCAACAAGATTTAAAACCCCTTCAAATCCATGTGCCTGTTGCCTCTTGCAGCTTCCTTCCTCGCTTCTGCAGAGTGGACACGAACTGCTTCCACAATACCGTTCTTCGGCACATTCAACGCAAGCTGCAAGACGCTGGCAGCAACTTGCAAATTCGACACTATCTGGTTGAAAAATATTCAGGCATATGGTACACTTGAATGTGGTGGCCAGCGCTCTTTCTAAATCGTGTAGCCTCTTGCAACATTTCGCGTTGCGCTGGATGTGATCTTCTATGCCCTCTAATTTATCCAATATGAAACTGATATTTGACGACCAAAGAACAATTTCTTTTTTCTTTGGATTTCAAAACTACGTTAACGTAATACCAACTGACCCAAGTTTTAAGTTCTGATTTTAAAAAGACACCTGTCAATTTTAACTGGACTTTTCTTACTTATTGATTCCCCATTACTAACTTTAAAATCTTGAGAGTTTGGTCGAGGAGAAAATTACGCCAAAGATTCACTAGTTTAAGAATGCAATGCGTGTGTACGTGGCTAAATTAATATGCAGCACGGGAATTTTGGACTCTCAGACTTTTACACCCGTGCTTTGCATGTATAATATATTGCGTTTATACGCTGAAAGTTTACCCTAATGAGTAAATGACGTCAATTTCTCTAGGTCCAACCCTCTGAGGTCTTTTCCTCTTGACGCGAGGTAATGGTGGACTGTGAAATCCAGAACTTACACTCAAAAAGCCTTTGGATAAAACTAAAAGCTCAAAATTTTGCCCCTTAGGTGATAAGCGAATACGCTTTCAAAATCTGAAGGAGAACAACAAAAAAATAAGAAAGAAATAATGTTTTGATCTTAGTATCACCTTAAATACAGCATATACATCTCACCATATTCTCAAAAACATGCCTGCAGCTGACTCTA
>CM042758.1:22729386-22771072 GCA_022496165.2 Catalaphyllia jardinei | reverse complement strand
ATTTATTTATTTATTCATTTATTTATTTATTTATTTTTTTAAATATGGATTATGGTGGTCTGTCTGAGTATGGGGTCCTGGACTCTTTTACAGACTATCCTTATGGCATATATATATATTTATATATTGTATTTTTGTATTTTGTAGCTGCCATTAGATTGTAATAAATAAATAAATAAAATGTGGAGAATAAGAATTTTTCCGTGAAATGTTGCTTACTTGCATTTAATATTGTGGCCCTGGACCCGAATGTTTCATTAGAACTATTTGTAAGTAGAGCGTATGTTGCTTCTTATCACACATATCATATTTACCCACGTCCGTTTTTTTTCTTCGGAGACGCCGTAGCTTTACTTCGAGAAAGCTACACGTTTCTATAGAGAGGTTCTTCCATCAGTTTGGTTAAGCTTATGTTTCTCGAGTTCGATGAATAGGTTTATTGCTCCTTTTGTCCCTTCTAACACCACAAAATTAAAATGTAGCTGTTTACGTGCGAATCAGTTGACTGTTTTGCGTGTTGTATATCCCACTGTTTGACTTAGTTCAGGCAAGACGTACCGGTCCTCAATGTGGATTTTATCAGTTGCCGGTACTTCTAAAATAATACTGATGTACGTCTGCAGTTGCTGTTGCAACCCGTACGTAAGGGGGATGTTAAACATTTTGCGGCACAAATTTCTCGTGTTGAAGTGTTGGGTCAAAGTCGGTCAAAGTCCAGCTTTCCACGGATAGGCAGAGAAGCTATGACTGGCTAACCGCCAACGAACGGATGTGACCAGTCCGTTGAGCAGATGTTCGTGGGAAGGAACGCGTGACAAGCCTAATATAAGCTCGTCTGCGTAGGAGGCTAGCTAGAACGTTACCTGTTTCACAATATTTCCCTGTGTATCCCTTGGCACACACGCAGACATAACTGTTCTTCTCGTAATGTGCAGCACACTTTCCATTGTTCTGACAAGGCCAACTGATGCACGGAGACTGAAAAAGAAAGGGAAATGATCTCCTCGTGCCGAGCAATTATACCAAGTCGCTCTGCCGGCTCTGTTGTAAACGCTTATTACTTTCCCTGTTATTTAGTATTTGCGTGGCTGGTAGCAATCGGGGCAGTTATCAGAGCCTCGTTTGATCAAGTTTAAAATTTTTAGGCCAATAATTTTCGGCGGAAACCACCAAAGAAACAGGCAACAGTAAGAAATGTTTCTCTGTTGGATATTCCTATTATTGTGGTTAGGTGCCACAATCGAAGAGTTTTAGTTTTGAGCTGTAGTGATATCAGTAAAGAGGAAATCCGCCTGAAATGAATTATAAATCCCTCCGAAAGACTGAACTGTTGTGGTTACTCAAACCCAGCAATGTTGACCCGCTGACCCTTTCAGAAGTGAAAGATAACAGCTTTAGAGAAATGACGTGACACTTATTCTCGGTTTTCACCAGTCAGGTGACCAAAACTAAAAGTCGTAACCACTCAATAAATAAAGTCAAGAATCTGGGATATGAAAGACGATTGCTCTGTGAACAACCTCGCCAAGAATCAAGTCTCTGCTGTTTTTCATTTGCACGTTCTTCACAGAAGTGAGCCACCCAAATTTATAGAGCTTTGTGTGGAGACGCCATGATTGTATATAACCTTCGGAGGGGCACAAACATGGTGGTCGTAAAGTAACAAAAACATCTGCCACTGAGTTTTGCTATTGAAACGAAAAATTGTGACCTCTCATGCGAAAACGTAAACTAACGAATATCCGTTAAGCGGTTAAAACGAACGTCGACGTCTGGCGAACAGCTAACGACCGTATGAGAAACGGATGTTCCAGCCGTTCAAAACGGTTTTAAATACCGTTCGAACGACCACGGCAAATTTTCGAAGGAATGCTGTAAATGTTCGAACGGCACTGAAACAATTTCAATCGGATAATGCCAGCTGTTCTAGCGAAAAATTTCGAACGCGGGATGATGCCAGCTGGTCGAAAGGCTGACGAAAAATTTCGAACAGACGATGCCAGCCGTTCGAATGTCTAACAAAAAATTTGGAACGGTTGACACCAGGGGTTCACACTGCTAAAGAAAAATTTGAAACGGACGATGGATGCTGCAGATCTTGATGTTTTGATAAATGATGTGTTTTTACTCCCCTTTAGTAGGTCGATAACTGCAATTCTTATTACACACTTCTTCATGTCTGCTTTGAAAACTTGACAAAACTTAGAAATGGATACCAAATGCTTTTAACAGAATAGAAATCGCAATAATTGTTTTCCATCAGGGGTCCTCGCAAATGTGTTGAATTTTGCATACCAATCGTCCACCCATTGTGCGTGACCTGTAACGCAAGTTTAGTTATAGAGATTAGGCTTGGACAGAGCTTAATAGAAAACAATGGCATACTCTTGTTTCAACGTCTCTCCTCAAGTTTCGAGTAGAGCACAAAGTTTACATTTAATACTAGTAGTAATAAAAGATTATGAGAGTGCGTTCGTTCGTTTTGTGTTCCTATGGAGCTTACTTATACGTTTTTCTGATACTTTCACGCTTGTTTTATAATCTGAAAATGGTATCTGACTGGCTTATGGCCAATAAGGTTTCACTAAATATTGATAAGACAAATTTCATTATTTTTCATCCCCCCCAAAAGGTCAAGGGTCACATAGTCAAATTAATAATCTCTAACAGGGAGATTATGCAAGAGAGATTTATTAAGTATTTGGGTCTCCTGATTGATTCACATCTTAGTTGGAAGTATCACATTTTACATATTTCAAAAAAGATTAAGAGATGTATTGGTATACTCTCTAAGATTAGACACTCGGTGACCGATCTGGTCCTTGTGCAGTTGTACTACTCACTTATTTATCCCTTCCTGACTTATAGTGTAATAACTTGGGGAACTACATATCAAACAACTCTCCTACCTCTCATCACCTTACAAAAAAGAGCTGTCAGAATAATAACATTCTCAGAATATAATTGCCACTCTAGTCCACTCTTTCAGAGATTAAAAATACTTAAAGTAAGTGACTTAGTATATTTGTATTGTGCTTTATTCATATACGACTATTACTCTAATAAACTGCCCTTAATTTTTAACGATTTCTTTAAGAGTATTAATAAAGTGCATCAATATCAAACCAGACTGGCGAATAAGATTTCATACTATCTGGCTAAAGCCAGGACTAATTATGGCAAATTTAACATTCGTTTTTTTGGAGTTAAAGTTTGGAACTCCATTGAAGACTCACTAAAATCTGAGAGTCGTACTTGTTTTAAAAATCTCCTAAAAGATTTACTTATCTCCAACTACTGACTGGTTCATTGATGTACTTTGTATTTTTCACTTTTTGCGTAAGCACATCCCTTGTCTATTGTTCCTTGTGTGTGTGAGTGTATGTGTGTGTGTGTGTGTGTGCGTGTGTGTATATTCAGTATGTCTTTTTGCAAAGGTCTTTCCGCCTGGCCCAGCCACTTAGCTCGATTAGCTTCAGCTATTTCTAAGTGGCTGTGCTCTTTTTATCATGTAATTTTTCTTCTTGGTATTTATTTATTTTTATTATATTTTTTGGGCACGAATAAAGATTGTTGTTGTTGTTTCTGTAAGTTCGTAGAAACACAGAAACGGTAACCCGCTGCAAGATCTTGAATTTAAGATAATTTATGCTTTAATGTTTTATATTTCTTTCATCGGGGAAAAAAAAACCTACAAGAAAACGACGAATAATCAGTCGTTTCTTTCGATTTTCAAAACACGAATTCTCTTTACTTGGGCCATCAAATGTAAACAGCTTTTGGTCGAGTTCCGTGTTTATAACAAGTTATACAAAGAAGCTTTCAACAGCTACGAGCGCAAAAAGCAAACAACCCCCCCCCCCCAAAAAAAAAATGACCAAATGAATAATAGAACAGAGTTTCGTTCCCTGTGCAAATTTGCCCGCACTGCAGGTGCACGTGGTTTTAGACAAACGGTAGCAACTCCCTCTAACATGTAAGTTTCGAACCTCAGGGCAACAAAATGCATTGTTGATTATTCTTCTCTCGATAGGCACAGACTGTTGTAATTAAAAAGCATTTGCCATTTATTGGTGGATCACAGAGTAAAGCTATGTTTACCCCACAACATTTTAATGAGAAAATGAAACACGGTTATTTAGTTTTTTCGCCCAGGTTGGTTGAATTAATGCATGAAACTACCAGTATTCTAGTGAAAGTTTGAAGTTTGTTTGTTTATTATTTTCTTTCGAAATAAACGCCATAGTTGAGCTAATTCACTGTCCTCAAGTGATATTAAAAGAGATTTTCTGCAGTTAAACCTTCAATCAATCCCCTTGGATCTTTCAAACGGATAATATCAGTCGTTAGAGCGGCTGCATTTTTTTTTCGATATTAAATCTAGTTTTTTCGAACGGATGACCAGTTTTTTCGAACTGATAGCCTTAGCTCGAGATAAAGATTTTTTTTCCAACAGATAACCTCAGGCGTTCGAACGGATGAAGAATTTTTTCAAACGGATAACTTCTGCCGTTCGAACGGATGATTATTGTTTTCGGACGGACAGCAACAGCCGTTCGAACGTCTAGAAATTTCTCTGAAGGGTTGACCCATCCTTCCGAACGGTATCCCATTGATCACGAACGATGACAAGCGGATGGCAACCGGCAAGCGAACGGTTTTTGGCCGTTCGAACGGATACTCATAATGTACGTTATCGCGTGAAAGGTCTCAATTATTACTCTAGATCTCCAACACATTAAAATAAATGCGTCTTCTAATGCAAGCACTGTTTGGTTAGCAAAAACTAAAGCGATAACTCATCTTTTGACCTACGCGACAGCCTTCTCGGGGAGCCATTTCCATGTCACGCAACGCAAAAGCTTTGAAATAGATCGTTTTCACTGTCACGCAATGAAAATAGTAAATTAGAAACTATCCAATGCAAAAAGCTAGGAAATTGTGATGTTATAGAAGATAAAAATAAAGAAATTTGTTTACGTTTTAGGCCTGTGCGTTTGTGTACTTCCGTGGTACACCAATATGGCGGCCGAAAAAAAAAAAAAAAACACAGTGTAAACATCTGGAACATACTTTGGCTATCTAGGCGACTGGTCAGCACTGAAAAAACAGGTTTTTATATAGGCACTTTTCCTAATGCTCTTACTTCTAAAACTTAAAATCATGAGATAAGCATATATTTTGCAACAAACTCGATCGTAGCCCGTGTGTTACGCATCTACATAATCCGGAAATTCAAAATGCTCGGGTTTCCAAACGAAGAAAGCTATTGAGCTGTATAAATGTAAACAGATATAAATATGCCGTCTTTTTTACCTGATGAGGATTAAATTTTGGTGGATCTTTCGTTTTAGATTTTGGAAAGTGACAACGTCACATGAAAACGATCTATTCAAACGTGCTTTATTACAAAAAGAATAGCCCTGTCGAGGTAAAACATTGTGAATCGTCAAGTTCCTATAGGATCTTTTATCTAATGAAACTAAAACCTTAGAAGGAAAGGTAATTATTGATTTTGAAATATGACTATGTCACATGAAAACCAAGAATATTAAAACATCATCAAAATCATCACCCGCCCCATTATAATCTATGGCTATGTAATTAAGCATTAAGCCTCCCCAACGCTTTGAAAGTAGTTAGAATAGAAACGTCACTGAGCAGACATTTTAATTGCACTATTCAAAATAAAGGAGCTCTGAGTTCTTTGGAGAGTTTTTTTTCTTTTTTCTTCTTTCTATTTTTTTCTCTACTGATCGGGCTAAGTTTTTTTAGCAACTTTTTCGACTAAAACACAGGAATCACACGGTGAAAGATGACAAAAAGAACAAAGAAATAAGTTAAATTTTTTGGAGTTAATGTTTCACTTACCGCGATGCTATAATGATGATGAAACTGGCTTGCGACGAATTTTTTTGAATTGTTGTAAATGTCGGAAGGGAGCAGCTCGCATATGATTTTTCCGTCCATGGTATCGGAAAATGCAGCCAGGTTAAAGGAGAAACATGACGGTATGTTAACACAAGCAAGCCCACACGCGCTGCCTTTGAGAACATAATCTAAACCAATGTTGGTGATGTCGAGGAAGGAGAATTTGTGAGCCTTAAATTTGGCGTGAGCCATTCCTCTCTCTGTGCCTCGGCTGAGAGTTTTACCACCAACATCAGTGACTACAATTGTAGAGATAAAAAAGGTAAAGAAATAAACATGCAGTTATATGAAAACCATAAGTGAAAAACGGACTGCCACTAAAGTGATGTGTTGAAGCTACAAAAAGGGAAAAATTTACTCTTAGAACCATTCGAAGAAGACGCAAGTATCAGCGATATAAGCATATAGTTGCTTAGTTCATAAATTCGAATGAGTTCCATTTTCTGTTCCGATGCAAACCAATGACTGAAAATTAACAACGATAAGTTTCAAACACGTTTGTATCCAATTATGAGGCAATATACATTGTACAGCAACCTTAATAGCATATGCTTTGACAGGTATTGCGGATTAAGATATTTGCTGGTTACCTTTAATTTGCATTTATAGCCAATCACACGCTGCCTGTCAACGAGTATCAAGAAGAGAGCATAAAAGTTTAATGTATTTATTAGCAATACATCAACGGTAGAAAATAAAGTTTCTTTCCTTGGCAGAAAGAAATCTATTTATTTCGAGTTTCTACGACCTTACACTCTTTCTTTACATCAAACAAACTGGATAAAACAAATGGGGAAATGATTTAAAATCTAGGCAGTGAAGGAACGTGACAAGATTTCGAATATATATCTCAGCCGATGAATAACTGTATTTTTGCCCCCTCTCTTTAAATCATGCAACTAACTTGTGACGTTATATTGGAAAAGAAGCATCATAATTTTTACTGGTGGCCATATAGGTGTATACCAAATCGAGGTAATGGTATTAATTAACCAAACGCTATAAGTTGCTGAATCTTCTCGGTTCTATCTCTGTCCCTCACTAAGAGTGCACTAACTGTGAGAGACAGAGATAACATTTGTTGCATGGACGACATCAACAGGTAAATTGATGGTTTTCTCCTATCCTGGAATACAGCCGCTTCTACATATCACTCCCGGCCACCTGTCATCTGTCATCGTTGTTTGACGTAGGCGAGAACATACGTGACCTTCTGCTAATTCTGAAATTTTCAACAATTTAAGGTGGCTGCAGACCCATGTCCCCTAAATATTTTTTTCTTATACTTTGTCGAAAGTTGTAGCTCGATATGCTTTTCACAATTCGTTAATAAAAAGTGACGCCCTGGGAGGTACAAGGGGGCACCCCTTCCGTAAGGGTTTTTGAAAGTTTGAAAAGATAATTTACTCCATGGGGTTTAAACTTTCAGCAGCTGCCTCTCCATTATCTGCAGACCTTTTGTTATGTTCATTTATTTTCATCATTTTTAACGTTGCCATCAAATTTTATGTGCGTCCGGTAAAAGTAAATTTTTTTGAGATACTCCTGTAGTTTTTCCTAGTTTTTGTCATCAAATTGCGGAAATTAATGAATGATTATACATTTTATAAGCATTGTGGATTGATTTTGAGTTTATTTCCGTCATTTCGTAGCTTAAAATGGTGAAAATAGTGGAATCCAAGATGGCAGATCCAATATGTGAGAGAGGACAGATACAATTGTCACTTAGTATCTGCGTGATGTGATCTATTTATATCATTCTGGTTGTTTACGTTTTGACCGTCTAGTAGGCTTTTGTACATTATGCACTAAAATGCTCCACTTAAGGTATCATGGTAGGTGGATTTCTATGAAAAATGCGAAAAACCTTTTTTTCTCTGTTCAAATTAAGAAGACTGAGAAAAATAATTTTCAAAAAGAATGGAGAAAAAAGCTATTTTGGTTTTTACGATAAAGAGAAAAACTGTTTTTGAATCTAAACCTCCTACGGCGCGTTGACACTTCTAATTAAAATTCGCCGCCAGTTGTCCCATGTAAT
Organism: Catalaphyllia jardinei; assembly: GCA_022496165.2. NCBI lineage: Eukaryota > Metazoa > Cnidaria > Anthozoa > Scleractinia > Caryophylliidae > Catalaphyllia > Catalaphyllia jardinei. The sequence goes on along the minus strand of CM042758.1, from coordinate 22,763,103 downwards.
GCGAACTGCGGTATGATATTTTATTTGTGCACGCGAACTGTTCTCGATCTGGTTGTTTCATCGCAAGTTAGCATTCGTTCATATCAAATTTTCTTTATGTCAGGACGAAAACCTGCAAGAAAACTTCTCGCCCATTTTGGTCTCCGAAGAAGCCGAAGAGGCGAAAATCTGATGGAACCAGAAGGTTCAGCGTCGAACAAGATCTTTGGCTCATGATGTGAATGACCGTGGGTCGCATTGTTTTTAACCAAGAAGAATGGTTGAATGAACTCGAGGACACTAGTCCTGCCAGTGAAGCTGAAGGTCAAAATACAACAAGTGCTAGTCGCACAAAAGTGCTGGAGAACGGAAGCGATTCCGAAACTTCCACAGCGAGAGAGTCAAGCACTGATGTAGATGTAGACGATGGATGTAGACCTCTTTTTTTTGGCTTCACGAGCATGGTTTCAAAAAAGGCCGTCGATAAAACATGGAACATTCCGGAACATTCCAGAACATTCCGGAACATCCCGGAACATGCAACAATTATCATAATTATGAGAAAAATATGTAAAATTAAATTTTCAACAATTAAATGAAACAAAAATAAACTGGTATCAGCTTGGAAAACTCAAAGAAAAAAACAGAACAAAACAAGTTCAAACTGAAGAAAAAAAAAAATGTGTGCATTGAGGGGCAACTTACAACTAATCCATTTCTTTCTGTCAGGTTTGCCATCAGTTTAATTGCGTGACTGTCCCTTACTCCTAATTTCGTTGTTCATAGAAAACCAAGGTGGTGGAGTTCGAGGTGAAGTAAGTAAAGTAAAACCTTTATTTAAGTGTCAATGTGTTTAGCCTGAAGAGACTAATTGGGGACACTATAATAAAATACACTAAAATTCTTTAACCAGACTGTGGTTTCTTTATTCAACCCATTACGTCAGTTCAAAGAGAAACGTATATTGGAGGACCAAATAGGGCCTCCAAAATAGCGGCTCATCGTCGAATATCTCTACTTTGGGACAACACACACCCCTTAAACGAACTTGTTGTTTTTTTTTATTTATCGTCTACAATATTTCAATTTCTTGACTTTATCCACTGCATGGTTCTTGATTTTATTTTTTCTTGCGTGACAATGCACACAAGCTATAATAGACTTATCTTGAAGAATCTAATTCGGTCTAAAGAAGAACAAATTCGAAAACAAGCTGAAATTGCAAGGGAAACACATGAAATAGCTTCACTTGATCATTCCTTCTCACAGAGACCCATAGATTCTAAAAGCAACAGCCTATACAACGCAGTGGCTATACAAAGAGTCATTCTAGTGCAGGCCGGTCATACGCGCGCAAATTCAGTTCTTGAATGAAATCAATGCTGTACTTCCGCAGCACGGCCATTAGTATTTGGAGATAGTCATTTTCACTCAGACAAATGAGTTTTTTGAAGACAGAGATGTTCAACCGTTTTCATTAATTATTTATTTATTTCTGTAAGTTATACTTTTGTGTTTACGTATAAGTCGAGAACAGCAAATTTTGTGGTATTGAATTTGAACGTTTCTATTGTCTGATTTGTCCGACAGCGAGTTGCTAATTTTAGAACCGTGGGAGCTGCAATTTCAACCCGCGACTTTCCATATTTTTGTCTATATTTTCAACATTACTGTAGTTCTGAAATACTTGTTGTTTACTAATTAAATAAAGGTGGCTTGTGTTCTGTAAGAAAATAACTGATCTATGCTTGAGGTCTATGAAAATAAGACTAGGTTTACACTAGAGCAGATTTTTCCGGATTCGTAAATGTTTCCGGATTCATCAATTTTAGAGTATTCGGATTAGTAAGCGTTTACACTACGGACACTAAAAGGATATTCGGATTCCTGACCGTTTACACAGGACGACAACTCCGGGAACATTCACGATAAAATGGTCAACAAGTTGTTTGTTGCCTCGACGACGGGAAACAAAATGTCACCAGAAAAACGCCTAGGGGTACGTTGAGGCAGTCTGAAGTTTTCTTTCCACTCGCTGATCGCGCTATTGTTGCCCATCATGTTGTCCCACCAGGCATTTGTCCTGGTCTTATCCAGAATCATCCAGCGATCGTGTCATCGTCATTTCCGACAAAGTGTGGAGGACGTCAACATTGTTTGCGTCGCCTTTTTAGTTTCTGAGGAATATAGCACTACCTATTACAAATTAAAAGACTACCTAGACCAGTGACAGAACAAGGAGGCTATCAGCGACTGCTATCAATGGCCATAAATACGACTACGACTTTGGATTACTTTGGATTGCTGCATCCGCCATTTTAGTTATACCGCAAACTCATAATATCGCTGGCAGAAAGATATCCGGATTCGAGAGAAAAGCGTTTACACAGCAAAACTTTCCGGATTCAAAAGTTTTCGATTCAAAGTTCCCACTTTAGATTCCGGATTCAAAATCTCCAGAGACGTGACCAAACCGGGATGTTTTTATTTCGGATTCGTCCTCCTGTGTGTAAACGGCAAAACCAATCCGGTACTAAAAAGTTCCGGATTCATCACGAATCCGGAACAATTTCCTCTAGTGGAAACCTAGTCTAAAAAAACCCCGCTATTTTATTGATTTAAATCGTTAATGGCTTATTTCCTCGATTTACTGTCAGCGCTTACCGAAACAGCAACATGAATAAAACTGAGCAGCGCTTAACAAAACAACAACAAGTGAACAAAGCTAATAAGTTTAATCCACCTGATACTCAACATCAATTTCTGTGTATAAATTGAACCTGCATTCAATACTGGTTAACTATACAGTGTTGAAGAAATAAACAAACACATTTGCGTGTTTACATTTTAAGATCACGTACGTTTAAAATTTTTTATATTAAGGGAAAAGCTGACATTTGACCAGTCTAACAAGTCTTTACACTCCATTAAAGTATCCAACTTGATTACCAGGGGTGAATTTTTCGCATGCTGGCCTCATCATCTTTTTCCAAGTCATTTTCCCTTCTGCTAAGCGTTCTTGGACCGCACGGCCTCTTGTAGAAATCGAAGCTGTTGCCGTGAACGTGGACGGGTCTGCGCATCGATATTTTCTTCAACGTCCTTGTAAGTTCTTGAAGGTCTACATTTTATCAGCAGCTGGACCAAATCTAGTTCTGGATCTGCCAGCCTTTTCGGTTGACCTCTAGCTGCATGGAGAGAGAGATTTTCTCCCGTTTGACAAAAGGTCTTCCATTCGTTTGAAACTGTAACATCGCTTACTTTGTACTTTGATTCTATCGCTCTAAAACGTCCTGGGTAGTATTCTGTTGAAACATTCCCGCCTCCGCTCAAAATATCATCAATAATCAGTGACCTCACATCCTTTACAATGGATTTCCCACGGTGGAAAGTTCTTCCGTACGCATTCATCTCGAAACAAAGTTGTTCTGCCCGCGAGAGGAAACGTTATGTCACGTAACCAATCCGAGCCCTCCAAATGGTCACGTGAGCAAGCCCAAAACTTAATTTTACCCATTTTTTCTCATAATTATCATAATTATTCGAAGTTCCGGGATGTGCCGGGATGTTCCGGGATGTTCCATGTTCCTGCTTTTATCGACGGCCTTCAAAAAATGTCTGGAGGACAAGTCTAAACTCGAACAATGCCGCCGACAAAATCTTCTTTTAAGTAAAAGAAATAATCATGGCAGTTTAAATACAAATCTGTTTAAAGCTTTTAGTAGTTTTTGGCTTCTCGGACGATTTCACTGCAACGTAGACGTCTGTTCATTTCAAGTTGTCATGATCCATTGTTGTGGTAAACTGAGCCATGCCGACATCTGTGAGTGCGGAGGGGATTTTAACACATCATACCAATCTCGTAAAAGGTTTTTCGTCTTTTTCTCGACAAAATAAAACTGCATACAGGAATGAACATTTTTAGTTCGTTTACGCGCGTCTTCCAACGGAACTGAATGAAAATTGGCAAGTATGTTCCAGGTTAGCTCCTTCGAAAAGGGTGTGGGGCTTTGTTTAATAACTTTTTATAATAACTTTTTATAAAATTTCAGAAAAATGATTGTATTTTATAACTATTAATGTATAGGTTTATGGGGTTTTCTTTCAAAGCGCCAGCGTAAGAGCGCGAATTCCAAACACTGTCAATCCACCTACCATGATACCTTGAATGCTTCATTTTTCCCACTTATATGCTCGGTGGGGGGGGGGGGGCCCGCGGGCCCGCCAAAAAAAAAGTCACTAAATGCCGCTCGGTTAATGCTTATACAAAGGGTTTTTTTTTAATTCTAACAATTGCAACATTTCAACACAATTAACAGCTCAGATTGCTTAACAAAGACGTATAGATAGCATAACAAGTTAACAACAACGTATGTAAAAGTTTTAATACACAAGATGATAATTCTCTAAATAATCTGTTGTTCAGTGATACTTAGGTGAAGAGGTTAAGTTAAGTCTTCGTTTTCTCTTAAAAAAATATTTTTTTATTTCTATGTTCTGTGGAAAAAATATTAATTCTCCCGGAAATATGCTACTAAAATGCTCGAATAATGCTCAATGCTTTTGCCTCACTAAAATACTCGAAAAACTGCTAACATAATGTACAAAAGCCTACCGTCTAGTAAATTTATACAAAAACAATTAGATTATTCACTCTCGATTTCTATGGGTGACATGAGCCGACAAAAGCTGCGCCTTCGTCAAGTACCACGCGATAGAAAACTCGAGCTCATAAACTAATTGTGAATCAGTTGTTACAAATTTATTTCTTAACGACGGTTGAAAGCATTCGACGATGCTTCTTTTAGTAGGTAATTCTATTAATTTTGCCTCAGAGCATTCCTATTTATATATTTCTTTCAGGAAGTTTCAAGTGGGGGTAATATAAAGTTCTTCTTCCCCTTATGAGGAAAAATTAGATAGTTTTAAATTGGATGAAAGAGAGCTTGTTATAAATGGTGCATTGGAACGACAAAACAAGTATAAATTAGACATTCGAGCCAGTTGAACGAGATTGTGCTGTGGGGGAAAACCACTAAGGATGCTTTCGCACAGAAATTGAATCGTGGATCTGTACATTCTGTTTACAGTACCCTACTCGATTGAAAATGTAAAATGCAAAGATCCTGTTCGGAAGCAATTAAAATGCGCACTAAATGCCAAGGCTGCGAATCTTTCCGATACAGCTTCAAAAATGTTCCAGAAAAACACTATTTCAACGAAACCGGACAAGCGAAGACAGTTATAGGAAAGGGCAGGGGTGCTCCTAGGAATTTTCTAAAGAACCCGTAAGAAGTACCAATTTCCTCTTTTGTTGGTGTGGCCTGCATTTTTGTTCTTCCCTAAGAGGTACCACTTCTAAAACAATACATCAATTGACGCTTTCATAATAATTAATAGCGATAAAGGCGATTACTTCAAATACCTTCAACTCGTAAAATCGATTGTCAAATACCTCCTCTTACATTTTTGTGAGCTCAGTATCTTAAAAGGTACCGTGAAAGCTCTCGCTCTAGACTTTTTGAGGCTGAAAACGCGAAGGGGTAACCAAAACTGCTCTTTTAACCTCTATAAAGCACAACAAGCATCCCTGTCGTTTTTGTATGGGAGCCCTCCGGTTCATATTCTCTCCCCTCCTCCAAAGAAAGACCAAGATGACCCTTGGTTTTCCGCATTTTTGAGATACACCAATCACAATTACCAAGAGGGGCGCCCAACCTTTAGACACAAATGGGAGAATGAGCCACAAACAAAAATGCTGCTGGTATACATATAATCTGTCAAAGAACTACTCACCAAACAATAAAAATAGCAATAGCAATAGCAATAGCAATAGTAATAATGATAACGATGATGACGACGACGATAACGATGACGATGATGATAAAATAATAATAATAATAATAATAATAATAATAATAATAATAATAATAATAATAATAATAATAAAGTGAAGCAGCTACGCAGAACGCTTAACGGGACAACAACATCATAGAGTCCAAACTGAAAGCCATGAACTACAACCGTGGACAGCTGTTTCGACCCGGTTGAGCAGGCAGAGTAATCCGCATGGCACTCTTCTATAGACTCCAATGCTTGCTTTTTGACAAAGCACAACTGGGGCGTAATTTAAATAATTTGCATCGATATTGCATGATATGTCATTCCATTTTCCTGGTGTGGATCCCTTTCCATACACATGAGCACATTTCTCGTTATAAGAGTTGGGTTCGCCGCTTGCCCATGCAGAGTATTGGCCCTCCGGGGTGTCATCAGTCCAGTAGAACTTGGTGACAGCATTTCTGTAAAGCCCAAGCCAGGCCCCATATTCTGTAACTGTTTGTTGTTTCCTAATCAGGTCAAATATAGTTATTTTCAGTGGCTGACCGGATTATCGCGAGGTCTGCTGCCAAGTTTTCTCCAGTTCTTCGGGCGAAATTCCATTTCAGGGTTGGGCTATCGATGACACGGCAACATGACGCCGTGTGACGAACCCAACCGTCTCGACAGCCTGTATCACGAGAAAGGAAAATAATTGTTGAAATGAAATAACAGTTGTCAGACCGGCACTTATCTCTGGTTTCAGCAGCATGAAACAACTAGGAGTATTTCTACTTCACCATATATGGGATTCTTGTCCATTCGCCGATGCCCATTTTAACACCCGGGTGGTGGGAGACACTATGTGAGAAGAGTCTTGTACCCGGGGGGGGGGGGTACTTCCTTATAAGAGGCTAATGGGGATGTGCCGCTGGATGGGGTCGCATTTTCAAGACTGGACTGACTATAATGGGGTTACATTTTTAGTAGAGTTACTAGAATGGGGTCGCACATTTTCGAGATGTCTGGGATAAGAAAGTTCTGGCAAGCAGGGAAGATACGTGGTTAAAAAATGGTGCGTGCTGTTTTTTAATATTTAACAGTCGTCTCGCATTGAATTCCGTCGGTTCAGGAAATCACAACTTAAACATTAATGACTTGCACAATAGTGCGGAACCCCTGGGTCCAGAACAAAGTCTAACAAATCATCTGTGCTACGGTATTTATTTTGCGGCTATTCTATCCTCCACTGAAGTTAACACAACCCGGAACACAACTTGGATCTTCTTTTGAATTAGCAAGCGTTTGATCGTAGATGAAAAGTAAAGTGTTCTACATTCAATTTAACAAACGTGTCAATTCATTTTCTATTAGGTAGAGGCATCAACAGAAAGTGACTAAGTTGGGATCGGGAAAAATTACATTTGCCCAAAAGTGACTAAGATGGGGTCTATAATTAGCCACAGAATAGACTATAATGGGGTAGGGGTTCTGAGTGGCCAGCGGCACATACCCAGCAAAAATTGACCCAAGTACCCCCCCCCGGGGTCTTGTAGGGGTATCGAATGGTCTTTGCGAGCATTTGCGAGCATGCGAGCAGTGTTTCTATTTTTACGAGCACGAGCAGTTGAGTTGACAATGGTTTTCTTGCGAGCAGCGAGCGCTTTAGAACTGAATCAGTACATATGCCGAGCAGCGAGCACTTCCGGTACAATTTGCCGTTAGCCGGTATCTCTTGTTTATTAATAGGATACGTTGTTTTCCGCCAAGTAGTAGTTAATGATCTGGCTGACACCTCCCAATCAGGGCTGGGTTGTTTGAAAGGCGGTTAACGCTAACCCAGGATTAAAAGTTAACCTGAGAACCAATTTTTCTCCTATAAAATTGTTTTCCGCTGCTGACCTTTTGTGTAGCTTGGAATTACTCAAGCTCAAAACTGAAGGACAGACAATATAAACAGAAAACCTTACTGAAAAGTTATAACAATGAAATCAAAATTCTCGCTAATCCTGGGCTAGCTCAATCTGGCTTTGAACAATTCGGCCAGAACAGTAAGTGCAAAGCTAGGGCGGTTCAACCAGTCCCAGCATCTTACAGACAATACTGTTACGGGCTGAACCGTTGAAGAAAGACTGGTTAGGTTAACCTAATTGTTTTAACCCTGTCATGACTGATTTATCGTTAGTCTGTTTATAAAAAATAGCTACAAAGCAGGATTAACGAAATTTCGAGCACAGTTTAACGAGAATGCGAGCATGCGAGCAGTTGCAATAATTTTGCGACCACCGAGAACCCATGTAATATTTGCGAGCAATTCGAGCAAAGGCCAAATTTTGCTAGTACTTTTCAATTGAATGGGGCCATTCGATAGCCCTTCTTGTGCAAGAACACCACACAATGGGCTTGGCCAGGGCTCAAAGCTGAACCGCTCGATCCGGAGATGAGCGCACTGACCTCCCGGTTGAAATAAAAGATGAACTAATCTGTCTTTCTCACCTTCAACGATATTTAAAGCTGTCGACGTACTTACAGATCCCGGCTTGTTGGTTGCTTTACACTTTTAACTTCCGACATCTTTCAGGCTAAAACTTGAAATCTTAAGGGTGCCGTTCTCAACAGTTGCACGTCTTTTTGGTAGCGATGCAAATGCCTTTGACCACTGAATTACAGGAGGTGGAAAACCAAAGGCTCGGCAGATAACAGAGGCTATTGTATTCTCCTTCACCTTAATAACTTGATCGGGAATCTCGGTGAATCGTGGAGGCACTAGAGAAATAAAACAAGCAAGCAAAAATACTGCTTACCCACGTGCATGCTTTTATCCATGTAATTATTTAGCCATGTCATTATTTAGCAATTATTGAATTCTGCAGATCTCAGAGGGTGTTATTCACCGAGGCCGAAGTGCCAAAACATTTCCCTGTTCTTAAAGAAGTTTGGCCATTTCGCTCTTTGTTTTTCTGCTCACCAAAAGTAACACGACCTCTTCTCCAGGTTTCCTCGGTCAAAGGTTCAATAACCTGGAGAGGGCTGCACTTTTGACGTCATTGATTCAATATGATAAAAAACGTTTGACGTCATCGGTTAAATATGACAAACATTTCTCCAAATTTGGTTAACAACAGCTGGTTTCGGTGAATTGTGAGTGTGGTTTTAACCAATCAGAAACAGGGAAATGTTCTGAATTAACTATGATAGAAATTAAGGATTTTTTACACACCACGACGACAACTGCAATGAGAACGTCACCAAAGAAGAAGTTTAATAAACAGATCAATGGCTGTGCGCGTGCGTTATAAATCCTTTTATACAATGTCTTAACAGAATACAGCCAATCAGAATACCGGAAATCTTTTGTATATTCGACGGCATCATGTCTAATTGTCCCATCATGTGCTGTGCTTATGTTACATGAATTGTGTTGGTCACTGTATTTTCTATGACATGGTATGAAATAGTTATGATAAGCTCTCTTGTGGCATACTTAACAAGCGTGCTTTGGATATGAAATGGAAGCTAGCCAAAGAGCTGGCTGTAATCTTCTCATATCTAACAAGCGCGAGTGGAAAAATTATTTTTATTAAAAATGCCTTTAAAATACAGAAAGCTAGACTGAACTTAAAATAAATACGCCCTAAAATTTCACGTGTACGCTTACCATAATTGAAGAGTATTGTATAATGGCTCTTATTATTCTTTTAAAATATTTCCCTGCTATAACCACACGCATACCTCAGTTCACCATAACTAGCTGCTATTGACCAAATTTGAAAAGAACTTTGTCATATTGAATCAATGACGTCAAAAGATTTGTCACATTGAACAAATGACGTCCAAAATGCAGGTTGTTGAGCCGTTGACCAAGAAGACGTGATGACGAAGTTGTGTTATTTTTGATGAATAACACCCTCCGAGATATTCAGAATTCTTCATATTCTACGAATGGGGCGATGTAGCCGCTATCGTAAGGTCTCGCATAAATGGCTTGCAACCCTTTGAGAGTACAATAGAACAAACAACAGAAACAATGCCCCCTAGCCAAAAAACAATAACAGCTGCTGCGATGTCGACAAATAGAATTACAAGCTTACGAGAGCTGCTACACTACTGTGCGAAAGCCGAATTCAATAATTGCTAATTCTACCTTGGTGGCTAAGCTAATAAAAATCTCGTCTAATATTGCATCATCCAATGTTACAGTTTTTAATAACATGGAATATCCCACTTTTGACCTGCCACTTGTATGTTATTGGTTTGCAGACTTGCCTAAAAGCTTGTGTGTATAACGAGAAAATACAAGTGACTCGTTAGATATTCCTTGGAATACCACTCGTAAAGGTTGCATAACAAGTATGTGTATTTCTTAAACCTCTCATGCAAAAGAACGACGTTCATAGGCCGACCGGCGGGATGAATAAATCAAGATAACTGCGAAATTCAAAGGTAAAACATAAACCTTTTTTAAACTAAGCGTAGTTCTTGCCGTCGTCACTGTCAGTACTTAAGTCCCTATTAATCAGAAGGGCCCTAAAGACAATAACAATTTTGCATGATGAACTGTCAATTTCTCACGCCCTTATTACTAGATCGTCGAGTGGAGAGTCTATTTGTGACTGCAAATCTTGTAACAGAAGAAATCTGATATACATTACGATAGTCTCTTTAAGGAGTCTGGAGTAAAACGAATAAGAAAGGAAAAGTAAATAGCTTACCTTCTACGAGAAGTTGGACTTCTTTTTTATCTTGTCCCAAGATATTTGTAGCTGTGCAAATGTACTTCCCAGAGTCATTGTAAGTAGCATTTATAATCTCCAACTTGTTATTCTTATCATCTGTACTTATCAGCTTTGTGCCACTTACTTTACTCCAAGAAACGCTAGGCTCTGGATTACCATCAGCTGAGAAGTAAAACGTGGTGGTCTGGTTCTGAGTTACAGTGAGTGACGTAGGAGATACAATTACCACTGGTACAGATATGGACTTACCGGCATCACCTTTAGGTCCCGGATGTCCTGGTGCTCCCGTATTACCTACAGTAAGTTAGATGTTAACAGTTAAAAGGACATACAATTTATTTGTGGAAAACACGTCTGGCAAAAAGGGTTGCCTTTTGTGCCATTTTCTCTTGCGTTCAAACATCAAGATCAGATAAAAAGTTTGAGTTCAAGTTTATTGCACACTATCTTACTTCGGCAGCTTTTACATAATCTTTTACGGAGCCACTATTTTGGTTTGTCAGGGGGGGGGGGGGGCATTGCTACACAAGCCAAGTACTAGGTTCGTAGGAGGTTACACTTCGACATAAGCATATGCACAAGCAGTGTATAAACCGGGAGTGACATAGCCATAAGCATAAGAAAAATGAATCGTTTCCAGCGGTACTCTGCGGTCCAAAATGGCGTCTGAGATTAGTGTTTTCAAAGAGAAACTTGCGGAGGTAGTTCGCAGTTATACCTGCCTCTAGGAAAAATCCTCAGATGATTTCAAGAGTACAAATAAAACAAGACCTCTTTCTGTTTACATGTTCTTCTTCTTCGTCTGCGGAGCAGCAAATAGCAGCAGGAGAATTTCGTATTTGCCCGTTTCGAAACCGTGGTTCGTCCCATGCTCCCCCCGGCTTCATTCATGAGCTCATTGTGCTTGCGTATGTCAGTTTCCTTGTGCTTATGCAACAAGTGTGAACATTTGTTATGCTCATGTTTATGCTTGCGCTTATACTCATGTCGCTGTGTAAATCAGGCTTTAACAGACCCTATGCAAAAATGGCTACCTTTAAATTATTCTTTATTTTTTGTTCATATTCAAAACAGCCTCACTAACCTCGTTCGGGATAATAAAATCTTTACAATATTTGGCTCAAAAGCGAGGGTAGTGAGGCTATTTTTAATACGAACTAAAGCATATAATTGGATAGGAGATTATACCCTAATCATGCTTGTCCACAAAATCACGTGAATTCTCAAAATAAGCAGGGGGCTCTTGGCCAATCAGAATGCTGATAGTGAGTACAATGTATAATAATATCATTATTTGTATAGGTAAATCATACGGTGTCGAGTTCAATTTGAAATTAATTTGCACGAGTGAGTTTTTCAAAAAGCTGAAATTGCACAGCCACTTCGGCGAGTGCAATTTCGCTTTTTGAAAAACTCACAAGTGCAAATTAATTCCAAATTGAACGAGAAAAACCGTGTGATTACTTATTAATAATGTAAACATGAAAATTTTGCGTGAAGGATGTTTTGAACTTTACGGACTCTGAACTCTCTTCTCAGTTTTGTGCGCGCGCTTAACCTCAGTTGATTTAATTATCACGCAACCAGGAAAAAATTGCGCCATAATTGCGCCATCCAAGGAGCGCGCTTAATTTGAAAAGAAAAGATTTGATTGGCTATCTGTGAACTTCTTTGTTCATTGACCAATCAGAATGCTTGCTTTATTACCTTTTTTGCATTCAATTACCTCTTTTCTGCACTGTGTTAAGGAAAAACTTCACTGTTCTCAGCCAATCAGAATCGAGTAATTTTTTCATGTATATTATTATAAGGAAAAAACGAAGGTACATCGGCAAATTACGAACGAGTTAATTGGTCAGGGAGAAATTGAATTAAGCTTATTCAAACAAAGAGAAAAACCACGAAAAGAAAAGGAAAACTGCCAGTGAAATGAAAACATTTCAGCAATATTTGTCGTCAATAAACAAAGGAAGCATAGCAGGGCCGTCGATAAAACATGGAACATGGAACATTCCGGAATATCCCGGAACATTCCGGAACATGCAATAATTATCATAATTATGAGAAAAATATGTAAAATTAAATTTTCAGCAATTAAATGAAACAAAAATAAACTGGTATCAGCTTGAAAAATTAAAAGAAAAGAAAACAGAACAAAACAAATTCAAACTGAAGAAAACAAGAAGCTGAAATTGCAAGGAAATGACATGAAATAGCTTTACCTGAGCAGTCCTTCTCACAGAGACCCATAGATTCTAAAAGTAACAGCCTATACAACGCAGCGCCTGTACTAAGTGTGATTTGCGGGCCGGTCATACACGCGCAAATTCAGTTCGTGAATGAAATCAATGCTGTACTTCAGCAGCACGGCTATTTGGAGATAATCATTTTCACTCAGACAAATGAGATTCTTGAGAACAGAGATGTTCAACCGTTTTCATTAATTATTTATTTCTGTAAGTTATACTTTTGTGTTAACGTATAAGTCGAGAACAGCAAATTTTATAGTGTTGAATTTGAACGTTTCTTACCAGCCCCGAGATTTGTCAGTTTTGTTCGACAGCGAGTTGCTAATTTTAGAACCGTGGGAACTGCAATTTTAACCCGCGACTTTCCATATTTTTGTCTATATTTTCAACATTACTGTACTCATTGAAATACTTGTTGTTTACCAATTAAAAAAGGTGGTTTTTGTTCTGCAAGAAAATACCTGATCTATGCTTGAGGTCTATGGAATTAAAAAAACCCCGCTATTTTATTGATTTAAATCGTTAATAGGTTTTTTCCTCGATTTACAGTAAGCGCTCACCGAAGCAGCAACATGAATAAAACTGAGCAGGGCTTACCAAAACAACAACAAATGAATAAAACTAAGTTAAATCCACCTGATACTCAACATCAATTTCTGTGTATAAATTGAACCTGCATTCAATACTGGTTAACTATACAGTGTTGAAGAAATGAACAAACATATTTCCATGTCACGTACGTTTAAAAATTTATTATATTAAAGGAAAAGCTGAAAATTCACCAGTCCAACAAGTCTTTACACTCCATTAAAGTATCCAACTTGATTATCAGGAGTGAAGTTTTCCCCTGCTGGCCTCTTAATTTTTCCAAGTCATTTTCCCTTCTGCTAAGCGTTCTTGGACAGCACGGCCTATCGTAGAAATCGAAGCTGTTGCCGTGGACGTAGACTGCGCATCGATATTTTCATTAGTGTCCTTGTAAGTTCTGGAAGGTCTACATTTTATCAGCAACTGGACCAAGTCTAGTTCTGGATCTGCCAGCCTTTTCGGTTGACCTCTAGCTGCATGGAGATGGAGATTTTCTCCCGTTTGACAAAAGGTCTTCCATACGTTTGAAACTGTAACACCACTTACTTTGTACTTTGATTCTATCACTTCCTGGGTAGTATTCTGTTGAAACATTCCCGCCTCCGCTCAAAATATAATCAATAATAAGTGACCTCACATCCTTTTTAATGGATTTCCCACGGCGGTAAGTTCTTCCGTACGCATTCATTTCGAAGCAAAGTTGTTGGGCGCGTTCCATTCGACCAAAATTTCCGGAAATCCCGGTTCAAAATCGAATGGAACAGACATTTCCCGGAAATTCGTTTCGAAAATTTCGGTTCACCTCTCGAGGTTGTCCTTTTTTCTGGAAATTTGGAAATTCCGGAAATTTTCCGTTCCATTTGGCATTTCTTCCCGGTATGACTCGTCCCTAGTTCCTCTAGCCGTCACTGTTTCCTCGACCAAAGGTAAAGATGGCGGCGTTGACAAGCCTTCAATGTTCCGCGCGTTTCTTCACGTCAGACGATGTGGAATTGTTTTTTCAACATGTTTGCGTCGACAATTCAGGAAATGCCGCCCCTCCCACGGGTAAGACAGAGCTTAATGACTTTACCCTTCTGATGTGTACAAATTGATAGTTTCCCTTCCCGCGGTAAACCTTTCCCGCCATTTGTGTAAATGAGTATTATACGAAACTTTTCTTTCAATAGGTACTGTGGAAGACCTACTACAGCAAGCCTCAACGTCATTTGCTGAAGAGAGCGCTAAGGCTACACTGCAGAAGTGGGAAGACCGCTTCGTTCTTTTGTTAATCGAAAAGTACGGTGAATATAAGCACTTATTCGGAAAACCCAAGACCAGCAAAAAAGAGGTATTCGAAAAGATTGCAAGTGCATTTAGCGAGGCTGCAGATGTTGTTGTGTCTGGAGAACAGTGCATGAGGAAATGGCTTAAGTTAGAAGCTAAATATAAAGAGGTCGAAGACAACAACAAACGCACTGGGAGAGCTAACCAAACGTGGAAATTTCACGAGCAAATAGCAGAGTACATAGGTGATAGCCAAAGAGTCAATCCAGCTTTTACATTTGATACTGAAATTGATTCGTCCTCGTCAAGTACCAGCTGCAATGACGGTGGAAAAAGCAGTGAGGTGAATTCAGACGATGATGATTGTGATGATGACGACGGTGATTGCAGAGGAAAGCGTTCAAAGACTCTCAAAAATAGGCGCCGAAAGCGAAAAAGCTATTCCTCTGCTGCTGAAATGTTAAGTTTTCTCCAGTCTTATACAGAGAAGAAGGAGAAGGCAGAGGAAGAGAAAATTAAATTGTTAAGGGAAATGCAACAAAAAAAAGATGAGTTTTTCAGTCAATTTCTGGATGTCCTGAAAAAAAAGTAAGCCGTATGTAAAGGAAACTGAGTCAAGAACATTCCTATTGATATTGATTAGACCGTTTTGGTCTATGTTCTTGTATGTTGTGCCCCTTTGCCTTTTTGGTGCTGAGCTTGTTGTGTAAAACATAATGAATTTATTGACACCTATCAAAGAAAGGTATTTATTGATATTTATTTACTGAAATACATAATGTTCAATAT
The DNA here is from genome assembly GCA_022496165.2 of Catalaphyllia jardinei. NCBI lineage: Eukaryota > Metazoa > Cnidaria > Anthozoa > Scleractinia > Caryophylliidae > Catalaphyllia > Catalaphyllia jardinei. The sequence goes on along the minus strand of CM042758.1, from coordinate 22,747,676 downwards.
TTTGAAACCAAGAAAGGTGATTTCTGTCTTTCAAATTGTGCAATACTTTTTCTCCATATACTTGTAGTAGGTGCACAGCTTTTTGAAAATAAGAGAAGTTAAACATTTTGACAGTAACAGAAAATAATTAAAGTTATGTTGATGCAAAAGTTGCCAGATATACATTTATGGGGTCAAGCCACAGACAATGTTCATTAGATGGGCTCTTTTCTGTTCAGCTCTAGCATCTGGGTATTGCTGCTCGGCATCATCATCATCATTGTCCCCATCAAGAAAGTAGCCATCATCAAAATCATCGTTAATCAAACAGAAATTGTGCAAAACACAGGCAGCAATGATAATGTTGACTTCCAGTTCAATATCAAGATGATCCAGAAATAGAAGCTTTCTCCATCGCCCTTTGAGAAGCGATATTGCCCTCTCTATTTTCTGGCGAAGTGAAGAAAGGACCCTGTTGAATCTTCTTTGATGGACATTTAAATGGCCATTATCTCTGTAGGGGGTTATGAGCCACCTGAAGAAGAATAATATCAAACATGTTAGCTCTATATAATCTCAATTCAATGAATTCTGCATGTTGTAGATACATGTGGATCACATAGAGAACAACAAATGCAAAAAGCAGTTCATTTCTTATAGAACTGTTATCAGGATTTAGTATCACCCAACTATAGTGGCTAATGCAAATCCTGCATTTTCATTGACTTTGATACTAGGGGACTATTAGTAATAGTCATTGAGTAGCGAAATTCGCCGGTTAAACTTTTATTTTTTTCCAATTAAATATTCAACTTGCATTTTCTAACTTTATTATTCCCTTTTCTGTCCGACTAGGTCCAGGTGATACTAAAACAATTAGACCCTTTGCCCTCAAGGGCCACTTGTCAATAGCCCATGAGGCCCTTTACATATTAAATAAGTAGACTCTCTGAATCAATTGAAGAAAGTAACAAGGACATTCGCTGAAAATTAGGGTTTCTTCCATTTCAGTTTACAAGGGTTGTATCAAGACTCTAGTCCAACAGTTCAGCTAGATACCAGATAATTGATTCATGGTTACCTTAACAATGGATACCCTCCATCCCCCAGTAAATGAGTATCACCAGGAAATTTATGTGCAGCTGTTCGCCATAGCTCAGAATTACGCATAACCCTCGAGTCGTGCACTGACCCAGGCCAGCCAGCAAGGACATGGGTGAACACCATGTTGTCATCACACACCAGCTGAGGAAAAATTGCATCTTTTTTTTCACCATATTCCCTTTTTCAGATTAACTACCTAAATACATCAAGTTAGCACTGTTGCAAGTTAATATTTTTAATATCAGTATACTGTACTGTGTTGTCTGTGTAATTGTGTCTTTCTTTAATACCTGAACATTAATTGAGTGGAATTTCTTTCTGTTGATATAGGCCTCTGGTTCGTGTTCAGGGGCCCGTATGCGAATATGGGTGCCATCGACTACTCCAATGATGCCAGGGAATCCCCCTTCTTCCTCAAAAGATGACTTTATATCCTGCATCTGATTTCCTGTAAATTTTTGCATTCAAAATAATACATCAGTCGCGTCCTTTTCACCCTGGTTAAAAAAAATGATGAAAAAGGTTCTCTTATTAATATTTGCTTCCTATGACTTACCAGTTGGCCATTTGATGTATTGCCCACAAAGGGAAACAGCTGCCAGCACGACTCTGCGGAATACCCTGTCGACACTACTGGATGTGAGGTTGAAACGATCTGCCACCGCCCGAGCGGGTTCTTGATTAGCTATCCTCCACAGAAACGCTAGGATTTGCTTTTGTGGAGCAATGACTTGTCGTCCAGACGAATTTCGTATCGGTATTTGTCCGGTTCGCATTATTTCTCGCGAGAGAAGTTCCCAAGTTTCTCTCGTCATGCGAAAATGATGCTTAAATTCGTCGGGTAAATATCTAGGCAGAGTTTGCTCAAAATAATCCTGAATGAGAGTTAAATTTATACGCATAAAGCAGCATACCGCGCTTAAAACAACCACTTCATCAGTGTCCTCTAAGATATCGCCGAGTAAATGGAAATCGTCTTGTAACTCAAAAGCCAAGAATAATGACCCTAAGTCCGCCATTTGAAATCTTGGCGGGAAATGTGCCCGAGTGGGAATGGAACGAGACAGGGTCAGTCAGGTGGAAAATACCGTTCCATTCGGCACACGAACATTTCGGTTATTCAAACCGGAAATTTTGGTCGAATGGAACGCGCCCGTTGTGCCCGCGAAAAGAAACATAATGTCATGTGACCAATCCAAGCGCTCCAAATGGTCATGTGAGCAAGCCCAAAATTTAATTTTACACATTTTTCTCATAATTATTCGAAGTTCCGGGATGTTCCGGGATGTTCCATGTTCCATGTTTTATCGACGGCCGCATAGCAGAAGTTTTGGACTTACCGGCTGCTGACCTTGGCCACTTATTGGCAAAGCTCTTTTAGAGATATCGGAAAACGGATGGTGACCGGATTATGAACCGACACCCTGTCGGGTTTGCAACGAAGTATACAGAAGTTCCTTTCCGAAGGCAGGTCTCCTTTCATTGTATTTTCACCATTCAAAAGGCAATTGGTGACACCAGAGCAGTACAGCAGTCAACATCAACAAATTCTCTTGCTGCCGAGCGGTTTTTTTTTATCCGGCGCGGACATAGCAGCATCTCTTAGCGCCAGTTGAAGATCTCTCTTTAACGGGCCAGTAACTATAATCCAGGAAACTGACGACGAAGAGTAGTGCTGATTCCGTTTAAATTGTATTTTCTTTTACCGACACGGCCGCACGGCTTTTGAGCAAGTTTGAAGCACTTTTCTGTAGGAATTGACGTTTGGCGGTTGAATGTCGATGAAATTTCTTTCGTCATATAGTAACACAACTGTACTAAAATACTTTTTGTGGCCGTATTGATCACTGTTTTCCACAAATAAATATATTCTTGACGGAGTACGCGTTAGTTCGCTGAATTCTGTTATGCAGTTTGACGGATTGGAAAGATGAATGAATAGATAAGCGCGCGCATCACCGGATGTGAAGTAACGACTTCTCCTTAAATTAAGATTTTTTTCTTTCTTTATAATAAACAACTTAATAACCAACTTAAATAAACAACTTAATAACTTCGACCGTTCGGTCGTTACGGGAAAATCTCAAACCTCGGCCTACCGTATGGACCTCGCTATCGCTCGGTCAATACGGCAAGGCCTCAGTTTGAGATTTTCCCGTGACGACCTCACTCTCGGTTATTAAGCAGTTAGTAATAAATGTTTGTTTGATTGGTTGTCAAAACTGACTTTAACAGCACCTTATTTTTTAAAATTCCGTTCAAGTCAAAGTACATGTATTTAACTTATAAACTGTTAAAATCTAAAAGTTTCATGGTCTGCCTTTGAACTCTCTCAACTGGCTATGCGCAGATTCCCTTGAATTGGAAGTAATTAGTTCATGTGTGTAATGTGAGTTAATTTTCAGATAAAAAAATGCAGCGCAGAGGTCCTTTGTCTCTGTGGGTTGAAGTCAGTCGACCAGGTGTTGGGCCTAAGTCGAGACCGCAAATAGAAAAACATTCTTCTTCTAACAATGTTGACAAAAGAAGCAGAATATTATGCTCTGCAGAGCATGTGGCACGATTAAGACCAACATTCTTATATCTTTGTTTAGATGGCATTATTTTAATTGTTTATCCCGTACTTTAGGCCACTACCATAGTTGAGGTATGATGGAGGGTCTGGAAATGATGAAAATGCCACTATTGGCTTTAATTAGAAATGGGCCCTTGTTCATTTAATCGTCTTTATAGAACCACTTGATGTTAGTTGCAATTAGTTATTTCACCAGTTAAGTTCTCCAAAATTGTCTTTCCAGTGTGAAATCTGTGCAAAGTCAAGAGACCATGATTGCCTTAATTCACATCACCTGAATCATCATGAATTGAACAGCAGAAAGGGAGAGAATTCGTTAAGGAGGGGCTCTAGGTTAAGGGGGTCTCTGGCACGGCTCTCGATCAGAAAAAAAAAATCGATGATCGTGAATCACGGATATATTTCCTCTAATCACGAAAATAAGCAAGTAAGATGTTCTTTTTAATGACCTTTTCTTACAGTGGAAAAAGAGTTTGCAGAAAGGAAAATGGCAACTTGCTGGGTCAAAGCTCCATATTGAAAATCGCATATATACCTAAGTCACTCTCGATAGACAACTCTAACCATCTAGAGGGCTTGGGCCTCAAAATCGCGTAGAACAGCGTTGTGAAATCACGAATGTCGGTTAAAAATTCACGTTCTTCACGGTTCACACAAAACCTTCAGGTCACGAGTCACGAAGAATAATTTCCTAAATTCACGTTTCATGGAAAATAAAATCAGCTAATTCCGCATCACAAGAATAATCCTGTACGATCCTCGTTAAGTAATTCCGCAGAAATTATCTTAAGGATGTTTGGGATAATTGTTTCTGCGCATCTTCAATGCCCACGCAAATTCACACACTAGCTAGGCCAGGAATGAAAGCGCGCGATAAGGAATTAATTGACCAATAATAGGGTACATGGCTTGGCCAGGATTTAATGATCTCGGACGTTCTGTGACCTCGAGTATTCTTTTAATAGATAACTTTATCTACCAATTTTTTATGCTTAGCGAAAACAGGAAGAAAATCTATTGAGTGGAAGATTGAATTTTTGCAAAATGCACCATCGAATTCCATTCCTTTTAGCTCTTCAGTTTGCGGTTTAAAATGTATGTTGAAGGGTTAAATTTTGTGAAAACGTTGGTTTGCAATTATTTACGCAACAGACTCACTTCTGCAAAATATGACTGAGATCGTTCAAGCCTCCGTTGACTTACCTTCGATAATTTTAACCATCAACCCTATAGACCATGCTGAATTATATGCGCCAATTTTCCAAAATCAGGGTGGTTTTACTCACGCTCCGTCTCTAAAACAAACGGTCGGTCAACCCCAGTCTTTTTGCATTTCTGACACAAGTAACTCATCATCTGACTGCAGTAAAAATTAAAAAAAATGTCTATCCACTGTAAGAACGCAAGAACGCCCTTAAATACAGCAACGATCACAGAGTTAAACGCGACTAAAATTGACTTATTACTTACTCAATACCACCAGGCCATTTGGTTATTCTCAATTAATGCAAACCTCTGCTTGATTTAATAAGCATGTTTCTTATTATTGGCTGCATGTGTTTTCCCTTACATGTGCTTGTAGAACTATGAAGGCAGAGCAATTATTTTCTACAATCACTTGAACATCACTCAATGAAGTAAAAGTGCCAAGGTATTTAAAGCAAAGCATAATTAATATTTAATTAACCACAATAAACTTGTTCATTAGTTCTTTTAAAGGGATACAGTCAGCTGGCACACATGCGCATTACATACCATTTCATAGCTAATTTGCATATCATAGAGATCGAGCCACACTGTTTTTAACCAAATATGATAAAAAACAACATCATAGGATGAGGAAAAGCACACTCAAAAACAAGTTTTTCAGTAAACGATTGAAATTGTAGCAAAACACTGCGAATATTGAAGCGGATTTCTAGATGTACTTTGATTTCAGGTTGGGTTGAACTCTTTTGAAAGTGAGAAAACGAGTGACCAGGTCAGCGCAATTCAAAGCTTAAGCTGTCTGCGTCCCTTTAACTTTCTTTTTGCACTCTTGTGATTTTGTCATCAGTGATAAAGAAGCGTAGATGTCTAATAATTCACCAGTCTGATCTTCATTTCAGCTCTTTTAGCTGAATCTGATTTCCACAGGTTCCACCTTAGACCGTCACCACCCGTGTAAAGTCCGTGATAATAGATACCATTCAGGTTGCTGGTATGACAGTGTTTATACCACCAGGCTCCTTTATACTTCACAGCACAGTTACCACTATAACTGTCGTTATCTTGGTCTTTTGTTGTAAATGGATGGCCATTATGATAAGCTAGCGAATCTCCAGCAGTTCCTTAATAAAATAAAAGATAAATAAAAGAAAATATAGCTTATTACTCAAACTTCGTAGTCAAAAAATGTAAGCCGTTCTTGGTCGCTAGAAGTGGGGTGATGGGCGCAGGCCTTCTTAGCGTGGACCTTGGAAACTGGGGATGAGAATAAGAACGCTTGCTGTATCGTGTGCTCGCTCTTCATGAACATCGTAGATATACAGAATGCTGTGTTTTTTGAAGAAAGTATAGGAAAGAATCACGCCTCATACATCTCACATACCGGGTCGGTCCGCGAAAAATATTGTTTGAAATGCCACTGAATAAGCAATGTTTAGTCTCGTTTTGTCGAAACCACAAATTAGCTTTGCACGTGTTCAAACTATATAACCCCCCCTTGGAATCATCTAACTACTGATTTAAACAAACTACGATGCTAAAATGAACACCTTTGAAGTTAAAAAAATAAATAAAGAAAAGTTGTAAGCAGAAGTTTGAAGAGGACCCAAGCAACAAGTAATTGAATAAAGAGGATCCTCGACGACAAAGCAAATTGAATATTAAATATCTAAGTGTCTAAACGCTTGTGTGGAAATAGGCTCACTCTTTTATTTTTTATACCGATATTGCTTTACGGAGTCCGACTAAAGTTAATTAACGCCCTTAGAATCAACTCTATAGTCACAGCACGAGGTTCATTCGTAAATGACTATTATCGACTAAAGCATTGAAATAAATCAAATCTCATGTAGGCAATTAAAAAAAAAAAAAAAAAATTGTTCACCCAACACTGTCCCAACTAGAATGACGCGACAATCAATTTTTTGAACGAACGAACAAAATTTCAGACTGCCGTTTCGCTCCTAAATTGCGCAGTTTTAATAAACCGCCGACGAAAAGCGTTTTTCCAGCTTGTTATCAGTTTACCTCTAGCCAAATTACATGAACTGCACTGTAAAACAGATCAACCAGATGACAATAAATACGAGACGTACAACTTTTGTTTCAGGTCTACTGGAGAACTGTGAAGCATCAATGGCACCGTTTAATGGAGTAATCATTCAAAGGGGTATTTTTTTGCTATTAACAGAAATATGGCTATGCCGTTTTTTTCGTTTTTGAAAGTCTTCGAATTTCCCTGTAGAAGCCTCTAAGGCCAGTTTAGGGAGCTAGTTTACAGACAGTTATTCAGGTAGTTTGCGAACAGGCTCCCGCTGAGGACGAAAACAAGAGTGGCGAGCGCGAAAGAGAAGAATTCGGAAAGCGAAGCGATCGAGACGGAACAGGCGAGCCTGTTCGTAGGCTATAATCCAGTCTGTGCATTAGAAACTTGACTAGCTTCCAAGTAATTTTGTCCATTTGACGGGAAAGATACCAGAGCGTAAAGATTGAAACTACAACTAACCTGAGTAATTTCCTACGGTCAGCTGGTACTTAGTCCTCTCACTTCCAACTCCAAACGAAGCGTACTCGGCGTAGACAATGTTTCCTGCAAAGTCTTCCAGGTCAACACGGAGCTTATATCCTCCACTGTTGGTCAGGCGGTGTATCTCGTCAAGTCCGAGCCAATATTCGCCCTTCAAATTACCAAACCCTCGTTTGTATTCAGCCCAACCACGGTAGAAATCAACCGAGCCGTCCATTCTCTTCTGGAATACAGTCCACCCTCCCCCGGCTGTTGTTTGGTCGCAGAAAACATCAAATGCACCTAATCCATCAGGGCTGATTGCATACACACCACTGTTTCGTTTTCCAGATTTGTACAGCTCAGAACAGTCCTTTTCTACAGTTGTATAACAAGAGATCGTAAGACAAAACCTGGTTACCAGGCTGCAAGTGGTTTTAATAATTTGGTGACATAAAAATCAATTTGCGACAACACATTGACCCTTTTCATAAATGGCGCTCAATTGTAAAATACTTTGGAAATAGTAATACAAGCCTTACTAACTTCGTTTTCGATTTGATAACTCAAAAGACTATTCACGCCATTTATGAAAAAGGTCGATTAATCAAGTCAGATATGCATTATCTTTATTTTAGAAACACTATGCCCTTCATCTGACCAAGAAACCTAACCAATTAATGGGATTACTAAAAATTCCCAGCTAATGTCTATGTATATGTTTATAGCTGCGCCTGCGTCTGCGCCTGCGCTTGCGGCTACGCGTTTGCCTTTGCTTTTGCCTTTGCCTTTGCCTTCGCTTTATCTTTGCTTTCGCTTTCACCTGAGCCTGCGCCTGCGCCTGCGCTTGCGCCTGCCCCTTCCCCTGCGCCTGCGCCTGCGCCTGTGCCTGCCCTTACGCCTGCGCCTGCACCTGCCCTGCGCCTGCGCCTGCGCCTACACTTGCGCCTTGCGCCTGCGCCTGCGTCTGCGCCTGCGCCTGCGCCTGGGCCTGCGCCTTGGCCTTGGCCTTGGCCTTCGCCTGCGTCTGCGTCTGCGGCTGCGCCTCCACCTGCGCCTGCCCTTGCTTCTGCACTTGCTCTTGCGTCTGCCTCTGCACCTGCACCTGCGCCTGTGCGTATGATAAGCCAAGGAACGTGTTGGGTTTTTTAAACTCACCAAAAAATCACAAATTCTTTACGGCCTCACGCCTGGTCAAGAACACACAAAATTAAATGACAAATACCTAAAGTACCATAATACTTCGTTCTGTACAATCTGCATCACAATATCACTCCGGCTTGAACCTGGAAACGTATTGATGAGGGGTTTCAAGTCTTTTGAGGCCAATTATACTTCTGAGGGTTAATTTTCAAGCCACTTAAAATAAATCTTAAAATTCGCTTTCTCAAAATTCTTAATTTGCACACGTTTTCAATCGGCAGATTCGCTAACAAGTAAAACACCAAAGTGTCTGACAGTTTGAAAGAGGAAATGGCACGATTTTGTGTGTGTTAGTACTCAGCGCTGATAAAAAGCCCGAAAAATGGCCTTCAGAGAGAAATTGAAGATCTTCCTCTGCCAGATACGGTAGTCAGTTGAAGGGATAGACCAGAAGGCCCTTCTTCCCCCTGTGATATTTCATGCCCGAAACACTTCCTTTTTTTCAATTCGCATAAAGGAGCACTTAGTTTTTTTTTAATTGCTAAGAAACAAGAGGAAAGAAATTTAACCGTGCGGACACCGGGAGTCGAACCCAGGAACTACGACTCAGGAAGCACTCACTGATCCACTACACCATCGTAGCGCCAGCTTCCAGTGCTGTTGTTTATTTTTTAACTTTAAATAATACAAGTCCAAGTTTATGTAATACAATGTCACCCAAACCACAAAATGAAAGCTAACCGCAAGAAAACCAGGATGGAACTAACCGCAAGCAAACCGGGATGGAGCTTACCTCAAGCAAACAAGAGTGGAACTAACCGCAAGCTTACGTCCCTTAATCAGTATTACTTTATATAAGAGGTCACGAAATGTCAAAAAGGAAGGAGGGCCTTCTGATCTATCCGTTCCAGTGACTACCGCCAGATACCGCGCAGACAATGCTAAGATGAATCCTTTTTTCCTTAATTCCCCTGCATATTGTAAAAGATCGAAGTCGATATCCGACAGAAATTCCTCTATTGATTTCTTAACATTTATTCTGATTTTCAAATGAAACAAAATTCCCGAATATGTTGAGTGCTGACTTTGCTTCCCTTCACGTGTTTGCGGAGCGGCGTCAAAATGTTCCCAAGTCGGCGGGTAAACTTTGAAGTTTGATTGTTAAAACTTTAAATTTTGATTTGCCCGTGTGTGGACACGTAGTTGAAAGCGACGGTATGACCGCCCCGAAACCATTGAAAGGGCCCGTCTGAGAAAACATTTGAGAAAGGCTACAAATTTGCCGATGTTAACACTAAATACTCAGTGCCAATGCACCCTATTTCAGTCCAGTGTGGTCAAACTTGACACCTTTTTCAGACATAAGCAGCGTAAAGCCCATACTCTTTAATTGGAGTCGTTTATTAAAACTTCACAATAATTACAAGTTAAAAAGGCTAAAAGATGAATAAAATGCCTACATCCTATTATAATTTGCAATAATAATTCCTATTATAATGTTTTTGCCCTTTTTTGGCTGAAAAATCTCGATAAATTCAAAATCTAAATAATCTGATAAATCTGAAAGGCGAATGGCAAAACTTAAAATAATAATAATAATAATAATAATAATAATAATAATAATAATAATAGTAATACAACAAAAACTTTATTAAAACTTTGCAATAATTACTTAGAAAGATTGAAAAAGCTAAAATAACATTTGAGTAATCATTTTTTTGTTATAAATTTAATAATAATAATGATGACAATGACAATGACAGTGACACTGACACTGACACTATCAATGACAATGACAGTGATAACGATAACGATAACGATAACGATAACGATAACGATAATGACGATGATAATGATGATGATGATGATGATGATGATGATGATGATGTTGATGATAAGGATAAGGATAATAATACGTATGTTGGTACACTCCTTGTTACCTGTTCTATGTTACACATATTCTTTCACTCCTGCCACCTACCTGTACAACTTTTACCATCTCCACTATATCCAGCTTTACAGGAACAAACATGAGAACCAAGAGTATTCTGGCAGTTGGCATTGACATCACAAACTCCAGCTGAAGCACTGCACTCATCGATGTCTGACAGTAAGGAAAATAATTAAGAAAACAATACATTTATCTTCTGGAACAAAATCTAAAATATTGGTGAAATTGATTTCACTTCAAATTATGCCAATGCAGTTGATCCGTCAGTAAGTGAGAGTTTAGGTTGCTTGGTAAGTCGCTGGGTAGGCAGGTTGCTAGACAGCTGCTAATTACATTTATTTCAGTAAACATGTCGCTAAGCGATGAGGAATTATATATAACGAACATCTTCTGCAACTAAAGAAACCCATAATATTTAAGAACAAATAAATAAGGTTAATTACAAATGAATTGCAAACAGAGGAAAAGGCAATTAATGCCAGTCCAGCAATACTTTATTCCTATATTCATCATCTAACCATACATATTTTATTGGCGAATGTTTTCACATAATAATGCTTGAACCTTGTACGAGAGTCTATAGACCTGTAGTTGAGAAAAAACGGTATCTACGAAAGTTCCTTTTTGGTGACACGGGTAAAGACTGCACTAGCGCTCGTAAAAGACTATTAGTTGATTCAGAAGTGTCGACGACATTGTCGCGAACCTCATGATTCAAAAGAAAGGCACGTATATCTACCGTTGCATGTTTTTCCATCTCCACTGTATCCAGCTTTGCACGAACAAAAATAAGAACCAAGAGTATTCTGGCAGTTGGCATTGACATCACAAACTCCAGCTGAGGCACTGCACTCGTTGATGTCTGACAACAAAGAAAATAAGAAAACACAATGTTTAAATTCTGCTACAAAAGGTGAATTACCGGTTAATTTTGATTTCATTTCGAATTTTGCTAATAAAGTTGTTTGGTAGGAAAGGATGTAGGTTAACAGGTTGGTCGCTGAGTAGACAGATTTGTAGACAGATAGTTGCATTTATTTCAGCAAACGGGTTGGTAAGAAGGTCCAAGAGTGTGAAGCGTCTTTTGTAGCTAAAGAATCATAGTTAAAATAAATTGCAAACAGAGAAAAAGGCGATGTCCACCAGTACTTTTTCCCTATATTCACCATGTAACTATGCATATTTTAGTTTTGCGAAGTTCTTTTACGATATCAAGGCACATGATAGATCTCTCCAATCTGAATACGAGGCTCCATCTGTGTTACGGTATATCCACACTAGGGTTCTTTTGTTGACGTGGTCAAGAAATTACCTATCAGCTGTAAAAGCCTATTGTAGGCTTGAAAGAGTCAATGACGTTGCCGTGGACCTCAAGATTCAATAGAACGGTACGTTAATCTACCGATGCATGTTTTTCATCTGCACGGTATCCAGGTTTGCATTAAAGTGTTTGCCGATGTTTAGCTATACCCTCCCCACCCACTTTTTTTTGTATATCGGGAGCACGCTTGTTCGACGTTAAGATTAGAAAAACCTGTTCGGCTCTTGCAAGGCTGTTGGTTTGCTGTGGTTGTTAAATCTTTGAATACAATACATTTTGACGACGAGAACGGTCGTTGGTAGATCTGTTTGAGATTTCAGCTGTATATTTATGCGATAGACAGGTTTTGAAGCCATTTTACTGCTCAGAGACTGTTGGTATCTCCGCACGCTGGGAAAGATGGCTACGAGCCGATGAGTTGCTTGCAAGGGGAAAAGGAGTAAAAAATGCCGATCAGAAGAAGGCGCTACTACTGCATACTTCTGGGTTAGATTTTACGTTAGAAGAGGAAGGAGGGTCGAATAACTATCGAAAGCGACGGCGACCATGAATAAATATTTCAAACTATAAGCGAATGTACGAAAGGCTCTGTTTTCGTAAATAGTCAACTGGCCAACGAAACTGTCGAACAGTTCGTGACCAGATTGAGACAGACTGTGGTGGAGCAAATTCGTGTTCAAGTGACTATAAAGTGTTTGTCACACGAAATTCGTCGAAAGATACTTCAGAAGAGTCAAGCCTTGACTCTACCACGATTGAAAGACATTGCCCGTGCTATGGAAGAATCTGAGAAGCAGGCCCATTGATCGAAGGAGCAAGGGATGCTAGTAACGAGGCTAATGTTGTGGGTGAAAAGGTGGATCAAAAAGAAGATCCAAACACATGGAATGTTAAATCTTATTGTTGTGAAAATGTGGGACACAAGGCTAAGCGATCGCCGAGATTCCCAGTTAGAGGAAAACAGTGCAGAAAATGTAATGGGACAGAATATTTTGGGGCTGTATGTAAAACAAAGAAGAAGCGAGATAGTGGTCGAGGCCGAGAAGCTGGATGAATGCATAGGGTATGCAATAAAAGAAGGAACTGTAGACACCATGACATAAGGAAAGCACAAGGCGAAAATCAGCAGAATGATTGCTGTGAGTATGCATTTGGCATATCAGAGGATTCAAATGTGTCAAGTGACAGCAAAATTCCGGTGAAAATAGGAGCTTTGCCTGTAACAGTGATTATTGATTCTGGTGCTAGTTGCAATGTCATTGGTCGTAATGTTTGGGAATATTTGAAAGCCCATAAAGTTAAATGTGTGTCGAAGTTGAATTCATATGGTAGTAATCATCCACTACAAGTTCCTGGCACATTTACTGAAGACGTTTCTGTTGGAGAGAGAGTGCTAAATTTTCGTTATTGAAAATAAGGGACAGGCCCTTTTAGGGCGAGAAACTGCCATTGCTTTAGGAGTTCTAAAACTGGGAACTCCATTTTAAGGTAACTCACTAAAGGCATGGACTGATTGAGCGTAAGGGTCATTCAGTGTTTTAGGAAAACTTCTCAGATGCTGTGAAGGTATTGGCAAACTAAGAGATTTTCAGCTAAAGATTTCAATTGATCCAGAGGTGCATGGTGTAGTACTACCCATTACGCGAGTTCCTTACCATCTACGTGATAAGTTGAGTGCCAAAATAGAGGAACTTGTCAAACTTGACATTATCGAGAAAGTGAGTGGACCAAGCTCGTGGGTATCACCAGTGGAAGTGGCGCCGAAGCCCTCAGGTGATGTCCGTTTGAGTGTAGATATGCGACAGGCCAACATGGTAGTAAAAGGAGAACGTTGTTCAATACCCAACATCGATGAAGTTTTGCAAGATTAGAGCCAGAGCAACTTCTTCAGCAAGCTGGACCTTAACTCCGCCTATCATCAAATACAGTTATCACCTGGATCCAGAGATATTACTTTATTTGCTTCGCATCAAGGACTGTACCGGTACAAACGACTCATGTTCGGTATAAGTTGTGCACGTGAGATGTACCAGGAGGTACTTGGCCAAGCCCTGCAAGAGTGCGACGGAGTCCAAAACATTCTCGATCATATAATGGTTCATGTACCCACTAAAGAGGAAAATGACAAGAAATTTGAGAATGTGGTCAGAGTATTGAGTAGGAAGGGATTGACGTTGAATCGTGACAAGTGTCAATTCAAGACGTTAGATTTAATATTTATGTGTTATCTGTTGTCGGCGCGTAGGATTGGTCCAGCAGATGTTAAAGTGAAGGCTGTTGTTGATGCCTGTGAATTGACGAATGCTGCAAAAGCGAGGAGCTTCCTTGGACTGGTCAATTTTACCGCACGTTTCATTCCTGACCGTACCTGGCAACAGTATCCGCACCTCTTCGCCAGCTTAAAAAGAATGGAGAACCTTTGTGTAGGGGCTGGAGCAACAACAATCATTTGACGAGGTAAAGAATCGACTGTCTAGTGTACAGAAACTTGGATATTCTTACAACAATACCCCCAACTAAGGTGATCGCCGCTGCAGATGTAAGAAGTGTATGTTTAGGAGCTGCATTACTACAACAGCAAAATGAAGAGCTACGCGCTATTAGCTATGCGCACAAGCCGAAGCTTGTCAGATAGAGAACGATATTCTCAGACCGAGAAAGACGCTTTAGCGATAGTGGGGTTCTGAGAAAGATTTCACATGTACTTGTACCGTGGTGACCTTGCATAAATGACTGACCACAAACCTCTGGAATTTATTTTCTCACCCACATCGAAGGCCTGCGGTAGGATCGAGAGATGGCTCTTGCGGATGCAGCCCTATAGATTTACAGTGAAATAAACTCCAGGGCCCAAAAACATTGTAGATCTATTGTCACGTCTCCTGCGTCCAGTGTGACAGTCAAGAGACGAGTACGAAACAGAAAGATATCTGGGTAGCCCAAGAATCAACGCCTGTTGCCTTGACATCTCGTGAAATTTAGAAGGCATCTAAACATGACCCCGATCCGGAAAGTGTAGGAGAATGTCCTTTGAAAGGGGGATGGCATGCTATAGAGTTCAAGGTGTACCTGCTGGTACGCGGTGAACTAAGTGCAGTTGAAAAGCTTGTTCTTCGTGGAACGTGAACTGCCTTACCAAAGCAACTGAAGCACTGAAGTTGGCGCATAAAGGTCATCCTGGAACTGTGGCAACGAAGCAGCGCTTGAGCAACAAAGTGTGGTGGCCAGGCATTGACAAAGACGTTAAAGGAGTTTGTAAGACCTGTCATGGCTGCCTGATAGTTTCACAACCGCCTAAACCAGAGTCGATGGTACGTACAGAGTTGGCCTTTTGCACCATGGCAACATCTAGCGGGTGACGTATTGGGTCCACTGCCTTCCGGTGATTATGTTTTTGTCGTGGTGAACCATTACAGTCGAGTCTTTAAAATGGAATTCACCAAATCTACTACATCCGAGAAGATTGTATCAATGCTCTTCAAGATTTTCGCCACCCATGGCCTTCCTCTGTCCATCAGGATTAACAATTGGTCGCAATTTGTAAGTGACTATTTCAAGAAGTATTTAGAAGAGAACGGAATTGAACACTGGCGAACCACGTCCTTATGGACACGGGCAAAAGGTGAGATTGAAAGAAAAAAACAGCAGTATCTTGAAATGGTTGCAGCGTATTGCACAAGCAGAAGATGGTAAATGGAGACCGGAGATGGACGACCTCTTAATGATTTATTGTAGTACACCTCATTCTACAACTGGGATTAGCCCAGCAGAATTGTTGTTTGGAAGACGCATCAGGACCAAACTACCCCTTCTGCAAGAGATAACTGTTGAAGATGAAGTCAGAGACCGTGACAGTGAAAGGAAAGAGAAAGGGAAGGTGTATGCTGACTGCAAAAGAAACGCGCATGAAAGCGAGATCCAAGAGGGTGAAAAGTTGTTCTTGAGACAGATGAAAGAAAACAAACTGTCGACGACACACAAGCAGTCTCCTGTTTTACAGTTGTTCGGATTGAGGCCGATGGTGTACGCTGGTTGTTAGTTTGATGTATTTCACTTAACAGGTTGGTAAGGTCCAGGGTTAGGGTTGGGGTTAGGGTTTGTTAACAGAGAAAAAAAAACGATTTGCAGTAGTACGTTTTGCCTATATTAACCATCTAACAGTGTATATTTAAGATGTGATTTGTTTCAAGATAAAGGACATAATAAAAAAAAAAAGAAATCTTTATTGAGGAGATCAATCTCACTGACAGGTGATTTACAAAGAAGTCCTCAAAAATTAAGGTTCTCAACAATGCCGTCGACACTTCTGAACCAACTAATAGGCTTTTACAGCCGGTAGTGCCGTCTTTGCCCAGGCCAACAAAATAGAGCTTTTGCTAGATATCGCATTTTTGTGAATTACTCGTACTCAGGGAGCAAGCATTATCATGTCCTTTGCTAGTATCGTGAAAGAACTCACAGCTGATTGCAACCTGAGGACAACTCTGAAATTAACAAGAATACAGTTATTCACGAAAGTTCTAATGTTGTTGTTTTCTTTTTTTGAGACGGTTGGAGACTGCATTATCGGCCGTAAAAGCCTATAAATTGGTTTAGAAGTGCCATAGACATTGTTGCCGACTTCATGATTCAATAGGTCGGCATCTTTATCTACCTTTGCATGTTTTACCATCTCCACTGTATCCAGCTTTGCACGAACAAAGATAAGAACCACTTGTATTCTGGCAGTTGGCATTGACGTCACAGACTCCAGCTGGGGAGCTGCACTCGTTGACGTCTGACAACAAAGAAATTAAGGAAAAAAACTATGTTAAAATACCGCCACAGAAGGTTAATTATTGGTTAATTTTGATTTAATTTCAAAGTTTGCAAATATAGTTGTTTGGTAGAAGAGGGTGTAGGTTAACAGGCTGGTCGCTGGGTAGGTAGGTTTTGTAGACAGATAGTTAAATTTATTTTAACAAATGGGTTGGTAAGAAGGTCCATGAGTGTGGAAGATCTGTAGCTAAAGAAACCGAGAATCTTACTTCTAAGACCATTCAAACGAAGTTAGAGGTAAATGGCAAACAGAGAAAAATCCATGTCAACCAGTACTTTTTCCCTATATTCACCATCTAACCTCGCATATTTTGGTTGTGACGATTACAAAGAACACGGTAATGCTTGAACTCTGATTACAATGCTTAACCTGTAGTTAAAAAACAGTCCTATTTTGTTGGCGTGGGCAAAGACTGCTCTTTTGACCGTAAAAAAACCTATTAGTTGCCTCAGAAGTTTCGACGGCGTTGTCGCCGACCTCATGATTCGATAGAGCGGTACTTATATGTACTTTTTATCAGAGAAATTCTTGTTTTTCGGCCATTTCAATTTAAGGAGGAAGAGAAAACAAACAGCGGTTACAAACATAACAAATAAGTTTTGCATGGTATATTAAACTTGACAATCCGTCTACAACAACATAGAAAGCATCAGAATCCCAGGAACTGCCTTTGTTGCAAGTGATCAAAGTGATTTACAGTGTAAAATTGAGGAAAAATTGTAATACAGGACTTAAAATCCGACCTAAATTAAAACGACGTCGTTAGTGAAAAACCGGAATTAGTTTCTTTTTTCATTGCTGTCCAGCTAGTTACCAATGCCTCGCTTTAGTTTTAGTCTTTTTTAAATCTGGTCATATTTTGTAACCGTTAATGATTTAAACCTACCATTAACGTACTAAATATACCATGCGTACCTTTGCATGTTTTTCCATCTCCACTGTATCCAGCTTTGCACGAACACAGATAGGAGCCAAAAGTATTCTGACAGTTGGCATTGACATCACAAACTCCAGAGAAAGCATTGCACTCATTGATGTCTGACAACAAAGAAAATAAGCAAAAAAACATATTCAACTTCTGGTACAACAGTTCAAATAATTCTAAATTTGACTTCATTTGAAGTTTTACTAATTTAGTTGTTTGGTAGAAGAGCAGGTAGCTTGCAAGGTTGCTCGCCGCTAAGGTAGGGAGCTATATAGATAGCTATTTACATCTATTTCAGTAAACGGGTCATTATAAGAAGGTCGATGAGTGGGAAGCATGTTCTGTAACTAAAAGAAAAATAGAATCTTAATTCCAAGGTTAATTAAACTAGGTTACAGTCATATTGCAAACAGGCAAAAGGGTGATGTCCACTCTATTCACCATCTAACTGTACATATTTTAGTGGCTAGAAACAAAGAACATGACGAAATGAGGACAAGGAACTAGCCTGTTTGACACCGGGTTCCACTGAATCCAGGTACGCAGCTGCACGTGAACCCATTCACTCGGTCGGTGCAGGTTCCGCCGTTCAGACACGGGTTACTAGCGCACTCATCGATATCTAATATGACATTAAAATAATAATGAAGACAAATGATAGTCACGTCATTTCATATTTATATTATAGGTTCTTGTTAAAGGCAACAGTTTTGAACCCAATATGCTTCTTCTAAGCCCCATTTCTATCAATCTTTAATGTC
>CM042758.1:22684182-22696643 GCA_022496165.2 Catalaphyllia jardinei | reverse complement strand
ACGACGAACAAGAATGTAACCAGGCAAACAGGATTAAAGTCAAATCAAGTTGATTATAAACAAACTAGAGTATATCGCGTGCGTCATGTCACAAAGACGATTTGAAGTTAATAGGTTTTGTAGCATAACTGCAACACAACTTGAGAGATGCGATGTCAAGTTCTTTTTATTGGCTTAAATCAAAATTCACGGAAGATTTCTTGCAATAAAAAAACACTGACATTGCTATATATTTTCCAAATTGGAAGAGGTCTGGACAGCTATCTTAAGGTCTAAACTGACGACAAAGATCGCGAAGAGACCGAGTGGATAATGTATTGACAATTTGAGACCGGGTGGATAATATATTGACAATATAGCGACAAAAGGAGAAAATATTGTTACACCTTTGTCCACACCTGTCCATGTTTCAGAAATTTGACATTGTTGTGTTATATAAATAAACTAAATTATTAATATGGTATTTCCGTTGCTCCCTGACAATTGCCTCAAATTCTCAGCCCTCTATAATTAACTCATTCAGCTACTTGTTTGAATTTTACAAGCAACAGCGCCCTGCCCTCAAATTCTTAATTTAACGATCCAAATAAATGTGTATTCTTTCTGATTCGGGCAAGCTTAAAGCGTAATTGAAGAATACGGAGTATTTTATAAGTTCGAGACTTTCGACCTTTCCTGGCTGCACTTTTCATTCAATCACTTCAAACGAATCGTTCATAGAAAAAACTTATAAGAGATTTGGGTCCGGCGATAGAGTCACTTCCATGGAATCAAAATCGATGAAACACTCAGTGAGGTTTTATTGTTCCCTAAAGCATCTTGAAAATATCTTTAGGCCCCGTTTTCGTGACGGATTAGTGTGGACGGAAGGCCTAACCGGAGAAATAAAAATTTGTCCGGCGCAGTCACAGAGGACGAGGCCTTTCAAGCATCTTAAGTAAGATTGAGGCTTGTGACATTCCCATGCCGACCTATCATGTGAGCCAGGATGGCCGGAAGAGAGCTAACATCCAGTGTCTCAGAATCAAAAATATATATGATCAAAGTTCAAATGATTCTAAACGAAAAGGGGTTTTTTATTATTATTTATGATTTTTTTCAGTCTGCCTAATCAAGGACTATAATTCCAAAACTGATGTTCGTTGCAAGCGCGTACTCCAAACACTAGTGAATCGATAATGCTCATTTACTAGTGAAGACAATTCTTATTTAGTACCAAAAATGCACAGAGAACCGTCACATTCGTTTAGAATAGGAAAAAAAAATATATAAAACCTGTTTTTTTTTCTTTTTTTTTGTGGCTGTTATTTTCAGTTTTAATTACACGGTCAGCTAGTGTGGGGTCTGGAAATTACTGAAACTCCTCGGGACTTCATGAAAATGACAGAGCAAGAGCTGGCTAGAGCTAAAGAGACGCGCCTCCTTTGTTACTTAATTACTCTCGGTGAGCGATCGGATTAGCGAATTTTAAAAGACGTCCTAGACTTCCTAAATTTTGGGCTCCAGATCTCGCACTAGCTGACCGCATATTTAAAATTTAAAATCATCATCGTCATCATCCTTCTGACACTACAAGGGGAGGGGCATGTGATACCACACGCCAGCTCTTTCCAGCTCGCACGGTCTTTCGCCACATTTTCAATCTGCGTCCACGTTCTCAATCATTCGACGCCAGCCTAATTCAAAATGGTGGTCAAACAACACAACAACAATAACAATAACAATGATAATAACAATAGAGTTCTAAAGTGTGACGTCACAAAAAATTAAATCTGTGAAATTATGGGATTGGGCGCCATTTTCGAATGGAGTATCCTTAAAAAAGGTTCCTTGCCAAAACTTTGCTCTTAATTGTAATTCCCAGCTGAAATATGAAGGATTGAAATTTGATACTGCCCCATATAAATCTCTCTAATTTTGAGTCAGTTCTAAACTGAAGGAACAGAAACAAATTTTGAAGGGTTTGTATGGAATGCCATCAAACTTTGAACCCTTATATCTCTACCGGGAATTGCAATTCGGAGCTAATTTTTGGGACGAGGACGTCTTTTAGCATGCTCTATAAGAATATGGCATCATATCCCATAATTTCAAAAATTTTATTTTTGTGACATCATCACTTTAGAACTCTATAACAATGACAAAGACAACAACAATAACAATAGTTACAAAACGAAAAATATTTTAAAAAGTTACGACCTATAATGAGAAATCTGTAATCCTTTGTTATAAATGACATAAGTAGAAAAACAAAATAAATGCTCAGCTTTCGAAAAATGGGACCAAAAATTACAATAAAAAGCAAGTGACACTCTCGAACACCAACCCACGGCCTGTGTAGTCTGCCCTTTACTGCCGAGGCGAGTGTAAAGCACCCCTTTAAGCGCCAGCTCCACACAACACATATGGGAGCTGGTGGCTGGGAACCGTATGGCAGTTCTCCCACAGCGTGCGCTAGGAAGATGGATCAGCCTTAATTGCCGATCGGTGTGTCAATAAAATCTATGTAAAAAACAACAATAAAAAGCAAGTGACATACTCACCTTGGCAGTAAAGGGCAAACTACATAGGGCTTGTAGTCCTATTGCTGGCCATGGCTGCCACTGCCCGGGTGATATGACTGTGCGCATACGTCAGGTACTGGCCAGACCGTGGATTCGATTCGAGTGTCACTTGCTTTTATTGTTGTTGACCAAAAAATTGGCCTAATAAAGAAAACTTGCTTTGTAATAACCCCGTTACAAGGGCAGACCATGGGTAACCCGGAAACACTGACTCTAGGTCCGCGGAACCAAGCTACGGCCCGAGTACACGAACTACCTACGGACCAGTCAGCGGACTACCCCTATGGACCCCTAAACGGACCAATCCCAAAATAAAATAAAATTTAAAAAAAACACACACACACACTTACACACACAAAGTAAAGATTTCACTTACAGCTTTCCAATAGATCACTCGTGGCGGCGAACTTTCAAGCGTTACGCTAGGAAAATGTAACAGACCTGAGTTTAGCCTCGGGCGTTATTTATTCTATTGACATTCCACGTTGCCATTTTTCCTGTTATATTATGAAAGACCGGGAAATCTCCGGGAAGCCTCGAAATCTGTGCTGCTTTGAGTTCATTTCATTCGCCGTTTTGTTCGGGCTATTCTCCCGTGAGTTCGTGAACTTGTCCCAGGCGTCACAATATGCTAGGCGGAATTTCAAATATAAACAAGTTAGAATGACCTAAAATAACATCTAACATCACGGATGGCCCAGAAAAACAAAACGAATGAAATTTATTCATATTCATCTGTTCTGATTACTACGCTGTGAGACAAGAGAAGAACAGTGAAGGCTGGGACGAGCCCTCGAACCCGCGAGAGAGGGAGCAGAACAAAATGGCGGAGGGAAAGAATGCACAGGGTGGGGCTTCGCGGATTTTCATGCAAAGCCACAGCTAAGAAAATGGCAAATATATAATGACCTGCAATGGCATAACTTGTGTCGCGATCCCGAATGGAGTCCTTGTTCGATAAGTATCGATGCGTCCGAATCTGAACCCAGATCCGCCACATTTACCCAGCTTAACGCTCCAAATTTCGCCGACACGAGTGATCTATTAAACAAGCTGTAAGTGAAATCCTTATTTGTGTTTTTCACTTTATTTTTGGGGTGGTCCGTAGAGGGGTCTGTAAGGGTA
Organism: Catalaphyllia jardinei; assembly: GCA_022496165.2. Taxonomy (NCBI): domain Eukaryota; kingdom Metazoa; phylum Cnidaria; class Anthozoa; order Scleractinia; family Caryophylliidae; genus Catalaphyllia; species Catalaphyllia jardinei. The sequence goes on along the minus strand of CM042758.1, from coordinate 22,692,954 downwards.
GTCCGTGGACCATGTCCTTATTGGGGTCCGCACACTGGGGGTCAGTGTTTTCGGGTTACCCCCAAGCGTACATGACTGAGTGGGAACCAACAACGGAAAAGGTTTATAAACTCATGTGCGAGCCGAGAAATATCAAGGATTCAAATGCAGTTGCAATTGTAAGGGGAAATTCTGGCGAGAAGGAAACCCAGCAAGCTGATGCCGCTCATCCAAAGGATGTGACTGACAGATTTATGTGAAGAGGCCTGCAAACTGCGCAAAGGTAATAATCAAGGAGAAACGAGTAAACAGAGGACGTGGCTACGGTCTCGAGGTTCCTTGCGAATATATCTTTGAACTGAGGTGACAGCTTTTCTTGTGGTTGGCTGCAAGCGAAGTTATAAAAGAAGAATTTGGTGGCCGTTTAAAAGAGGTCAAATTTACAGCAAATAATAGGAATGCTTTTTGGGAATTTGAAAAGAAGCCGTTCAATAGAGGGTAACCGCTTAACAGAGGTTTGACTGTACAACAACCACTACTACTACTACTACTACTACTACTACTATTACTACTACTACTACTACTACTACTACTACTACTACTACTACTACTACTATTACTACTACTACTACTACTACTACTACTACTACTATTACTACTACTACTACTATTACTACTACTACTACTACTACTATTACTACTACTACTATTACTACTGCTGCTGCTGCTGCTGCTGCTGCTGCTGCTACTACTACTACTATAGAGGCGTCAGCACCCTAGCCGAATTCTTGAAGTGGAGCAAGCTATATTCACGCCATTAGTTTTTAGCACGACAGGTGGAATGGAGGTGAAATGTAAGCGATACTATAGTAAGCTTGCTGAGTTAGTTGGCTTGCTACAAAGAAGGGCGAAAGCAATGTAACTACAATGTCATGGATCAAGACTAGAGTGTCCTTTGCGTTGCTGAGATCATCCTCGGAGACCCAGGGGTAGTTAGTGGGGGCAGGAAAAAGTCTAAACGGGCGAGAACTTAATATCTTAGATCTTATTATCTTACTTTTGCCATATCATTGTTTATTTTAGAGGATTGAAATTTTCCTGAAAGAAACACAATTTCTAATAATTCTGCGCTGAAGCACTGTATTTTAGTTTTACGGTTAAGTCTGACACAACAGAAGAAAAGAAAAATTTGATCTTGAAGTAAGTCACCAGTAGTTATTCTTCGGGTTTTGGTTGCTTCTATGGAGTTTATTTAAATTATTATTACGTTCCGTCGATAAAGTCTAAACGGATGCGAGGGTTTCGTGTGATAATGTCAGTTATAATTAAACAGATTGCATGAAATAGTTCACATGCCACACCATGTAGCAATGAATGTACCCAAAGCTACAAGCGGACTGCAAATTCGACTTATCAATAGCCTGCGTGGCAGACCGTAGAAAGAGAGGAAAGTCAAAATGAGCGCGGGAAGACAAGGTACCGCGATCCTCCCGCGTCCGATCTTCTCGCGCTTCACGCGCTCGTCTTCGTTCCCCTTTCCCTCCGCTTCGGACGCCTGCCATGCAGGCTAACTTATCAACGATCAAGCGCTTGAAATAATCATTAGGATCTTTACTTGTTGTAAAATAGAACCTGAGCGCGCACGGAAAAAAGGTCAAGTTTCATTTCAAATGACTGCCCAGTTAATATAAAAGGCTGTTAAAAAAAGGCGGCAAAAGAAGGGAGAAGAAAGAAAGAAGCAGAATACAAGATATAGCTGGCAAGCTGATTACACAACATCGCCATAATGAAAAAATGTAATAAAGGCGGGATAGACACATCCTACACGACGGAACCATTTTGACTTTGATCTAAAAATAGACATGTTTGCTATAGGAAACTATCCCCCCCCCCCCCTCATATAAAATCATTTTGTTGCTTTTGTCTTTTAGCAATCAAGTTTAATTAATCTGTGAATTGCTTCGTCAAATTTGAAAGGCCCCGGTATTGTACAGTTTCCAGAATGAAAACCGATGGTGATTGAAAATGCCATTTTTACATCTCAGTTCTGTTAGTTTAACAACTCATTTCAGGATTCAAAGTTACCAACACAAAGGAAAATAATATGATATACAGAATCGAAGTGAAGCCAGGTGTCCGTGATACAAGATAACAGTCCTGAGTCCCTGTAGAAGTTCAGGAGTCTACACTGCCACAAAGCCAGCCGCAAAATCTGACCCGAGGCTAAAATTTGTAAAATTCGTTGTTCGTTAGGAAATGCTCTCAATTTTCTCAAGCTTGAACATTTCACCTCTCTTTCGTTTACCATAATCTTTTGGTGTTTATATTTAATAAAGTATTTACATGAAATTCACTTCTGTTTCAAGGTAATTGTGTTTCTCGCATGAAAGAGTTCTTACCACTGGACACTGTGGCCGTCTGTAAAAGCGATGTTCTGAACAGATGTTCGCAGATAAAGAATGGGATTGTATTTGGTTATCTTTGAAATAAATATAGCCAGCAAATATAAGAAAAGGCGAAGTTCCTCACGAAAGAAACTTGAAGTTAGACGCAAGTAAACAAACCGTCGCAAACTGACACCGTTAGGTTTGTTGGACGGTGTTTTTAGTTAAGATGACGCGTGTTTTTGCAGTTCCCCTTGTGCACAGTACAGGCGAGACTACAAAAGATAAGGCTATTATGAATTCCATTTATAACGGTCCATTAATTCTACACTGACCAAGAATTGAGAACTACAAAATTGATCATATACCCATATTATTAATCATATCAATCTCAGAGAAATGGCTTATGAACAAAACCGATAATAAATCTCTCCAAGAGTAGAAAACAACACTTCAATTCAGCTACTTTTCGAAAGACCAGGAAACGTTTCGGGCCCGCAAAGCCATTTTTGGTTTTACAATTTGTGTATAAAAACAGAGAGTTGTACACGCTTGAAACTTCTCTTATGAACGGTACCACTGTTCATACTCTGTAATCATAAGTTTAATTTGACTTTGCCCCAGGTTTTCGAGTTCGGAAACTCATCGAGACCTTCGAGAAATGGACTCTTGACCTGCTCACCTTGTCTGTATATCTGTATAGTATGCCAAGACAAGGAAAAGCTGAATAATTCACCGCCAGGCAGTTTGTGTCACCATCGCGGCTATTTCAGCTGTCTTTTCAGCTTGATATTCTTCCGACAATTTGTCAACTATATCGAGTCAAAACTAAAATTGATTATTGTTTTTGATGTCACTGGCGAAGCGAAGAATTTGATAACAGCTCTTAACTCAGATCCAGCTTTAGTTTGATTTGCCAAAGGCTAAGCGACCAAATTGGTCTCCAAAACAGACCTAATGCCAACTCAATACGAAATGTAGTTTTTGCTGTAGTCATTCTGTAGAAATAAGTTTTGATCAAATGCCTCCGGTCATGTGATAGAATCAAATATTTTGCGACATGCAAAGCTGAGGGACATATTTATCCGCTCCTGTCTTTCGATGAATAAAAGAATTGCATCTAATCTTAGCAACAGCCCACTTATCCTGAATCGCAGACTTTGCCATAACTTCCTCATTTGTTTTGTCTGTGGGATAAGTTATAATGATTTGTAAATCGAGAAATAAATTTCAGTAGCTTCTGATTACTAGTGAAGCCGAACTGATTTGAGAGCGGTCTATGTACACGCATTCAATTTTAACTCCAGGATGATAAAAGCTCAGTTTGATTACATTTCAAATTAAAATCTTCATTTGGCATTGCGTGTATTGTTTTATTTACCAACTCATATCTAGCTCCATAAATGTCAAGTTCCTATTAGTCCAAAAGCTCATTTAATTAAATTCAACTAGCCCGGCGTGAGATCAGGGAGATAGGATCGAGTTCGCCGACTGAACTTGACAGCTGATATAAGACGAAAGAGCTCATGCTTGCTTGGTTCATGGCTTTCCTAGTTTTAAAGACGTAGTTTATTCTATCGATAACTTGTTTCTCTATGTGGTGCAAGTGTGATGACCGAAATGGGGTTGTGTACCATATACATCAGTCGATCTACACATCGCCTTTTAAAAAGCTGTGAATAGTGATAACACAAATTGGCCTTTTAGAGCACTATTTTCTTTCCAACAATGGATGGCTTGGCAAAGCTGCAACGTGATCTGCAATCAAGGAGTACTCCCTTGTTGGTTTTTGAGACTCTCATCGTATTCCTGAATAACATGGTGGCCTCTTTAGGCAACCTACTAACTTTAGTAGTTGTCCTTCGATCGCCTCGAATACGAACGATTCCGAGCAAGTTCGTCATTTCTTTGGCCATATCTGACATGTTTATGGCCATACCAGCTGCTGTTCTAACAACAACCGTGTCGGCTAAAAGTGATTGGCCCTTTGGCAGCGCAACCTGTCAATTTCAGGGATACTTCGGCATTACACTGGCTTTCGCTTCTTCCGAGACTCTAGCCCTCATGGCAACAAACAGATACTATCGCGTCGTGAAGCCGACTCGCTACCGACGAGTTTTCGCGCAACACCGAACTTCGCTTATGATCTTCGCCGCCTGGCTAATAGCATCTCTAGTTCAACTACCCTACGTGGCTGTCGGACACCAATTTCTTTTTCACCCTGGCAAAATATTTTGCAATCAAGACGGCAAAGAGCCTTTCTCGACGATCTTGGTGTGCGTATTTGGAGGTATTCCCATGAGTATTATATCGTATTGTAGTTTTAAGATTTTTCGCTCTGTGCGCGCGCACACGAAAACTTGTTTTAAAGATGTCGACTCGACCAGAGTTAACGTTGAAGACATAAAGGTCTCCCGTATTCTCCTAGTTATGGTCCTAGCATACATCATATGCTTCTCTCCAGTGATAATCATAGAGGCCATAGACTTTTTCCGCCAGGGGTCTTACCTACCGAGACCGGTATATTTGTTCTACACAATCGCGGCCACTCTGTCGAGTTCAGTGAACCCAATCATACACGGGGCCATGAACAGATCATTTAGAAAAGAATATATACGCTTGTTGCGCTTAGATAACTGTAGGATGTTTAGAGCGACTAGAGTTGCCCCTATGGTTGCCAGTCACACAACTGGGTTGAACCAATTAGGAAATCTACCTGTATGGAGTATTCATTCACCATTTGCAACTAATAATAATATAGAACTTAAGTAATGGCTATGGTGACCTGGAAGATAATGCCTAGAAAAAATATGAATCCATAATTTACATTCGAATTTCACAGTTGCCTAAATCCGTTCATTGCTTCCATTTGTCTCGAAAGACGTAATGTAAGCGTTCAATTCCAAATTGATTTACGTAAAATTAGCTGCTGCGTTCTCCAAAATACGCAGAACTCATATTGTGGTTGTACAGAGGACGGCAAAGAAATGCACAAAGCCATTTAAGGTAATTCCCTTGAAATATAACTGACAATAGATTTTCGTTCAGACTTTGCCCACTGAATATTTACCATGTGAGAAATTCAATTTTGAAATAAAAAACGGGCGTGCCCATGCTCGTTAAGGAGCACTGAGGCATTAAGAATGTCCCATTTTGGCATTATTTAATGCTTTTAGAAGAACGCATTCCCAGTAATAATTCTAAAATCGTTGTGACCGAGACTCTTGAAAACAAGCATTAAACTACAGTCAATACATTGTGTCGGAGACGAATAAACATTTTAAGACAGAAATCTGAAGTCTTGATTAAAATGTGAACCAAATTTCTTGACATGGTTACCAAACGGCAAACTAGAAAAGACCACAGTGTATCTGCTGCTTTCCTTATTAATTCAATTTTCAGCAATAGAAATCAAATAAGTCTTTTCTCACGCAAAGCTTGTGATAAGTTCATTACAATGACTGGATAAAAGGTGGGGTGCCCACGCTCGTTGGTGAGCTGTAGCCATTTTTCAACCGAAATTTTGCTCGGTGACCTATCTTGATTTTTTGCATGCACGTACCATTCACGATGGCACTTCAAATATAAACGTTTCGGAGAAAATTATCTAGTAGCATTTTCTGTAAGCTATAAATAGCATTTTCTTTAAATATATTTAACTCTACTAGATAACTTTTTTCCATATTGTCTGAAAAGTTAAAGAATTTAGGGAACTTTCTAACAAAGAAACAAGAATGGTAGGTCACCGAATTAGTTTTTCAGATAATTTTCCAAAACTGAAATTTAGTTTTTGTGCACCTTGTGCGTTGTCATGGTAACTGATATGACGTCACAAGTACCCTCAAAGTATAGCCCAGCAACAGAGTTGCAAGGAGACATATAGTTTGCCCGCCCCATTGAATATCCTTCTTTGTAATCTTCCATCGTTTCACAAACACTGCCGTAAGGAAAACGCACGTGCACAATCATTGTATTACTTTTTAAACCTTTTTTGGCGGCGCTCTCGTTCAATCAATCAATCAATAACTTTATTAATGGGTCGGGTAGATCTAGCTTACATATACGCAAACTAACTAACCACTAGTGAATTAAAAGTTAAGTTGCTGTCGTAGACTGGACTGGGATTTTTTAACACATGCAATCCGGAATTCTTCGTTGAAAGCCCTTAGCTAGCTGTGAATCAGGTGAACAATTAATTGTCAAGGTACAGGTCTCAAGATTTCTTGTCAAGAACTCATTGTAAGGTATAAGCTGACGAACTCAGTTAATCAAAGAAAATATAGCGTTGATTAAAATTAATCTCAGAAGGAAATTCAGAAAATATTGTGAAAAAATTAATCTATATTAAAAATAAGGATATCGCGTCCAGAAATATGCAATTGACAACACCTTACACGGGCAGGATACTAATGACAAAGGAAAAATTGGATTGTTTATTTAGATCAAGTCTAATACATCTCGAAAAAAATAATATTGTAATCAATGTTCCATTATTAAGTGAGAAAGTGGCTTAGAATACGGTGTGATTGATGTTGTGGCAATGATCAGCTACCTCATATTTCTCAAACTGACAACATGGTTGTACTTCAGTCGAAGTCTTAAGACTGAGGGACTAGAACTCTTTTCTCGTCGGCCAAGTTTTATTTATCTTGTCTTATGTAGTTGTATTTGTGACTTAAGAGTTTCTCTTATGGTAGCCCAGTAATTACATCGAGACATGTTTTAATCTTGCACTTTCTGATGCGTCTGAAGATCTAGATAGATTAGCATCGCCCAGCCCGCACCTCTGGAAGAAGTGTATTTAGCAAGTACTGCATGAGTGATCAGATATCTTGACAACCTGTTTCATATTGATGAGAGACTTGACTGAACAGGTTGTAATGAAATTTTAGTTACTCTCGAAACAATTTGCTGTCTTTTCTTTATCAAGAAAGGCTCAGTAGGAACCAGCCACGTATTGACGAGTTGTGTCTGGTTTAAGTTGAAAGGAAAACAGTCGAAACACTCGCCTTTTCCCCCAAACTGTAAATCATAGGGTGCCTGAAAAATCACACGAGAAATTGACGAACGTGTAGAGCTTGATAACTTGTTAATAATCGTGACCTTTTCCAAATTTTGAGATTTTAATAATAGGACTAGTTGCTGTTAGGAATGTTATATAATTTTAATGTCTGGATTTATATTAGTGAATATAGTAATTGTAAATAGTACTGTTATTGTAAATACAGGCAGTCGTGCGTTTAGCTCCTGGCTCGGGAGATTGGGCAACCACTCCCTACGCTTACGACTTAATAAAATAAAGTTACCTTACCTTATCCTACTTTATTGTTACTTTTTTCCCAGAAACTTTTAATACTTTAAGACATGAGATGGAACTGGCATACTTACAGTATATATAATTACTTGCATTTCCTGACTTAACCGAAAAACTATGTAAAAAAAACTAAATTTCGCGAAAATTATCAAAAAAACTGGTCTTGCACAGTTTCTAACAGTTAGACTCAGCAATTGGCCATGATTTTAACTTCTGTTCTATAGCAGTATTTTCCAATGATCGATACTAAACAAAACCATGTAATTTGGAAATGAAATCGCGCGGAAAATCGCCGACTGAAATTACGTCTCGCGAAAATAAGTAACTCCGAGGTTGTTTTCTCCGTTTATTGATAGGCCGTTTCCAGTTTTTTTTTTTTGCCTCTGTTTCAAAGCGAGCCCTCGTGCAAAATTTCTCTTATGAAAATGAGTTTGATTTCCATGAACTGAATGAACCTGTAGTGGAAACACATTTTACACTCACAGGCAAAACAGAAGCAAAAGGCAACTGGGAAATGGTCGACTCGTTTGTGACTTTTTTTTTTCATGTTGACCACTTACTGACCCTGGTTGTACATGTTCGAAAGGTGGAAAACGCCATTCACCGGATAAATCACTAGCCATCGGAGAGCGGGATAACGTGGTTTGTTTTGTTAACAGTCAGTCTCAGCTGGCAAGGGAAGAGTTTCATTGGCTCTTGCCACTGGATAAGGGAGTTTTAGCAATAACGACGGCCAGGGCAGGGACGACGCCTTGTGAAAAAATACATTTACATTTTACCTTGGAATGCCGCAACTGTGTAGATCTTTTGAGTCCATCTATCGGTGTAAAACTTACTCATGCTAAGCATGCACCGACAGCGTTCACCTTTATCTTTATTACGACTTACTCTACTACATTACAAATACAAGTGAAGTATGATCCTCGCAGTAAATTTTTCCAATTTAAGCAACTGGAAAGAAGAAGCCTGAAAAAAATCAGGGCTTCAACGGGATTCGAACCCATGACCTTCGCGATACCGGTGCGATGCTCTACCAACTGAGCTATGAAGCCACACATTGGGAGCAAGGTCAAATTATTGAGTTCATATTTTCCC
>CM042758.1:22669293-22684082 GCA_022496165.2 Catalaphyllia jardinei | reverse complement strand
AGCAATTTGTCCACTTAAACACAGGACTTTTAAAAAATAGTGAAAGACGGCAAAAAGAAACAGACTGAGAAATAAGTAAAATTATTATTTGACTTTTCACTTACCGCGATGCTATAATGATGATGAAACTGGCTTGGGACGAATTTGTTTGAATTGTTGTAAATGTCGGATGGGAGCAGTTCACATAATATTTTGCCGCTCATTATATCGGAGAATGCAGCCAGGTTAAAGGAGAAACATGACGGTATGTTGACGCAAGCAAGCCCACACGCGCTGCCTTTGAGAACATAATCTGAACCAATGTTGGTGATGTCGAGGAAGGAGAATTTGTGAGCCTTAAATTTGGCGTAAGCCAACCCTCTGTCTGTGCCTCGGCTGAGAGTTTTACCACTAACATCAGTGACTACAATTGTAGAGATAAAAAAAGTAAAGAAATAAACATGCAGTTATATGAAAACCATAAGTGAAAAACGGACTGCCACTAAAGCGATGTGTTGAAGCTACAAAAAGGGAAAAATTTACTCTTAGAACCATTCGAAGAAGACGCAAGTATCAGCGATATAAGCATATAGTTGCTTAGTTCATAAATTCGAATGAGTTCCATTTTCTGTTCCGATGCAAACCAATGACTGAAAATTAAGAACGATAAGTTTCAAACACGTTTGTATCCAATTATGAGGCAATATACATTGTACAGCAACCTTAATAGCTTATGCTTTGACAGGTATTGAGGATTAAGATATTTGCTGGTTACCTTTAATTTGCATTTATAGCCAATCACACGCTGCCTGTCAAGGAGTATCTAGAAGAGAGCATAAAAGTTTAATGTATTTATTAGCAATACATCAACGGTAGAAAATAAAGTTTCTTTCCTTGGCAGAAAGAAATCTATTTATTTCGAGTTTCTACGACCTTACACTCTTTCTTTACATCAAACAAACTGGATAAAACAAATGGGGAAATGAGTTAAAATCTAGGCAGTGAAGGAACTGATGAATAACTGTATTTTTGCCCCCTCTCTTTAAATCATGCAACTAACTTGTGACGTTATATTGGAAAAGAAGCATCATAATTTTTACTGGTGGCCATATAGGTGTATACCAAATCGAGGTAACGGTATTAATTAACCAAACGCTAAGTTGCTGAATCTTCTCGGTTTTATCTCTGTCCCTCACTAAGAGTACGCTGACTGTGAGAGACAGAGATAACATTTGTTGCATGGACGACATCAACAGGTAAATTGATGGTTTTCTCCTAACCTGGAATACAGCCGCTTCTACATATCACTCCCGGCCACCTGTCATCTGTCATCGTTGTTTGGCGTAGGCGAAAACGTACGTGACCTTCTGCTAATTTTCAAATTTTCAACAATGTAAGGTGACCGCGAACCCATGTCCCCTAAATAATTTTTTTCTTATACTTTGTCAAAAGTTGTAGCTCGATATGTTTTTCTGTGGTGTATTTAATACATAAACCGCACACAAACTCCGAGTTAAAATACACACATAGCAAGGACTCAACTCGACTCCATCGTACACTGCCTTCTAGTCAAAAGCCGACTCTACTGGGTATCGTCTGACAGGGGTGGTTGGCCCTGAGTCCTGAACCATTGTTGCACTGGGTGGCTCTCTGTCTCCATGGACAACTTCGGGGTCATTTACACCAGGCATGATTATCTCTGGATCCATACTTTCCTGCTGCATTGGACTAGTAATGGGTAATGCGACACCCGGGCTGGAACTTTCTGTGGGTCGGGCAACTAGTTGATCGTGGTGTCTTCGAACCACAGTTCCATCTTCCAACTCAGTTCTCGCAGACACAGGACCAGTTTCCTCGACGATAGTTCCTGGAATCCACTTAGGGCCTCTGGAGTAGTTTTGAACACTCACTGAATCACCGACTTCCACTTGACGCATTCGGCTATGCTGATCATGCTGTATCTTCTGTCTTGACTGTGCTGCATGTACCTTCGCCGCTACATCTGGTCGCAGCAGATCGAGATGTGACCTCAGACTCCGTCCCCAGCGTAACTGAGAAGGAGACTCACTCGTGGTGCTTTGGGGGGTAATACAATAACTTAATAGGAACCGAGCTAACTTGGTCTCGACAGTACCATCACTGTACTTCTTCACCCCTCCCTTAAAAGCCTGCACGGCTCTTTCTACGAGACCATTTGATGACGGATGGTAAGGAGCAGAGGTAATGTGCTTGATGCCATTTTTCTGTAGAAATGACTTGAACTCGCTGCTCACAAAATTGGACCCATTGTCTGACACTACAATCTCTGGTAGGCCGTGTGAAGCAAAGGTTGTTCTCAGCTTTTCAATGGTTGTGCTGGAAGTGGTAGAATTCACACAATGGATATCCATCCACTTAGAATGCGCATCAATAATTAGGAGAAACATCTTGCCCATAAAAGGACCGGCATAATCTACATGTACTCAAGACCAAGGGCGGCCTGGCCATTCCCAAGGGTGTGCAACGGCGAACTGGGTGGCTTCTTTTGGTGGCTTTGGCAAGTAACACAGCATTTCACCTTCTTCTTCCAAACGTGAGTCCATTTTCGGCCACCACACATAGCTCCTAGCTAGGCTTTTCATTCTGACAATTCCGGGGTGGGACTCATGTAGTATGTTTAACACTTCCTCTCTCTCCTGTGGGGGTATCACGACCCGGGATCCTCAAAGTAGACAGCCAGCATGTACACTCAGTTCCTCTCTTCTAGCAAAATAAGGCTTGAGGGCTTCTTCGTCTACTGCCATGGGCCATCCGTGAAGGACAAACTGTAGAACTTGAGAAAGTACTGGATCACGGGTTGTCCATAACTTCACTCAAGTGGTATCCACTGTGCTGGCACTGATGGTCTCTAGAAGGTGAACAAGGTCCCCTGGGATGGGCGTGGTCTCTGGAACAACTGGAAGGGGTAGACGACTGAGGGCGTCTGCATTGCCATTCTGTTCACCAGGGCGATAAATAAGTTCATACTCATACGCAAGCAAAGTCAATGCCCATCGTTGAATCCTACTTGAGGCCATTAGAGGCGTGGCCCGTTCAGGGTTAAGCAGCCCCAAAAGTGGTTTGTGATCTGTGTAGATCTTGAAATGACGTTCAAAACGAAATTGATGGAACTTCTTCACGGCAAAAACTAAAGCTAGTGCCATAGTTCCTCTCTGCTGTGGAGAGTGTTCGTGAGACATATGCAACTGGTTTTTCTTTCATAACATGGGCCAGGACTGCCCCAATACCATAGTGTGAGACATCCCAAGATACCACCAACTCTTTCTCAGGATCATAATGCACTAGCACATCTGATGATTGAAGTCGATTTTTGGCCTTATCAAACGCTTCTTGTTGCTCTGTACCCCATTTCCGACAGATATCTTTCCTCAGAAGCTCATGTAGTGGCTCCAGGGTGGACAATAGGTCGGGCATGAACTTGCCATAGAAGTTAAGCATCCCTAGAAAGGACTTCAGCTCAGAGGCATTAGTTGGGGTTGGGGCCTCCTTGATGGCCTTCATCTTTGCGTCAACTGGATGAAACCCTTCTGCATCAATGCGGTGCCCCAGGCACCCCAAAACGGGCTTCATGAATTGGCACTTTTCAGCTTTGAGCCGCAAGCCGGCATCAGAAAGGCTTCCTAAAACTTTCTCGATGTTGTCTAGGTGCTCTTCCGTGCTGGGCCCTGTGATGAGGATATTATCTAGCAAGACTCCTGTCGAAGGTATTCCTTGCAGCAAACCCTCCATGGTTATCTGGAAGATGCCGGGAGCTGAAGAGACCCCATACGGAAGGCGGTTATATCTGAAAAGGCCTTTATGGGTGTTAATTGTCAAAAATTTCCTTGAATTCTCATCCACAAGCATCTGCTCATAAGCATGGCTTAAGTCTAACTCAGTAAACGTTTGACCTCCTGCCAACTTTGTGTATAGATCATCAAGCTTGGGAATAGGGTAGCCATCCAATATTGAGACCTTATTGACGGTAAGCTTGTAATCTCCACATAGCAAGGACTCACCTCGACTCCATCGTACACTGCCTTCTAGTCACGTGACGACTCTACTAGTCCCAGGACTCCACATCTTCACAATTCGTTAATAAAAAGTGACGCCATGGGAGGTACAAGGGGGCACCCCTTCCGTAAGGGTTTTTGAAAGTTTGAAAAGATAAACTTTCAGCAGCTGCTTCTCCATTATCTGCGGACCTTTTTTATGTTCATTATGCCATGACAACCATCAAATTTCCTGTGCGTCCGGTAAAAGTAAATTTTTTTGAGATACTCCTGTAGTTTTTCCCAGTTTTCATCGTCAAATTGCGGAAATTAACAAATGATTGTATATTTCATAAGCATCGTGGATTGATTTTGAGTTTATTTCCGTTATCTCCTAGCTTAAAATAGTGAAAATAGTGGAATAAAAAATGGCGGATCCAATATTTGCTACTTAGTATCTGCGTGATGTGATCTATTTATATCATTTTTTATTTTTTTTTAAAAAGCGTAAACCGGACTGGTTGTTTACGTTTTGACCATCTAGTAAATTTATACCAAAACAATAAGAGTATTCACTCTCGATTTCTATGGGCGAGGAATATTAAAGTGAAACTGGATGAAGCGTATTTGGCCAGACTAACTGACAAGCAACGTCGCACAAGTGCACGTGTCAACCGAACTGTAAAGGAATCACCAAGCTCCCATCCAACTAACGGCCCACGTTGGGCAGTCCGAAGCGACTAATTAGATGCATTTTCAAAACATTTGACATTTTATACATACTAGCTAAGTTTTTCTTCATGTTTATTTGTTAAGAAAAGAATTTCAGGCATGTTATGTTCACTAAAGCTGCCCCCGCTTTCTTTCATTTCTGCTGATTGAAAACAATAATATTGAACGTTATTGTATGAACTAAAATTTTATATTTTTTGTAAACTATATCACTCATACTGTTAAAGTAGCTTAGGCGTCTTACCATAAATATGATCCAAAGAATCAACTAAGTGAACTAAACCAACACATTCTGTTTAACTCATTGTATCACATGATCAGTTCTTTACTTAATACTGATGTAACGTGTATATGAAATAATTCATATTTGAACTGCGGTTATAGATGCAAGTCAAGTATGATCCTCGCAGTAAATTTTCCAATTTAAGTAACTGGAAAGAAGAAGCCTGACAAAAATCAGGGCTTCAACGGGATTGGAACCCATGACCTCCGCGATACCGGTGCGATGCTCTACCAACTGAGCTATGAAGCCCTGATTTTTTTTTTTCAGGCGGCTGTACACAGGCTACATCTGTGCTAAACGTAATAATTTTTGACTGGTTCGTACTGATCATGCGCATGCAGGTTATCCTGGACTCTCTGTTTAGCCCCTTATAGGGGGCGGGAAGAAAGGAGAATCAGTTATTCAAGATCTGTCTGGATCATGTTTCATTTGAGGAACCGGTGAATCTACTCTGGTCATGTATTTATCGGTTCCTTTGATGCACCATGATCCATACAGATCTTGGATCACTGATTCCGATTTAGATCACCCCAAAGGGTTGGTGGTCAGCGGCACGTTTTTTAAGGGTACACGCTAGAGCCGACTTGAAGCAAAATTTGGGCGCATTCTTAGCATTCCTTTGTTCTCCCAACTGGAATGAATGGTATGCGAGGAAACGACGGAGCGAAGGCCCTGGTTTTGAGTTCAAGGTCCGTGGCATGGGTCGTGTGAATTTTCACGTGTTTTCCGAAGCACACGTCACGTCCAGCGTTTAGTCGTACAAACAACGACGAACCGTTTGTCAACACCAGGGAAAGGCTAAACTGCAAATTTTCGGTAAGATATAAGTGATTTGATCTACAAAATCTAACGCTTTAACTTTGAATTTTCGAAATCCTTTCTGTATTCCCTGAGAAAAAGTTAACTACTCGCTTTGCGTGAATGTCACCGGGTGAAATAATTACGCAGACAACTGGAATTTCGCAGAAGTTTACTGCTCTTTTTCTATCATCGACGCATCAGAAAAAATTGCTAAACCTCTCAGTACACAATTTAAGCTTTCTAAGGAATTATGAATTTTCGAATTCCGTTCAGTACTCGGTGAGTTATACAATTTTTTCTTCTTGTCCTTCTTGAACCACTCGCTCGCGAACATGTCAGCGAGAGAATTAAATTACGCAGACAATTGGAATTTCGCGAAAAGTTACTGCTCTTTTTCTATTATCGGTGCACCGGGAATACTGGCTTAATCTTTCAGTTCACAATCTAAGCTATCTAAGGAACTTTGAATTTTAGAAATCCGTTCTGTATTGCCTGAATTTTTTTTTAACTCTGTAACTACTTGGTTGCGTGAATGTCACCAAGTGAATAGACAACTATAATTTCGCGAAAGTTAACTGCTCTTTTTCTATCACAATTTAAGTTTTGAAAAGAGAGCAGGTATTTAAAAGGTACAAATTACAACAATAATTAACGGACTAAAAAATTACAGCAATAGTTAAGCGACTTACTAATTTACAAACTTAGCTAAGTGGAAAATTGGTTCTGTTTTTTTTTTTTTCTGACAGGAGGTAACGTTTTATATACTTCGAAAATGCAAACACACTTAAGTCTTTTAATGAAGATGGAAGATCTTTCCAGATATCAATTGCTATGTAAAAAACTGATTGCTTCCCTGTATTAGTTTTAACTTTATATTGATCACAAATATAAAACAAACAGTGGTGATAAACATATAAAAACGTGCATTTTATAACCTTGACGTTTCGTAAGCTGGTCAACATATTTTTTCAAAAGTAACACCGTTACAAATGTTTTGGAAAGCTTTTTATACTGTAACAATGGGGGTCTGGAACCTAGACAGAAAACATCTGCA
Source organism: Catalaphyllia jardinei (assembly GCA_022496165.2). Classification (NCBI taxonomy): domain Eukaryota; kingdom Metazoa; phylum Cnidaria; class Anthozoa; order Scleractinia; family Caryophylliidae; genus Catalaphyllia; species Catalaphyllia jardinei. The sequence goes on along the minus strand of CM042758.1, from coordinate 22,677,223 downwards.
ATAGAAATTTAAGACGTTTCCAACGGAAACTGTCGGTAAAAGGACACAATGAAAAGGCTTTCTTAATAGAGTAAGAGCTTTTCACTGCTGACATTGCCATTCAATGCTGGCTGTAACTCTTGAATAAACAAGGTCTCCTTAGCTTTACAATGGTAGTCAGTCTTGCCGGACGCCAAAATGTCAAAATGGTCTTATTTTGTTTTAACGTGATCAGCAATTGCAGAAGAGCGATCATGTTTCGAAAGGGCCTTGAAATGTTCCATTTTTCGATCGTAAAGTCTTCGCTTCGTTTTTCCCAATGTAAAAATTGTTGCAGTCCCAGCAACTAGCTTTGTAAATGACTTTGGATAATTGTGATCGCTTGAGTCGGTCCTTGTATGGGAAGAAGGATTTGATGCGCCTGGTGTTTTGAAAAAGTAACTTCGACATTAAAAAAAGAGTAGAAACGATGTACTCAAGATTTAAGACGTTTAGCAATAAAGTTGCTATGGAAATCTATATAAGGTAATAAAATAATAACATCTTTTTGGGACTGTTGCAACGGGTTCATTTGGCTTGTTCAGGACATCATCGATGTTAAAAGTGATGATGCCCTGAGGGTAGCCATTTTGCAGCAAAAGCCTCTTGAACCCTCGACAGCGGATTGTAACAATGAAGCCGTGGAACAAATACGAAGAATCGATAGGTTAGCGTGCGGATAAGATTGATTTTGTATTTGAGTGGTGTAAATGAGTTCCTTTTAGTATAGAGTCCACTAAATGTCTTCTTCCGGTAAACAGGAAGTGTTGTTTGGGCAGCGTTTAACAAGAATTTCAAAAAACGGAATTTCTTCGGCTTGCTCAAATTCAGTGGTGAATTTGATGCTATTGTGACGGCTGTTGAGGTACTTCAAAAACCTGTTAGCGGTGTCTTTGCTGTCAAACGTGGAAAAAGTGTCATCGACATATAATACCAAAGTGTAGGGTGAAATCTGGGACTGTTAATTATCCACTTTTCTTCAAAGTCACACATGAAAATGTTAGCCAAAACAGGGCCTAAAGGTGAGCCCATGATATGGCAACACCATCAATCTGGTCGTAATACTGACCATCGAAGATAAAGTGGCTTTTCTTGCTAGCAAAGTCTAGCTATTTCTTTCAGACAGGACCAGGTATTGCTGGGTAATCAGTAAGAGCGTACCGCTTGTCTAGACAAATTTGTATTGTTTCGTCAAGTGACACATTTGTAAACAACAAAGGGACATCGAAAGAGCACATTATTCCATTATTATGTTTATAAGATTTAGCCCAGTCTGCAAACCGAAATGAATCTTTAATTGTATGTTGATTAGTGGAAACAATAGAGCAGAAAGCGCATCCAGTCTTGTGAACTTTTAGGAGGCCGTATAAAACACCTGGGAAAAACCCACCGGGTACGATCTTCTGGAAAACTGTGTCATCAATTCCAACCGTTCGTAGTTTCCGCAGGTAAGAAGAAAGGCTCTCTCCTCTAGCTTTAGTGGGATTGTGTTTCAATAGTTTGAATTTGGTTTTATCAGAGAGTAACTGCTTATTTTGTTAAGATAGTCAAGTCTGCTAACAATAACAATGCCATTTCCTTTGTCTAGTTTCGTATATAGTTATGAAGCTGGCGAGCAAGGGCGGGAGCAAGGGTGAGTGGAAGGCCCTGAATGATCTACGCAGTGATCACTTGTTTCTTGCTATACTTATTTTGACAACTGCATTTGAATTGAAGCTCACTTAATTAGAATTCTTTCATTTATTCTTTTTTTATGATAACAATTACTTTTACAAAACTCACTACTTTACAATAACTGCAGTACTTTTACAATACTCACAACTTTAAAATAATGCTGCATTTTTGAGGTACTCCAATCATAATTACCAAGTGGATCAAGTTTTAGATATATATGGGGCAAGGTACCGCAAACAAAATGCTGCTGTTAAAGGTCTGATAGACCAACAATACAAACAGACTTATAATGATAATTGAGTAAAGCTGATTACTACGTGGATAACTTAAAGCAACAATGACATGACAGTGTCCGACTGAAAGCCAAGAATTGCAAGAGCAACCGTAGACAGCTGTTTCGACCTGGTTGGGTAGGCATAATAATCTGCTCGCCACAAGTACTCTTCCTATAGCGTCAAGTGCTTGCTCTTTGACAAAGAACAACTGGAGCGTAAATTATATCTTTTGCATCGATAGTGCATGATATGTCATTCCATTTTCCTGGCCTGGATCCCTTTCCATACACGTGAGCACATTTTTCATGATGGTAGTTCGGTTCGCCGCTTGCCCATGCAGAGTATTGACCCTCCAGTGGGGTTTCATCAATCCAGTAGAACTTACTGTTAGCTTTACGGTAAAGTCCAAGCCAGGCCCCCCAGTGTGTAACTGTTTGTTGTTTCCTGATCAGGTCTAATATGAAGTCATTTTCTGTGGCTGTACGGATTATCGGGAGATCTGCTGCCAAGTCTTGACAAGTTCTTCGGGCGTCAGCCCACTTCAGGGTTGGAGTTTCGATGATACGGAAACATGACTTAAGGTGACAAACCCACGCTGTATAGGGTAAGATATGACATGAAGATATGACTATTAGTTTTTTTAATGAATTTAGTTCCGCGCAGGTGAAGATGTATATTGATACTTGCGCGTTATAAGTAAATAAATTATTATTATTATTATTATTGTTTTTATTATTATTATTATAAAAAAAGAAAGGGAAAAATCGGTTGAGAAAGTGAAATAACAGTTGAAAAGACGATGAAGGCTGCATATGATCTAAATGGCGTTTATTTCCGGTTTCTGTAGCATGAAGCAACTAGAAGTATTTTTACTCCCGCCTGGATGGGATAGTTGTCCTTCGCAGGGTTACGTCACGGCTTTAAATTCGCTGCTGCCTCTGGCTGTACAGAGGCACTGTGTAAGTGTTTAGCCCAAGAACGCAAGGCAATGTCCTCGGCCAAGGCTCGAAGCCGGACCACTCGCTCCGGAGTCGAGCGTATTAACTATGAGGCCACCACGCCTACACTGGAAATAACAGGTGAATCGATTCAATCTGTTTTTCTCACCTAAAACAATATTTAGAGCTGTCGACGCACTGACAGATCCCAGCTTGTTGGTTGCTTTACACTGGTACGTTCCGACATCTTTCAGGCTCAAACTGGTAATCTTAAGGGTGCCATTCGCAACAGTCGCACGCTCTTTTGGTAATGATGCAAATGCCTTTGACCACTGAATTACAGGAGGTGGAAAACTAAAGGCTAGGCACGTGATGGAGGCTACCATACCCTCCTTTACCGTTATAACTTGATCGGGAATCTCGGTGAATTGTGGAGGCACTTAAAAAAAAAAAGCAAACAAACAAAAATACTTCTAACCTAAGCGCATGTTTTGATCCAGGTTATTAATAGAAATTAGGGAGCTTAAAGAAACCACGACGACAAAGGCATCGAGAACGGCATCAAACAAAACGTTGCAACTCCCATAATAAGCAAATGCAACGGCATTTTTACAGACCAGTCTATTTTTAGATGTTTTTTTTTTCCGCGAAATAGTTCAATTCAAGTCTACATGAGCACGCATCGGTAAGGATAAAATAATGGAGCCTAACGTGAACATGTCGACCTCATTTCGACATGCCCACATTAGTTCGTGCTTGTGATTGAAATTGTTCATTGAGGTTCCTGTAGACCCCCTGTAGGGATTTGAATTCGAGATGAATTTAAACAACAACAACAAAAAATAGATCGGTCTGTGAAGGCGCCGTGATAGAAATATGGGGTGGTTGCAGGCTCCTAGTGATTGGCCTCTGTTTTCGTTTGGAGTTGATCGCTGGCGTTACAAAATTAGTTTTAGCACTGAGTTTTTAGACCAATCGGCGAGATGAATAGATCAAGATGACTGCGAAATTCAAAGGTAAAACATAAATCTCTTTTACACTAGGCGTCGTCTTCGGCGTCACCGCCATCATTAATGAATTAATTAAGGTCCCTATTAATCAGAAGGGCACCAAGGACAATAACAATTTTGCAAGAACTGTCAAGTTTCTCACGCCCTTATTAGATCGTCGAGAGGAGACCATGAGATTGTAAATCGATTGTTGTAGATTTATAAATTGGCTATTTAAGGAGTCTATTTATATAACATTTATATTTTTTGATCTTGTAACTAACGAACTCTGATATATATATATTTAGTTATGAAAACCGGGTCGGTAAACCTTTTTTGTGTAACTTTTCACAACGTCCCTTGTCTAATATTAGCTTGTTTACTGAGTTGTTCACGGCTGATTTTGTGCTTGTTTTCTGGTTGTGGATTTCTGTTTTTGTCCCACAATTTTCTTAACAAAAGTGACAGTTATCATCAGTGCGCGCCTAAAGCTGGTTTCAGTGCCGTTTAGCAGTTTACTTTTAGATATTGGTCACCTTAAGAAACGTTTCCCGGAGAGCATCATGTAAAGCTCTGAGATGGGACAAAGTTATTACGACTGGCAGAGTGTGCACCGTCTAATAGTCTAATATCGTATTTTATTTATTTCTTTGATCGTGAGCGGGCGGTATCCTGAGAATCCTGCAATCTGATTGGTTCCGGGAGCGGGCAGTATTTTCCTATCTCCTGACCACGGTCATGGTAACCAACTACGCTAAGCGCAGAATGAAGTTGCGATTGCTTAAAACATTGAAATGGCTTCTACATTTCGCCAAGTTTGTTGACTTTTGAAAGCAAAACTTCACACAGTGTAAACATATTCCTGACCAATTCATTTTATTGTACATTTGTTGACAAGTTGATGAGACAATGTGTAAAATGAAAACATTACTTTTCCAGTTTTTCTTAATAGTATCTCCTACCTTCTAAACATAGAATTTAGAAATGAATAAAAATGTTATTCACTGGCCTTGGTCGGTCCGTATTGGGAAAAACTGTGCCCTCTGTCTCGAGTACGGCCCTCGGCCTGCGGCCTCGGACCGTACTCGAGACCTCGGGAACAGTTTTTTCCAATACGGACCTCCCGGCCGGTGAATAACATACATATATATTCTCGTTTCATTTGGCCGGGCTGAGACAGAAAGGTATGATATTTTTGGGTTTTCTAAGGTGACCACAAAGTCTTTGGCCTCGGCAACAGGCTCCTAGGAGTCAAATGAACTAGGTGAGAGCAAACTTGCAGGTGCGCGTTGACCCGGGCCAAGACATTTTTTCTTTAGGTATGAAAACAAGGCTTATGTGGTCCCTGTCGACCGCGTGACTCTACATCCGGAAACTTGCAGAAGACGAGAGTAAGAGAAAAGTCCAGAGGTGTTTATTTGCCAATAGGCCGAGTTTTTCCGAGTTATTCGATGATATTTCGCTAACGCTGAATGTGAGAAGATTATGCGTGGTTGTGGATAGCCTTATCAGTGCCGTGAAAGTGTGTGATTGTGTGATTTCCGCATGGTGTTGACAGGTATGTGAAGGGTTGTCTAAATAGTCTGTGTCAGGCATTAGTATTGTAGCTTAGCTGATCGTACCTTGGAAAAGGAACTCTCGACTCAGGAAAATTGGATCTAGGCCTAGTTTCAGCGGGCTCTAATGGCATTGAACCATAGGCCAGTCTCTGTGCAGATAAAAAGGTGACAATTTGTGCACTATTTCACTTTGCTGTCTATTCCATGTGGAATCCTGCTGTTTATCGGACCGAGAAAAAAGTAGTGTTCTGCTGACCATTTACCTTAATCAGGCACTCTTTCGCTGCAGCTCACTCAACTTCTGTCGGCCGATTCTCGACATTTTCGGACTAATTTACGCTCTTAAGTTGCTATGTAAGCCTTACCAGGCGCTCTTTCACTGCGTCTCACTCGACTTAACAATATCTAGACTGAAATGACACCGTTTTGAAACTTCGCCGGAAGTCAGGTTACTAAATAGGTATTGTAAAATTTGTGTCATTTTAAACTTCGACTCGTTGGAATGCTTCTAGGAATCATTAATCCACTGCCCGACGTCAGATAAAAGGTTTTAATCGGCAATTGGACGAATTTTATTGTTTTAAGTAGTAGAACGAGTCGTTATCTTAGCTAACCCGGTTTTCAATAATCCGTGTATGTATACCTGGATCTTTGAAAATCGTTTAGCAAAATATCAACTCATCTTTGGCAATTAAAAACCATTAAAACTCGTCCAAAGGCCGATTAAGAGCCTTCAGTTATTATTCAGAATAAAAACTAGCGATAAAAAACGACGTTTCGATCTCTCTGAGATCATTTTCAAGTTGGAGAAAAAGCGAATAAAATATACATATATAAAAACAAATCGGGGCGTGAGAATGTCAAACACTCTACAAAACAAGGTTTTCTTTGAGATAATGTAATTTTTCTGTTGCCGTGGTCGGTAAAATCTTCTCCAGCTGAAAAAGACTGACTACGAAGTAAAAGTCAACCCGCAAGGCAAAAGCTGTGTTGTGAAAACAAACGATGAACTAACAAACCATCACAGAGTACACGACTTCCAAGCTGAAGAGAGAGGAATAATGATAGCAAATGATAGTCCGTTTTGCCCGGTCTCATTCTTTGAAAAAGACTTGAGTGTTTTGAATCCAATGCCGAAAGAATACCCTTTTCAGCGACCAAAGTCATCTGGAAAAGGAGAAGTTTAATGGTATGACAACATGGTTGTTGGCGAGAACACTCTCGACAAGAATATGAAAGTAATCCCACAACAAGCGGAGTTGTCAACAACATATACAAATAATTGAATTACAGCGACGACGCTGTTTTCCGTTTCGTAGACGGTCGATGGTATTTTTAATGGACGATGCCATTATTTTTAACCAAGCCTTTCAGAATGGACGGTGCTATATCTGCTTTAGTTTAGGCCGCCGGGACAGGGTAGAAACTGGTTATAATTCACCAAATGCTTGATTGTTCATATTCACACTGCTTTGCTTGTGGTTAAATTTTATTTGTCGTTGGGGGCAACTCCATTAATATTTAGGAAAGTCACGTTTTTTTCTGAGGAGCGACCGTAGCGAGCGTAAGAGCATTTCATAATCTAAATATAAAAGAAAGGCAGCAAACTTTGAGATTTCGCTATGGTTTTTAGCTTCGCTTTCAACGAACTACAATGCTCTGCGCTGTGGAAATGCCTCTTTTTCAGCGGACCAGAATGCACTATGCATTGCTTTAATTGGAATAAAGTTGGTAGGCAGAAGTTAATGTTTAGCGAAGCAGCGTCCAGGCGTTGCTCTCGCCACAAGCCTTGCTAGGGGTTGTATCGCCTGGTACGCTCGTCTCCGCGTTCTTGTCGTACTCGAGACAAAGACCAACTAAGAAGGTCTGCACTGTCATCTTCCTTTTTCAGTTTTGACGTCGGTTCAAGCGAGTGCTAGTGCATGATGACGATTTCATTGCAATGTTAAGTAGATATACTGAAGAATCAGGATAATCAGGATGCTTTGCGGCCAATCTGTTTTCCTGATTCTAAAATCAGGAAAATCGTAACATAGGTACAATTCAGTTCTAAGTTCTGATTATTTATATAGATATGAAATATTTGATTTTCAGGCCATGATTAACCCGATATTAGATATAGTAGTTCAAAAATCAGAACTCTGAAACTTGAAATCAGAATTGAAAAATCTGAAATCTGAAACCAGAAATCAGAAATCAGAAATCGCAAATCTGAAATCCACAATTGAGAAATCAGAAATCAAAAGCTTGATTTCCGAAATGCCACTTGTGATATCAAGTTCTGACAATCACGGTTTATCCCAGTTTGCGATGTCATTGTTTCGAATATCGAATCCGTAAAATCGTCCACATTTCCCCTCCGGGGGTGGTAGAGAATCAGGATGCTTCGTGGCCAACCTGTTTTTTCAGATTCTAAAATCAAGAAAATCGTAAATTAGGTGTAACTCAATTCTAAGTTCTGATTATTATAGATATGA
>CM042758.1:22657635-22669193 GCA_022496165.2 Catalaphyllia jardinei | reverse complement strand
ACAGGTAACCAAATGGGTTTTTTTGGTCTAATAAGAAAAAAATCGTTATTCCGCTTCTGTCGGCCGATTCTCGATATTTTCGGACTTACGCTCTGAAATAGTCAACTAAACACTACTTTTTTTCCGTCCGATAAACAACAGGATTTCGCATCGAATAGACAACAAACTGAATGAAACTTATCGAGCTATGGATAACTCGATAGTTGCTTGCACGCTGCACGTATACCATTTCTTTTATGACATTGAGACTTTTGAAACTTTTTCCCGTTTACATGAAGTCAAAAGCGCCATAAACAGCGCGAAAACGTTCATTTGACACATCAAAATTCTTCTTGGATAGCGGCGAGTTTATAGATTACATTTTCTCGATCTCGGGAAAACAAACAACTTCAAACTGCTCTGACAACAAACGAAACTTGCAGTCGGGCAAAAGCGTTTCTTGAAAGTTAGTTGAGTTTACATTGGATAAGTTTTCCGAAGAATTGAAAACAAACTGCAACGATGGTTGAATCTGAACTCTTTGTCCTTTACGGCCTCTTCGGCAAAAGAAAAGAATAATATGGAACCAGAAATTTCTTAAATGTGGGACTAGAGAAGAAAGCGAACAAACACCCCTGGCTTTGCATTGTTTGAGATGCTCCCAATTTCAATAGCAGGTTTGTGAGTTTCTTTTTCCTTTCCACTTCATTTCAACCTTGAACACATGAATGGTTTTTAAAAATGATCTGACACTTTCATTATTTACAAGGGCGGAGCCAGGAGGGTCCTGGGGTGCCCGTAACCCCCCTTTGGAAGCCTTTTTGTAAGCAAACAACCTAAAATATTCAGGCCACAATCTGGTGAGTACCCTCTGTATGACTCGGTGTGATCCCCCTTTGAAAAGTCGTGGCTACGCCCATAATTTAGTAAGATAAATGTAAGCTATATTTGTGTACGATGCAGTCGTTCCTTCGAGCCGCTGTTTCTTCAATTTCAAGAGTTATTAGCCCGATTTATACTGGAGACGGATCATCCGTCGAGACGGATCATCCGTCTAGTATAAATAAGGAAAGGGCTACGAGACGAACTTTCGGTGTGTTGTGTCACTCGTCTCGTGTTTATACCGAGTTTATAGTTCATTGAAAACAAGGCCTAGGTGTAGTTTTCGATTCGTGGATAGTTCGCCTTCTTCCCGCATTTATGCACAGTGACAGATCATCCGTCTTGACGAGTTATCCACGATGATTCGTCTGACAAGACGGACTATCGAAATAGTTCGTCTGGATGGATGATCCGTCTGCTTGCCCGTATTTCTACACAGACAGGCGAGCTACCGTTCTTTGCCCAAGCTCGTCCTAGACGGATGACCTGTCTCTAGTGTAAATCGCGCCTTTAAATTAATTCAATTCAAGATCGAGCGAGTCAAGTGATCGCTAAAAACTGAAACTCGGGGACTTCAGGTAAATAATTCATCAGAGGCTACCAATATTTGATAAAAATGCCTTTATTAAAGCTCAGAAAAACTCGATTATCTTAAAAGGTTTTAGAACAGAAGGCTTTCGTCTGCAAGACTTCACTTAAAACAGAACTCTCCTCAACGTACAAGTTTTGCTCGAAAAGCATTAAATGGCTTTCGACGCTAGAAAAAATTTGTTGTCGCGAAATCGCTGGAAAATTATCGGCCTTGCTCTGCACGTTATATTTTTATTTATTTATTTATTTTTTAAGTTTTGTCGGTTGATCAGTACCAAGCTTCCACTCGGCCAAGTCCTGATCGGGACTTCGAATCACGCAACTTGTACTGTTCACTTTCACTATCTGACAAATAACAGTGATCGTGCAATAATATAGTTTCTGTTGATGAAGTGATGTGGTGTTTACAGTAATCCATGGATCATCAAGGACTGCTCTAGAATGTACACTGCGTTTCATCTCGGAACGTATGTAAATATATATTCGTTTGAAAAGTCAATGAGCCTTCCCGGGTATTTTTTTCCTTCGAGGTAAACAAAAGTCTCTGATTACAAATCAAGCTAAACCCACGCTATGCAAAAAAATGAAATCCAAATCAGAACGAAAAACTCCCCTCGGCCAAATCCTGAAACACTACTACGCGTAAAACATTATGGATATTACTTTTTTATTGTGTGTAAAATATATTTCCTTTGCCAAAAGCTGTTGAAACATTAATACAGGGACAGTGTTATGTTTTTTTTTATTGTGTGTAAATGTATCTTCGATCTTGTTGTGGGTTTCGGCAATTGAAGTGAATTCTTTGGTTGTTTTATCAATGCGAGTTCAGAGATTTGAAGGAAAATTAAATATTTGCTGAAGTCAGTAAACAAAAGCATGTGAGAACTTGTAGCGTTTATGTCCCTGTTGGGAAAAAACCTAAAGCGTTCTAAAAAATAGCTTGGATAGTGTAATCCTCGGGTTGTGTGACTCACAGGACTACTTTGCTTAACCTTAAGTAGTGCAAAGTAATTTGTCAGTGACTGTTCTGGAATATGACCGAGTTTCCACTGAAGTGGTTAGATATCGCGTATTGTTCTGGTGAGCCCAAAGGATTTAAAAAGCGCGGTCATAAGTTGTCTCAACTTCTTGTTATACTTTGTACTCACTATCAGCATTCTGATTGGCCAAGAGCCGCCTGCTTATTTTAAGAATTCACGTGATTTTGTGTACAAGCATGATTATATTATAATCTGCTATCCAATTATATCTGCAGATTATACCACGTGCAGTGCGCATGCGAAATACACCTTTGGCAAAAGACTGCGAGAACTTGAATGGTTTCCAGTGATGCGGCCGCTTGATGCGTTTGTCATTGTACACTTCCCCGGGGGGGGGGGGGGCTTCTCGGACCCCCCCCTCTGTATCTCTGAAACCAATAATGCTAGGGTCATGAAATTTACACACAATGATCATCTCCGTACAAAGAAGCCCCACACCCAGTTTTGACTCGCCACGTCCAATAATGACGTCACAGTGACGTCATATTCCGATTTTTCAATGTTTCTTATTATTTTTCCACTCAGATACGTAAAATATCAATAATATTGGTAAAGTCATCTTTTTTGTTATCCTTTCTCATGAACTAGTAACAAGGAAACATTTGTACAGCGAGAAAAAGCAATAGGAAGCAATAAAATTTAAAATTTGAAATGGTTGTCCGCCATCTTGGATCCGCCGTCTTGGATTTCCGGTTTTATGTTAAAATTATAATTTAAAGCAACTTTCAAAGGGGAGAAAGCTCAGAATGTGTAAAGAAGTATCAAACTAATGTTTATTACCCAAACAAATGACTTTAGAAGTGTTATTTGGAAAATAGAGCAGCATATTTGTCAAAGCAAAAAAGTGACAAATTGTACCCCACCCCTCCCCCAAATATTCGATGTTAAAACAATTTGATGTAATTCAAAAATCAACCCCAAGAAAAGACCATTTTAACAACAAAAAGCACTATAAGTGTAAAAACGCGATCTTAAAGAAAAAAAACCATTTTTAAATTTCCCAAAACCTATGTGTCAGAAACTGGTTGCCATGGCAACATGATTAATCACATGGACATGGTAATTATACCAAATTGTTAGGAAAAGTTAGAAAATTTGAACGTCAAAGCTCTTTCGGTGTTGGAGTTATCACGATTTTGCCCGAGGGGGGATTCCAAAAGCCCCCCCAGTCTGAATAGGGTTAAAATCCCCGCTATGCATGTTGTTGTTTTGGTCCGTCTCCAGCGCCAAAGGCTTTGTTAAACCAGAAGAAAATAGGAGTTACGCTTAAAAAAGTACAAATACACAAACTGACGTGAGCGTGCAACCCACGTGCAAATAGATCGAGCTTATTAGCCAATCAGAACGTGCGCTTCGCTAAATCTATATTGTAAATTGTCACCTTCGTATTTGCAAAGACTGACCTAAGGTTCAATGCCAATACAGCCCGTTGAAACTTGACCTCCATCCAATTTTCCTGAGTCGAGAGTTGCTTTTCCAAGGTACGATCAGCTGAGTTAAACACCGACGAAGGTGTAAGGAGGAGTAAGATGATAATTTTGTCTACATTCAATTTTACACAAATCCATAACCACAAGACAAGGAAACAAAAAAAAGGAGAACGAAACAAAACAAAAAACACACATCAGCAAATAACACAGTAAACAAGCTATTAGACAGAGGAAGTTGTGAAAAGTTAAATCTATATTTTCCGACTCGGTTTTCGTAACTCCAGCTAGATATAAGGAGTGTGGAGTAAAATGAATAAGACAAGGAAAGGTAAATAGCTTACCTTCTACAAGGAGTTGGACTTCTTTTTCAACTTGTCCCAAGATATTTGTAGCTGTGCAAACGTACTTCCCAGAGTCATTGTAAGTAGCATTTATAATCTCCAACTTGTTATTTTTATCATCTATACTTATCAGCTTTGTGCCACTTACTTTACTCCAAGAAACGCTAGGCGCTGGATTGCCATCAGCGGAGCAGTAAAACGTGGTGGTCTGGTTCTGAGTTACAGTGAGTGACGTAGGAGATACAATTACCACTGGTGCAGATATGGACTTGCCGGCATCACCTTTAGGTCCCGGATGTCCTGGTGCTCCTGTATTACCTAAAGTAAGTTAAATGTGGATAGTTAAGGTCATTCCCCAGTATTGAATTGCGCATCTCTACTGCACATAATTTCACGCGTGATTAGCGTGCACGCATTAAAAAATGGCGGCTTTTTCTCTAAAACCAGTACGGTGATGTATCATTTTTTTTCTGTTGCTTTGAATTTAGTAATAAAGTTCTCTTTGTAAAACAAGTATAGATCAATTCTCCGAGTAGAACATGAAACAATTATCGGAAACGTGAATTTAGCAATCAATCGTGACTATTATCATGGTGCTATTATAAGGATTCACGGGGTATAAACAAGGTGCTGTTGCTCCTAAACGAATATGGGGACCCCTCTTTTTTATTTCAAAATTAAAGTTCCTATAATATAAACAATTCATAGGCAAAGTTTGAAAAAAATCTCAGTGAAGGTTCTATATCAGTGGAACGACTTTAAAAACACTTGGAAAACACCCCTGGCAAAATACGGTTGCCTTCCAAACATCAAGCTCCGGGTACATTTTCAAATTACACCAAATTGTCCTCAAATAAATTTGTGATCCAGATTAAAAGTTCAAGTTTAAGTTTATTGCATACTATTTTAGTTTGGCAGCTTTTGCATAATCTTTTGAGGAGCCACTATTTTGGTTTGTCAAGGGGAGAGGGGCTTTGCTAGACAAGCCAAGCAGTGGCTTACCAGGAGCCCATAATGGGATCCTGCACTTACTTATTGCCTGGTTTGCAATGTGACATAAGCATAAGCACAAGCAGGGCTCATGTGCGACTCAAAACGGTCACCAAGTTCGTCATAAAGAATAAAACAAAGAAAAACAATGATCTCACTTTAGACAATAAAACTTGAGACACCGTCCATAAATCACAAGCATGCAGTGTAAACTGGGAGTGACATTAGCATAAGCATAAGAAAAAGGAATCGTTTCTATTTTGTTACGTTAATGTCGCTAAAGTAAGTGTGCAAACCGGGTGTAACGTAAGCAATAGCCAAATATCAAGGAAACAGCTGAGTTTGATACCAGAGGATAATCAAGTTAATAGTGTCCAATGCTACTCTACGGTCCAAAACGGCGTCTGAGAATACTTTTTCCTACGAGAAACTTGCGGAGACCTCTTTATGTTCTTCTTCTTCGTCTGTGGAGCAGCAAATAGCAACAGGAGAATTTCGTATTTGTCTGTCATTTTGAAACCGTGGTTCGTCTCATACTGCCCCGGCTTCATTCATGAGCTCATTGCGCTTGCGTATGTCACTTTCTTTTTGCTTATGCAACAAGTGTGAACATCTGTTATGTTTATGCTCACGCTTATGTTCATGTCGAAGTGTAAATCAGGCTTTAATATTGATAAAGTAATTAACTCCCTACCCCCACCCCACCCACTTCGATCTCCATATGTTAGCCAGGTTCAAAATAGTTTCACTTGTGGTGCAATTCACCGTTATCAAAGTATCAATGGACGTTATAGTCCAACAGGTTAATTCGATTCGTCGGTTATTACTTCGAAAGCCTAAAAATGTTAAAAAAAAGAGAAACATAAGCAAAGCTAGTAGATGCCTGGTCGCTGACACTTTCCCGGTTACTCAATAGGGTTTTAGCATATACTAAAAGTCTACGATAATCGGTACAAGAAAGCTGAGTGCAAAAATCTGAGAGAATATGCAAACAAGTTAACTAGGGTGATTCACGCAAATCTAAGCACGCGCGGGTTCAATATAATGCGCGTTCTTTCGTGAACGAAAGAAAATTTACCTTTACATTAAAGAAGACCTGAAAATGGTATTTTAATTAGATAGAAAAATAGAAAAGATATAATAATAAACCAAAAATGCACTAGGTTGGAAAAGGATGATGATGAGTAACACGGATTGGAAAATATGAAACTTGAAATTTTAAGGCTAAACTTTTCAATTTGTGCAAAGCGTGACGTACGTAGTGCCATTAAAAAATCAAATAGGTTTAACCCTTTACCTTTTTCTCCTTTTCTTCCAGTTGGTCCAATATCTCCCATCCTACCTTGCTTCCCTTGTTCACCTAGAGGTCCCATGATACCCTGCGTTCCCTTTCTTCCCTTAGTTCCTTTCGGTCCACGTTTACCGCGAGGACCGGGGGGGCCTGCTAGACAAACTTTTCCAGGAGCTAGGCAGACAGATCCAACCATAATCGATGTGACATACCTCTTGATCAAGTGTCGAATATCTTGTATACCGACAGAGTCGTTAATGTTTACTGGGTCAGCGTTTCGTCGAACAATAGTACCTTTGTATTCAGTTCCTTTAGAGAAGAAAATACATTTGAAATAGTTACGTTTGTCCACGCTTTAATGCATGTTTTGGTTTGGCCGGATTTCTAACAGAATTCCATCTCTGAACAATGTTCATCTCTCAGTGCCTTCTTATGGTCACCTTAGGGAACATGATAGTTTCATCTTCTGGTTGGATCATGTCCAATCATGTCTGACCACCAATTCACAAAACAAAATGCGAGGTCACTGGCTTCTGATTTGTCTCCATAGATGCTTATAACATTATGGAAACAAGCACACCTTTATAGCCATGAAAAACAGGTCAGAAAAAAATAATCATGCACCCCCAGCTCCTCCCCTCCCCAAACTAATTGATTCTAGTGATTTTCGCGTGACACGATTTACTAGCGCATAGCCGAATAGAAATTTGACATTTGTTTCTCTTGTTTACCGCACAGTAGCATGGCGTTACAAGATAGTTTTATCTGATAACTTTTCTCAGAAACGTACTGAAATCTTTACGTATGGAACGAGATAGGCAAAGTTACGCTAATTTAAATATAAATGCTGTGTTATTTCTAGACAAATAACGCCACTGTCAATACAGCTGTTTTTTTGAACCAGGCTAAAGAATTGCGGAATGTCTCATAATTCTTACGGCCTTCCCTTTAGGTTTTCACAATTATAAACAGAATACTTGTCTCCTACCGAAAACGATATCGGTCTTCCCTTTCTGACGGTCTTGTACAATGGCTGCTTTATCAAGAGCTTCTTGCATTTGTTGAATTCGCTGCGTGAGCTTTGAATCCATGAATTCCGTGTTACGGGCCACTATCTCGATTCTTGCGAACAAAGCAAACGTAAACAGAATCGAAAGGACGGATAATACAAAGGACGTCTTGAGAAGTTTTTCTTCATAGTATTTGGGTATTGATGTTATATGAGGCTTATCAACGCCGGTATCCATCGCTGTTGAAACGTAAATGACGTGCTCACTGAAATACTTCAACACCTCTCCAGAGCGGGGCACTGGAGAGGAAATATCAAATAACAATCATGACATTTTGATGTCTGTGACATAAGTCGAAAAGATGCTCCTTAAGAGATTAGTAAACCAACATATATAATTCTCGCTTTTAAGTTCATATTTGCGGTTCTAGTTTTCCGAAGAAATAATTAAGGAAATTCAATTTGGGTTTTATTTTCTGTTACCATTTTCTGTAACGCCCTCCCTTAGAAGACAATTAAATACATTGTGACCGGTATGCTTCCGAAATTTCTTGATTTTACTTTTTATTAATTTTTTATTAATTATTTATTTTATTATTATTAATTTTTTTTATTAATATTTTCTGGTGTATAGAAAGCTACGACAAACACCCAAAAAACCCCCAAAAAACGACGAAACAGGCAAAATGGACCACAGAAATCAGGCAAGGTGAGTTTATTTACTTAATTTCATTCAAAAAAGTAACATTTTATTTCATAGCGCGATTTTATCCTTCATTATTATAAATTCCATACAATGCCTTGTAGAGCGCTCAAATTCTCAACGGCCCAATGTGTAACACAACACCGCGCACTTCAGTCAGTCACGTCTCACTCGATAAGCGTACATAAATTAAATCATTAATATTTGATCGATTCCTCGAATCGTGAGTTTGGGACGCCTGTGTTTTCAGCAGGATGATTCGTTCATCTACACTAAAATATTACTCTTACACTTCAAAACATTTGCACAAAATAGACACATCCGATCACGCTTTTATTGCCCTCGTGTCGATACTGCTGATGCCTGTAAGGCAGTTTTCTTGTTCTTGTATAGAAACCTTGTGCGAAAAAACAGACAAGGAAAAAAGAGAAGAGCCTCGAGAGCCGCTCCTCTCATTTTTTACTTCGCTCAGATTTCTTGGTGTAACCCGCTGACTGGAGCCCTATCCTGACTCAAAGTATTGCTTTTCGGAGCTGGCTTTGGCGTTCGCTATAGCTGATAGGTGAAGAAAGTCGCAGGACCTTGGAGCGGGTAATAAACCATTCTCGTGGTATGAGAATGACCTGCTACGATCCAGGTAGGCTGTAAGTTAAGTCATCCAGATATATACAAGCAACTAATGTGTGTGTTTACTTTATTTAGCTACCGACTTCAAATTGTAATGTATATTATTTTTTTGGAATTAACTGGCAACCTGGCATTTTTGACTAATTTAATTGTTATACTATGTAATTTAATTAATCCAAAAAAATAAGGGATAAATAAAGCAGTTGTTGTTATTATTTAACATATGTAAAAGACAGATAAAGTTAACTTTGGCAAGGACATTAGGGACCTTAAGCACCGACGACATGGGACGACGACGACGAGTAAAACTGCTGTAGGACTGGGTCGAGGACGTCGTCAACGGCCTGCGAGTGCATGTCATGTCTTCCTTTCAGGAGCTTCGAATTCAAGACCTGTTTCTTTAGAGTTACGAGAACGGTACTAACAATAACAACGAATTTTCAGTCCCACATGAGGAAATTATGCCGAAAAATCCCGATTTCTTATACGAAGAACATGACAGGGGAACAACAATACTTCAGAATACCCCGCAACCATTTACATGTGTCGATGTGCTTTGAAGAACGAGAAATATAACAATAGTTGCTATTATGAGATGCTAATAAATTGCGGGGTATTCTGAAGTTTAGCCCTAAATACAATCCTAAAACATGACCAAAAGCCTTCATGTAGATTGGAACCAGAAGAAAATGAAATACAGTCATGTTTCAATTTCTGAATTCATATATAATTTTCTACTTTCGCTGACAAGCAAATTCCACAGAGACAAATGGACAAACCCAAATGTTATTACAAACGATTTCTACACCAAACTCGCCGTAAAATCTAGTTAATGCAAAGCTTAGAAGTTATATGAATAAACAACTTTCATTTGAATAGTTTGAAATAAATTTCCTACCTCAAACACTCTGTAAATACAAAAATATATACCAACGGGCAAACTTGGCGTTTTGACGTCCTAAACTTCATGTGGACGACGAATCGAACGCGCGCAGTAGCGAAGTAGGGGAAATTTTACTTCCGGTCGTCGTCCTCTCGGCTCGTCGTCGTCGGTGCTTAAGGTCCCTAATGTTAATAGTGAGAGTAGTTATGTTTGTGAAGCACATCATTAACATTGTAGTCAGTAATAACGCCTCTCGGATAACCATTTAGAAGCAAGGAATTATTGAGATCGGATAAAGTGGACTGCAACAGAGTGGATTTTGAGCAGATGCGTAAGCAACGATAAGTAAGTTTTCGGATGAGATTGACCTTATACTTCCTAGGAGTAAAGGAGTCCCAGCTCTCTTCAAAATGACACATAAAAATGTTAGCTAAGACAGGGCCTAATGGAGAACCCATCGCTACTCTCACAGTTCCTAAAAAAGATGTAATCCTCGTTTTACCTTATTTAGGTCTCCATAGCGATGTTATTACACGCCGATTAAAATCTTGTGTCAATAAGTTTTATGGTTTAGTCAACCTCAGGGTTGTTTTTCAGAGTCTTTCTTTCCTTATAAAGATCGTTTCAACCGGTTGCAGAAATCGAAGATTGTCTACAAAGCAAGTTGCTGGGATTGTGATGCTTTTTGCATCGGAAAAACTAAAAGAAGATTACATGATAGAAAGACTGAGCACTTCAAAGCTCTCACTCAAATTGGTCACGCCTCCGCTGTTGCTGAGCATTCGATTTCTACCGGTCACAACATCAAATGGGACCATTTTGAGATCTTAGCAAGTGGTCAATGTGATTTACAGTGTAAAATCAAGGAAATACTGGTAATACAGGACTTAAAACCCGCCCTAAACGAAAACGTCGGTAGTGAAAATCTCCTTCTGTATTAATTCACACCGGATGTAGTTTCTGTTTCCATTGTTGCCTAGCTAGTTACCAATACCTCGATTTAGTTTTTGTCTTTTTAAATCTCGTCATATTTTGTAACCGTCACTTCTGAGGATGTATGTTGTAGCATACGAAACGTCAAGTGTAATATACCATGCGAAACCTTATTATGTTTGTAACCACTATTTGTTTTCTTCTTCTCTTGAAATTGAAATGGCCGAAAAACAAGAATTTTTAATAGTTGTTGCAGCAGCAAGATGCCACAGATCTAGCGACAAACTTAGTCAGGGGAGTGGCAGGCAGCCATATTTTTGAAACCATGCTACTCAAGCGGCACGTTGACATTGAAAAAAAAGAGAGAGATTGAAAATCTATCACATTATTAACAACAATATCCGTTATTCGAGGAATATAGTGTCTAAAACCCTGCGGTATACAAATCCAATGCCTAAAACCCTTTTTGTATTCTGCGGGTTTGAAAAATCTGCAAGCTTTAACGGGGAATACGTAACCGAATAAGCTTTTTTAGCTCCCACAATTTTCACATATAATAGCCAATATTTCTTTTAATGTCAAACCAAAAGAGCTAAAAATCTATACCGCTAACTATGATTTGTACGCGTTTTAAATCTTTGGAAGCGATGCAGATGAGACAAAATGTATGCAATAACATCACAGAATATTCTCGTATAAGTGCAACCACACTACTTCCTTGATCGGGCGACCAACAGTTTTCCTGCACCAAGGAACTCCTGGTATGAAATAATAATGTTGAAGCTTTTTTTCTTGTTTTTATGTAGCGTCGGAAAGTAACTTATTGAGACTTGTTTTTAGACCCTTAATTGTACCTTTG
>CM042758.1:22622953-22641971 GCA_022496165.2 Catalaphyllia jardinei | reverse complement strand
GGATCCTCTTTATTCATTTACTTGTTGTTTGTGTCATCTTCAAACTTCTGCTTACAGCGTTTCTTTCTTTATTTTTCTAACGTCAAAGGTGTTTTAGAATCATAGTTTGAATCATAGTTTGTTTTAAATCATTAGTCCCTTGATTCTGAGGGTGTTTTCGTAGTTTGAACTCGTGCAAAGCTCATTTGTGGTTTCGAGAAAACGAGACTGAACTTTGCTTATTCAGTGACCTTTCAAACAATATTTTTAGCGGACCGGCCCGGTATGTGAGATGAACGTATGAGGCTTGATTCTTTTCAACACTTTCTTCAAAAACGCAACATTCTGTATATCTACGATGTTCATGAAGAGCGAGCACACGATACAGCAAGCCTTCTCATTCTCATCCCCAGTTTTCAAGGTCCACTCTAGGACGCCTGCGTCCCATTACCAAACTTCTAGCGACCAAGAACGGCTTACATTTTTTGACTACGGAAGCCCAAGTAATAAGCTATATTTTATTTTGTTTATCATTTATTTTATTTAGGAAATGCTAGCGATTCGCTGGCTTATCATAATGGTTATTCATTTACAACAAAAGACCAAGATAACGACATTCATGGTGATAACTGTGCTGTGAAGTTTAAAGGAGCCTGGTGGTATAAGCACTGTCATACCAGCAACCTGAATGGTATCTATCATCACGGACATTACACGGGTGGTGACGGTGTAAAGTGGCACATGTGGAAATCAGATTCAGTTAAAACAGCTGAAATGAAGATCAGACCGGTGAATTATTAGACATCTATGCTTCTTTACCACTGATAACAATATCGCAATAGTGCAAAGAGAAAGTTAAAGAGACGCAGTCAACTTTGGACCGCGCTGACCTGGTCACTAGTTTTCTCACTTTTTAAAAGAGTTCAACCCAACCTGGAATAAAAATACATCTAGAAATCCGCTTCAATATTCGCAGTGTTTTGCTTGATCTTTAATGGTTTACTTTGGTTTTTGAGTGTGCTTTTGCTCATCCTACTATGTTGTTGTTTTTTTTTTATCAAATTTGGTTAAAAACAGTGTGGATCGATCTCTGTGATATGCAAATTATCTACCAAATAGTATATAATGCGCATGTGCGCCAGCTGACTGTATCCCTTTAAAAGAACTAACGAACAAGGTATATTGTGGTTAAATATTAATTATGCTTTGCTTGAAATACCTAAGTGCTTTTACTGTACTGATTGATTTTTAAGTGAGTGTAGCGGATAATTGCCCTGCTGTCATAGTTCTACAAGCACATGTAAGGGAAAACACTTACAGCCAATAATAATAAACATGCTTTTTAAATCAAGCAGAGGTTTGCATTAATTGAGAGTAACCAAACGACCTGGTTACTCCGCACACTCGGAGTGATATCGATAGTCGCCGCAGGCAACCTGGACGGGTGGTCAACGCGTCGGACTTGCAATCCGTCGGTCCCAGGTTCGAGTCCTGCTCTGACCATGAACTGGATTTGCTTCACGGCAGCCCCGACTTCAAATCCTCCACCACCCATTTTCGATACTTATTTCGAAACAATTTTGCTCCAATTGCACCTTTATTTGCGTTTTAAATTTGATAATTAAGAAGTCTGCGCAGTGGTAGCCATATTTAAACATAACACCCATGGCAACGGCTACTTAAACTCAAAAAGTGGTTAATAAATGGGTTTGGTTCAATAATATTAAGTGATGCTTTACAGGAAACCTTTCAAACTAAGTAAAAGAGAATTCTGCAATATGGTTATAAACGCTGTTTTCCAGCTATACCCTTTTCCTTTTACACGCCTCTTTAACTTGGTTGACATTTCTATGCAGGAGCGGTACCTTATTTGGTATTGAATGCAACATTTATGTAACCCCTCTAACTTCAACCTCTATCCCCTCCCCGGTACCTTCCCTTCCCCACGTTTACAGTAGGGATTTGGGGATGGGGAGGGGAGGGGAGGGGGGGTTTGGTATTGTCTGTCGTTTCGGTATAAAACTGGTACTAACATGAGCTCCATTGAGTTCAAGTTTAACACCAGGAAAACGAATATGGTCTTTTGACAAGGAGAGTCACTGTAAGTAAATTCGACTGAGTGTTTTGAAGTTGTCTTTGTTTACTTGTACACATTTGCTGTGATGGCCCGTAATGATGATGTTGTTGTTTGTTTTTTTTTTAGTCGTGTTTAACTCTGTGATCGTTGCTGCATTTGAAGACGTTCTTACGAAAATTTTACAGTGGACAGACATTTTTCTTAATTTTTACTACAGTCAGATAATGAGTTACTTGCGTCAAAAATGGAAAAATACTGGGGTTCGCCGACCGTCTGTTTTAGAGACGTGGCCTGTGTGAAACCACCCTGATTTTGGAAAATTTGCGCACATAATTCAGCATGGTCTGCAAGGGTTGATAGTCAAAAATATCGAAGGTGATTCAACGGAGGCTTGAACGATCTTAGTCACTCTCTCCTCCGCAGAGGCTCAAAGGGTTTTTTGGGTGGGGTGTGTAAAGTAATCGTGTGGGCCTCGGTTACTGTCAACTTACTTTTATTGTAAACAGTGGTAAAACCAGAATTCCTCAAAACAAGAACGATAACTGTACAACCCCGAGCCTGCCATGTGTCCTTGTATAACGCATGCGCGAGACCTATAACCGCAGACCTAATATGTTTTCATCTCCACCCTGAAAAGTCTAATGGGTGTGGCAGCGGGACTAACTACAATACAAAAGGTTTGGCTAGTTAGGTATAACACAACGACGGCTTATAATAACTTAAAACTGAAATGTTTTCTCAGTCTGCAACGAAGTTTATAAGTCCAATCTAGATGGTTTCCTTACAACACGGCCACTCCTGGTTGTCAAAGGCGGACCATCACTTTTCTCAGTGGGTTGAGCTGTCTTGTGGGGTGTCTGTGGTGGCTCCGATGACAAAACTTCGTGGGGTGTCGCCATAGGTGTGGTGGTCTAATAAGAGGAGGTGTCCCGATTGTTCTCCAACTGTTCTTCAGAGGTTGATGTTCTTTCACCCGACAGTCTCAGTTGTACTCTGTTGCGCCTTAGCTCTGAACCACCAGCTGTCTTTACTACGTATGACCTTGGCTGGGTAGTTTCTCACTTTACTTCCACTGGAACCCAAGTCTTGGTTCGCGGTTGGAACACAGACACCTCTTGACCTGGTACTAGCTTTTGGAGTTCACGAGGGGACTTCCCATCATACTGCTGTTTCTGGACATCTTGTCGATACTGAAGTTGCTCTTGGTTACATTCCATGGTTTGAGAGCGCTGTAGTCGTCCACTGCAAGGTAGTTGTGTGCGATAATCTCTTTGGTTTAGAACCTTAGCTGGTGAGGGTATGTTGCTGTCAATGGGCGTGGTTCGATACGATAGAAGTGCGAGTACGACGTCTTGGTCGGTGCACTGTCGTATTTCTTCCAGTTTGGCGGGACTTGCTGGTAGAGTGCTTGTGATGGCGTTGACTTCAAGCAAAGGCACTTCGTCTTCTTTGAGGGGAGGCTCCATGTAACTGACCCTTGAGAGAGCATCCGCTATCACATTGGTTTTTCCTTGTATGTATCTGATTTCTACGTCATATTTTGCCATTTTCAGCAAAAGCCTCTGCAGCCGCGGTGAGGCGCTCATTATGGTCTTCTTCCATATGCTTTCCAGGGGCTTATGATCTGTTTCAATGATGACCTTTTTGCCAAAGACATAGTGGTTGAACTTCTCTAATGACCAACAAGCGGCAAGTAGCTCTCTCTCTATGTTGCTGTAACGCGACTCAGTCTCGGTTAGTGACCGACTTGCATAGCACACTGGTCTACTGTCTTGGATCAGCACACATCCAATACCTTGAAGGCTTGCATCCGACTGGATCAGGTTGTCTTTCTCTGGATCATAGTACGCCAAGACTGGTGCCTCAGTTATTACTTGTTTAAGACTCTCAAATGCTTTTTGGTGCTCTGCCTGCCACATGAATGGTGTTTCTTTTTTCATCAGCTGTCTTACAGGTTCTGAAGTCTGGGCTATGATGGGTGAGAATCTATTCAGGTAGTTGATCATGCCCATGAAGGACTGTAACTCTGCCAGGTTCTTTGGAGGTAGCATGCTACGGATTGCTTTGATTTTGTTTTCGTCAGGTCTGATTCCTTCAGGAGTCCATGTGAGACCGAAGAAGGATGCTTCGTTTACCTTGAACTGAAATTTGTCTGGGTTGAATCTCACATTGTTCTCCCTCGCTGTGTCGAGGACATTAAGTATTCGCTGGTCATGTTCTGCCTCACCTATACCATAGACGAATGTGTCATCCGCAATACCACTTAGTCCTTCCAACTTAGCGAAGACCATGTCCATTTTCTCTTGAAAGACATCTCCGCTACACGTGAGACCAAATGGAAGCCTTGTTCATCTGTACTTTCCCCAGGGGGTGTTAAAAGTGCATAGTCTGCTGCTTTCCTCATCTAGACTAACTTGCCAAAGCCCACTGCGTGCATCTAAGATACTGAAGTGGGTTGAGCCACTCACCTTGGGTATCACATCATCTATCGTTCTCACATAGTAGGGATTGCGCTTAACAGCTTTGTTCAGGTTCCGAGGGTCTAGGCATAGTCGAATCGATCCATTGGGTTTTATTGTTACGACAGTCGAGTTAACCCATGGGGTGTACTCGTTGCGAACCTCAGAAAGGATGCCCCATTTCTTCAATTGATCTAGTTCTTCCATATAGGCTTGCTGTAACTGTACTGGAACCTGCCTTGGTGCATGTTGTACTGGAGGTACCTCAGGGTCGGTTTCTATGTGGTATGGTGCACCTGGGAAGCACCCAATTCCTGTAAATACATCTTCATATTCTTTTAACAAATAGTCCTTTGTTAATGGGAATGGGTGCTGCTTGCCTCCCATGTCAACTAGCCTAACTGTATGCAGATCATGCGTGGGCCTTGTGTGGTTTACTTGAGGGGTGGGTGTGCCTCTGTGGCTGATCAGATCATCACTATACTGGTTGGCGGTTATTGGCCAGTTGAGCTTTAGGAGGTTCAGGTTTTGTGCTGACATGTTACCAATTATGGCTGGGCCATCAACATCAACAACTTCTGCTTGAATAGGTTTAGGGCTGGCAAGATCCAAGGTTAGGAATCTCTACTCCACCATATGCGGACAGTCTCATCGTGGGTTGTGCTAAACCCATCCTCCCAGAATTCAACTGTTGGTAAAGGGACTTAGGTAAAATGTTGGTTTCTGCCCTTGAGTCTATTTTACAGAGTGTATTGACTTGTCTTCCTTCTGGCCCCAGCGACAAGGACACCTCTAGTAGAGCCTTTTCTCTACAGGATATGGAATGGACATTCATGGATAGAGGTGTTGCTTCAATTGGGCCCAAAAACACATAATCACTTATTGGCTGGGTGGACTCTGAGTTGGGTAAAGCATTCCTACTACTGGAAGCTTCAATTTCATGCACATTCTTTTTCCTAAGCTTTGACAGGCATACCTTGGCTAGGTGTCCTACCTTCTGACAGTAGTGACACGTTGCATTCTTTGCTGGGCACTGTTCACGTGCATGAGGACCCCAGCCACAATTCCTGCAGGTTGGTGTTTTGCCCCATCGATTGCCATTTTGGGTTCCTTTCGTACCACCTGCTGCATTTGATTGGTCTCTCTGATTTGGGTTTCTGTTCTCAGAAGCGACAGGGTGCACTTCTACGGCTGTGTTCATCAACTGAAGTTGTTTATCAGCTGATTCCTCTGCTTTTGCCATTTCTCTGGCTTCATTGAATGACAGGGTATTTCCTTTCTTGAAACAATCCTTTCTAACACGGTCGGAGTTCATGCCAAGCACCAGAAAGTCTCTTAGAAATCGATCGTGATGCTCTTTAACAAGAATTCGTAGTTTAGCAATGAATTCTTCAAGTGATAAGGTACCTTGACGGAGGTTATGCAGCTCCCACGCTGCGATCAGCTCGTTCGAGTGAGGCTTTACGTAGTTTTCGAATCTCTCCCAGTAGTTTTTTAGCTTCTTTTGGTCATCTGCTGATAAGTCCCAACTGTTGAATAGCTTCATTCCGTGTTCGCCAGACCAGTACAGGAGGTGTTTGCACTGTACTTCTTCATCTATTTTCACCATCGGGCCAGTGAATAGCAGTTCACATCTCTGTTTCCACATTTTAAAGCGGCTGTATAAGTTGTCGTCTGTACTCCAATCCATGGAGGGACCTTTGTCGATAAACGAGGCGGTAGCCATTTTGCTTTGTTCAATCAATCGTGTTGGTCACTCTTCCACTTCCACCAGTGTAGCGAGTTAAATTGTCATCAAATTTGCTTTCTTACTTCGTCATCCCACTTCTGACACCATGTAAAGTAATCGTGTGGGCCTCGGTTACTGTCAACTTACTTTTATTGTAAACAGTGGTACAACCAGAATTCCTCAAAACAAGAACGATAACTGCACAACCCCGAGCCTGCCATGTGTCCTTGTATAACGCATGCGCGAGACCTATAACCGCAGACCTAATATGTTTACAGGGTGGATCCGCTGAGTAATGTAAGTGCAGGCACACAGTTACAGGTGACGGCGGATAGCGCGAGAGCCTCTGCCAGATACCACACCCAAGAAGGCCGCTATCCGGGGGAGACAATTTTCAGTGAACTACTCTCTGGGGTGGCTTGCGTACCTTGTGTCACGGTAAAGATGGCGGGCAAGATTTTGAGGTGCAGTGATCTCTAAGGTTATACTAAAACATACTTCAGTGAAAAGAAATCGAGAAAAGCTGGAGGCTCTTCCACTCGTGAAAACTGTTTTTCTAAGCGTCATTTGTTTAGCGCCGAAAGATTGAGCCATCACTATCGAATTTAACATTCTCGGTCGAGATCGTGTTTATGGTGATGAAGAAATGAAGTGGGAAAAAATGCGCTCAGGGAACTTATGGCTACTGAAGTTCTGAGCAACATAGCAATTCTGTCCGCATAAAAGACAAGAACAAGTAAGTCAGTTATTTTAACGTTTCTCTGTTCAGCGAACCGAAAAATTTCCTTCGTGAAATTATGGGCAAAATTGAAGCTTCAGTCTTTTAGCTAATTTACGATTGCAAATAAAAGGAATAAGCGAAATATAATATATTAGATTGCAAGATTGTTTTATTTAAATTCATATTTACCATGAAGATACAGCTCTTGAAGAGAACAGTGAAACTCCGAATCAACCACCACATTATTGATATTCCAAGAGAAAAAGACAACATGCACAACTACCCCCAAGGGCCTTGCGGGGAGGGGGGGCCTTAAAAAAAAACACTTTGCTTCGTTTCTCAGAAAATATGAAATTATACTTTAAAAAAAACAAATGCAAACTGTAGCCACATAATTAGCAATGGGTTTCTGTGAGTTTCAAGCTTTCAAATTTAACCAAAGTCGAGAAATCCATCGATGTACGAGAAATCGACACACATCTGGCCGAGGCTCTCCGCCTCATCGATCCATCCGACTGCCTGCGGTACACTTTGCACAACGGATTGATAAAACGAACGCTTGAACCTCTGCGAAGGAGAGAGTCTCATTTTGTAGAAGTGAGTCTGTTGCGTAGATAATTGCGAACCAACGTTTTCACAAAATTTAACCCTTTAATAAGCATTCTAAACTGCAATGAAGAGCTAAAAGGAATGGAATTCCATGCTGCATTTTGCAAAAAAAAAAATGAGTCTTCTAGATAATAGATTTTCTTCCTTTTTTCGCGATGCGTAGAAAATCGGTAGAAAAAATGATCTACTAAAAAACAAAACTAGGGGTCACAAAACGCCTGAGATCATTAAATCCTGGCAAAGCCATGTACCCTATTATTGGTCAATTAATTCTTATTCATGGCCTTACTAGCGTGTGAATTTGCGTGCGCATTGAGGATGTACAGAACGCCCTTAAGATAATTTCTGTGGAATCACTTAACGAGGGTCGTACAGGATTATTCTAGTGATGCGGAATTAGCGGATTTTATTTTCCGTGAAACGTGAATTTGCGAAATTATTCTTCGTGACTCGTGACCAAAAGGTTTTGCGTGAACCGTGAACTCTGTTCGACGCGATTTTGAGACGCAAGCCCCCTAGATGGTTAGAGTTGTCTATCGAGAGCTTTGGCCCAGCAAGTGGCCATTTTCCTTTATTCAAACTCTTTTTCACTGTAAGAAAAGGTCATTAAAAAGAATATCTTACTTTTTTCCGTGATTAAAGGAAACGAATTTTTTCATAATTGCGATTCATGATCATCAGACCCCATGAGATAGCCCTTACCTAAAGACCCTCCTTAACGATGTCCCTCGCTCTCTGCTATTCAATTTATGATGATTCAAGCGATGTGACTTAAGTCAATCACAGCGACTGAGATGAACCTTGCACAAATTGTACACAGGAAAAACAATTTTGGAGAACTCAACTGGTGAAATAACTAAATGCAACTAACAACAAGTTAACAAAGTGGCGTAAACAAACCCATTCAGTGTAACCTCCGTCATACCTCAACTATGGCAGTGGCCTAAAGTAAGGAATAAACAATTAAAATAAAGCTATCTAAACATAGATATAAGAATGCTGGTCTTAATCGGGCCACAAGCTCTGCAGAGCACAAGATTCTGTTTCCTGAGTCAACATTGTTAGAAAAAGAATGTGTTCCTATTTGCAATCTTGACTTAGGCCCAACACCTGGTCGACTGACTTCAATCCACAGAAACACAGAACCTCAACGCTACGGTTTTTTTTTGAATCTGAAAATTAACGCACATTACAGACATGGACTAATTACTTCCAATTCAAGGGATTCTGTGCATAGCTAGCTGAGAGAGGTTCAAAGGCAGACCATGAAACTTTTAGATTTTAATAGTTTATAAGTTACATACATGAACTTTGACTTAAACGGAAGTTAAAAAAAATACAGTGCTGTTAAATTCAAAAACAAATAAGTGACTCTGGATAAACGTTAGTAGATAGAAAATCTATTTAAGTAATTGGAATAGAGAAAACGGTTAAATAGCTAGACTGCAAGAAGTCCCTCTTTGGCTTCGTCCGTCACGATGCTAAGTCCGACGTCATGACGCGAAAGAAATACTGGCTGCGTGATCGGTCACGTTCGTCTGACCGAGCGAAAGAGGGACTGCTGCTATTGTAAAAACACTTCTGTTTTATCATTTTCTTGTATAAATCATGGCATTGTAGAATTCACACTCATATTGTTTTTCTTTTCCTGCACTATATTAGCAACTTGTTTTAAACAATTACTCTTAATGATAAGCTGTTTGACACATTGTCTGAGATTTGTCTACAACAATGCATAAATCGTGACGTGACCATTGCCTGCTGTTTTGTAACAACATTCATTTTGCTGATCTGTTCCAGCATTGAAAGACCCTCCCCCTCCTCCACAAGAGTCACCGGTATTATCTCCACTGCTTCCACCAGAGTATCCTCCACCCCCGCCGCTTCCTCCTCCATTTCCATAAGCACCACCGCCACCACCAAATCCTCCGCCAACTTTGTTTACCAGGGCTCTTCCTCCCACGCCTCCCTGAAGAAATCCTCTACCTCCTTCTCCTCCATCTCCCATGCTACCACCAAACCGCCTTGAACTTCTTCCATTTGACAGAAATCCCCCGCCGCCACCACCTAGATTAAAGGTTTCAAAACATTACTTATCGTTGTACTTTATCAAGAACCTTACCTGTTTTGGCAGAATGGAAGACACTTTGCGTTGTGCATCTTTCAATGTAGAATGCGGAATACAGATTAGTTTTGATTAGCACGGGCATGTTAATTGTACTTGTACCAGAGCCAGTGGCAATTCGACCACGCCTCGTTAACTATTCGCTCCCACTAAGCCAGAGCGAGTAGTCTAGTTATTGACTAGCATGATGTCTCGTTATGTCGTATGCTAATACGGCAAAATTCTCTCAAGAGGATTTTTCTACGCTACTAGATTTATAAGTGAGAGAATGTGAGAGGTCTTATCTAGATTTAAGTGCTTGTCTATCAAGGAGGTAGTGCATATTCACTGGGAGAAACCCTCCCTAAATCAACAATTGTTTCATGTAAATCTTAATCTTTCTTTGTAATTAGTTGCTGTATCATACCATTGTTATTCTAATTTTTCGCTATATATTGTTCATCATTGCAATTCCGTCCGTAAACTGACGATGGTACAGGAGTTGCCGAAATATGTCTTTTAAATTTAAATGTCTTGTTCTCTTCATCAAGATTGTTACAAAATTGCTGCTCTTACGTCCTTACTTTTAACGTGCACCTAACCCCCAAAATATTTTTTCCCTAAAACGAATCTACTTGTTATCTGAAATACTCCTGAGAAAAATTTTTTGATTCGGATAAATCCTCGATGTTCTGTGCCCCGACGAAATCCCGAAAAATATCGCCTTTTTTGTTGCACGACCGAGTCTGAGGAGAATGGTCCAGCAGCTGTTGTGACGTCTACCCAGGAAGATCAAATATTTCCCGTCCTCTCATTTCCTTGAGGATGATGCAAAACTTACAAGAAAAGTGCCCAGAAACGCCTTCCGGAGGTGCTATCGGCTGTTGAAGCAATATCCCAGATTTAAAGAAAGATACATTAGAATGGCGATGATCAGTCAAAAACGTAAACGATGGTTGATTTTGTCGAATTATCGAACAAGCGAGCTAACTGTATAAGAACCATTGAAGAAATCTTAGTGGAATTTGTTCCGCGGATTTTCAAACGCTATTTTCGAAGTTTTTCGAAGGTTTGGAAGAAAGCAGTTCGACAAAAATTCTGTGCAATAGTGTCGAGAATATGACGGCCGCGTAATATTATCTGCAGACCGCTTCGGGAGCACATCCTGTTTGTTTTTCGACGAATTCACGCTAAGCATTGAGAAAAAAATCACATTGGTGATTTGGGGTTACGACTTAAAACATGTAACAATGTGAAATCAGTAATTTTATGAAATGCTTCCTTCCGCCTTGATTCCCGAAGCTTCAAAAATAAAGGTCCAAACAATTCTACGATTTTCAATCGCCGGATCGAAGCCAATGTTTTGGAGGTCATCACGTCTCCAAAACTGCAACGCGTACTTCGCTCTAATAAACACGAATTTTTCTTGAAAGTAAAATACAAACTGATTTAATAGAACAACCATACCTTGACAAAATACATTTTCGCTAACGACAACTGTAAACGGGCTTTATAAACACTCCTGGGAACCTTGTGTTTAGGTAATGAACTTTCCATCCAAAGTAGTTTTCTTTCCTGTTTTTTGTTTTCCTGCTCCTACACTAGCTTCGTATCTAGCTTTCCATTCCTAACATACTAGCAGCTCGTCCACAAAGAGTTCTTCCCCGTCGTTGAAATATTGCAAAGTGCTCTCAAAGCTCGAGGCAGTGATTTCACAGTTGTCGAAAGTCTGAACGTGCCCCATCGACGTTTTATTTCGGAGTCTTTGAATCGAAACTTAACTCTGACTCCAGTGATAAAGAAGAAATGAGTCTTAAACAAATCTTGGACGTTTTAGTTCCAAAATATATTCGAACGATTAATTTTGCTTTCCATTTCCTCCGCAATTACAGAGAGCTGACTGAGGCGCCATTGTGTTGGGTTCCTGGGTAGACGTCATCAGCAACCGCGGTCCAAGACTCCCTAAAACTCGGTCGTGCAACACTTCAAGTGCGACTTTGAGAGGGCATGTAAAATCGAGGAGTCAAGCAAATTCAAAATTTTTTTGCGCCCAAATGCTTAAAATAACAAGTAGATTCGATTTAGCAAAAACCATTGGAGTTAGGTGCACTTAAATGCCCAGTAAAGATGCGGGATTTCTTCTTTTTTATCGTTATTAAGGTGGCCGTGATAACAATATAAATGTACTCTGCTCACCTGAATTATAATAATCAGCAGTTTTGGCACCATGTCCATTGCTCCCTGCTGACCATAGTTCGTACAAAGGATTGTACCCACGATTCCCTGCTGGGCTGGTGCTGGCATCGCATCCAGCATGTCTGGATTCTGGACTTGATGTGCCACCTCCACCTCCAGCTATTATCAATGGCGTGTTACTTCGTCTGACTACAAATGAACCTCCACCACCCCCAGAAGTAAGAGAATCATTGTTGATTCCTCCTTCTTGACCAACCAGTATTTGAATGATTTCGCCTTTCGTTAAGCTGAAAGTACCGATTATTCTTGCACCTCTTCCTCGGTACTGAGTACTGTTAATACACAAATCATAGCCCCCTGCTGCTCCTACTGCTTCTATTCGGTATTCACCAGTGTACGGCACGGTCCACCGTTGGATACCGTTGGATAGTGTGACTTGGCCATCATGATCCTGCCCTTTGTAATGACTACCAATTGTTTTAGGTCCAAATCTCCCACTCGCGCCAAGATTAGTAAAAGCAGCAATGAATCCTAGTATCAAAGAAAAAAAATTACAAGTTTAAAAGTCTTGTCTAGAAGAGCAAAGTTTATTGTTGTATGGTCTCGCTTCTAAGCTCAATTTCAAATTAATAGTACTAAAGAACAAAAGCAAATCATGGTTTACAGAAGGTTATTTTATCATCATTCTTACCCTTTGCTCTTTCTTACCTTGAAATACTGACAAGGCTGAAACAGATGAAACAGATCCCAGCTTGTTGGTAGCTTTACACTGATAGGTACCATAATCTTTAGAATTGAAGTTAGAGATATTCATGGTACCATTAATAACGCTTGTTCGACCTTGGGGTAAGGAAGCACCTCTTCTTGACCAACTAATATCTGGTTTCGGAAAGCCAATGGCTTGGCAAGATAGCGACACTCCCGAGTTTTTTTTTACTCTGATCAATCTTTTTGGAGTCACGGTAAATTTCGGAGACACTGCATGAAAATTAAGAAAGAGAGAAAGTTAAGAGAGATGAAGATAAACCAATAACAGTACCATATCTTCACTGCATTCTCATTAACTCATCGCATAAGATTAAGTTATGGGAAGAGTGCGCTCCTGTCTCTGCCACCACGACAACAACTCATAAATTGGCAAACAACACAGATATCAAACGTTTCCAACATGACTCCCCCTAAATTCTTTATAATTTTGATAAAAGCATTTTTAATCAGCTTGTATAGTAAACAGCATGGTTTCTACGGTCGTTTAGGATAAAAACTGCGAGTGATATTTCAAAATTCACCAGATTATCACGCCCGTGAGCTGCCGCGGCGAGTAATATTTGGGGAGTTTTGAAACATCACGAGCCGAAATTATCCCAAGTACCCCAAAGAAACCGTGCTAACTTTTTTTTTATACTGAAAGGCAAAGAGATTTCGCATTTTATGCATTACACATATATTCATTTAGTCACGCGCAATGGATTGGCTTTAGAACAACACGTGATTAAACATGTGATCGCACAAACATCACACCCATTACACAGCTGACATTAAGCTGTATTCAAATGTCTGTAAATCTCAGTTCTTAAGAGTAAAATATTTTAAACAGGCTTATCAATCAAACCTTAACAATGATCTAGAACCGACTTTGCCTGTGCAACATTGCACTTCGACTCGGGAAACTCTTGCCTAAGCTGCTAGTCTATGGCCACTTGGCAGCCGTGGAAATTGTGATTGTCATCAACCGCTCTTCATTCATAATAAGCCTGTTTTCCACAGCGGAAAAAAGGCCAACATTCGGGCCCCAGTTGTTCAAAGGCTGGATAAAGCTATACAGCGGATAAATCGCTCTCCAGTGGACAAGCGTTAACAAAACAAACCACGCTATCCACTGGATAGTGATTTATCCGGTGAGTAGAGTTATCCATCTTTCGAACAACTGGGGCCTCAAGAGGACGGCGTTGGTTGGACGTGCTCTCTTGACCTTCTGAGCTTATAATTCAGGAAATCAGCCGTTGTTCATTCTCATCGCCTTCTTCGTAGTCAGCTAGAGAGCGCTCGTTTATATGGCCTTTGCGGTCAAAAAAATTGCGGAACGAGCTTGGTTGGCTACTTTGAGTTTTTTTCACCAGCATTTTGCCCGCACTGTGGTTTGTGAGCGTTTACCTTTAATCCGTGCCTAAACAGCTATAGATTTTATGAAAGAATAAGTGCTGCAGACATTCTCTGTCGCTTATACTACACTTGGGACTTTGGGTGCTCAGCCACTGCAAGGTAAAATGGCACACTGCTTTTTACTTCCTTTCTCTCCTTTTTTTTCTGGAATTTTCTTTGTATGTCATGTACTCCGATGCCATTGTCCTCCAGCTTGCCGAATGAAAAATCTTCGCTATACATGTCGTGGTGCGCCTGGCAGCCTCGTAATCCAAAATGTTGCGTCAAAACAAAAATCGTTGTCGCTACTAGGCACTTTGGAGATCGGCTGCCAAGGAGCCCTTTGGATCACAATATTTCTTCATCTCCAGTGGTTTGTGCTTTTAATGCACTGAAACGTTTACCATAGCCCTGTTCACGGAGGGAGCGAGCTTTCCCTTCGAGTAGTTTGCGACCATTAAGAAACTCTCTGTACTTGGCAATGATAATGCTGCTGCCTGTTTCCTTGAAATGACTGTCA
This sequence comes from Catalaphyllia jardinei, assembly GCA_022496165.2. NCBI lineage: Eukaryota > Metazoa > Cnidaria > Anthozoa > Scleractinia > Caryophylliidae > Catalaphyllia > Catalaphyllia jardinei. The sequence goes on along the minus strand of CM042758.1, from coordinate 22,627,435 downwards.
CGGGGCGTTATTATTACCCGCAAACTGTCTGGCTTGTAGTCTGAACCATCTTCCTTTCTCACCTTGGCGAAAATCTTCTAAAGCTTCTTGTCAAGCTCCTTGGCTTCGTAACTTACAATATCTGGACTATATCCTTTTTTCTTCAGCCTGATGTGGTCCAAACAGTAACCTTAGCGTTTTTCTTTGAGTTCGAAATGTTTGCATTTTCCTTAAACTGTTGCAGTTCTTTCCCGTCACAATCGGAAAAACTATCCGCCATTGTTTCAGAATTAGAAACAATAATTTTTCAGTTACCATGGGAACTAGGTTGTAATAATTTTTACATGCCAAGCTAAGTGTTTCAAATTTGCCTTAAATACTAACAGCCTTAGCCAATCACATTTCAGAAATTTCTCAGCCTGTTGTATAAGTTGTGTAACACAGAAGCCGTCATATTACAAGATAAAATAACACAGCAGCTAGTTTGAAGGTGTTCTTTATAAATTACAGTGAAAAAAAAAAGTCAGTCCGATAAATGGTTCAATCGCTGGAAATAAAAAAAGAAATTCTCAAATCCTCAAAAAAGCAGTCAAATATTATATTACAGACAAAATTTCTTCCTAAATCCCACAATTGCCATACCTTCCACAATAAGTTCCACCTCTCTCTGTACCGTAGCCCAATCATTTTTTGCTGTGCATACGTACTTCCTTGAATCACTGTAAGAGGTATTCGTGATCAGCAGCATATTATCTTGACCTGCTGAAGTCATTAGTTTGGTGCCGTCAGTTGTACTCCAGGACACACTAGACTGTGGATGACCATCCACTGAGCAGTAAAACGTGGCGTTCTGGTTCTCAGTGACAGTAAGTGAGAGAGGATATGCTAACACCACTGGAGCAGCCATGGACAAGCCAGGTTCACCTTTAGCTCCCGGAGGACCAGGAAATCCTACATCACCTTATGAAAATCAAAACAATGACTTGAATTACAACGAAACTTAACGTTAACTGAACCCAGTCACGGCATTTTGAATCATTTCAACTACGTTACAAATTAGCTTTACATTAAAAAAGAATATTTTACTACAACAGAATTAAAAATACTGAAGGAATAAAGTTCTTTTCCATTTGTTTTCATTTTTTTGGTCGTTATTTTTCTTGATTTTTGCAATCTTGTTCCCATAAATTTTGTCAGCTTTTAGTATATTTGAAACTTTTGCAAAGCTGCGGCCTAAAATAGTAAAAAAAACTTAATTTTGGTCAAGCACGTAATAAACTCGAAATAACGCGTTTTGGGAAACGTTCACGTAAATTGTAAACACCTCTGTAGGAACGAGCAATTGTCGAAACAGATTTGGTAATCACCTAAGCCACAATAAGCACTTAATGACTGGCCACAAGAGAAACAGTGAGCTTTGTTTCCCCGAGGCCCTCAATGTTCCCCGAGGCGAAGGTCTAGGGGAAACAAAACTCGCTGTTTCCCGAGAGGCCAGTCATTAAGTGTTTCGGTATACCTCCCAACTTAAAAAAATAGAAAAAGCTCCGAAAAAAAATTATTTGCTTGAGGCCTTTACATACACTGCAGGCTGCGCTCGCAAAATTGAGCGGCTGCCAAAACCAACCTGTTTTATCGAAAAATCACGATAGCAGTCTTTTTCTCCAGTTAACAAAAAAATATACAGTACTAAAGTTGCTTTGGCCTCTTCTAACGCTTAACTCAAGCATTCTGAATTTGATTTGATCAGGAACTGCATATTTTGTTGTAAATTACACAAACACTTTCCTACCTGGCGACCACGATCGACGAGCGAGTTGACGAACGTGGGAAACCCATTTGTGGTGCCAGACCAAAAGCTTGGAGGCACTAAACGTTCATATTTCCCTTTTGTTAATCTGCATGATATGTTTTTGCGACTATAAATTCCTTTTCTTGAATAAAGAATGCCTTCTCTAATGAGAAACGTCCTACTTCAATGGCTTACATCAGGCCGACTGGATTCATGCCATGTACATCACAAGTTAGCCAAGCAGTACATGAGAAACCTATATTAACAAACTTCCCTGACAATATTCAATCTCTTTACCAGGCAGACTCACAGAATTCAGACAGTGGAGCTATTGGCTGAACCTAGTGAAATACGCCGAAGAAAGATTTTGAGTAAACATAACGAACAAACTGTGGTTATAAACATAACGAGATAACCCATGTTGTAAAAAACTTTCATTTATGAACTTGACGTTTCGTATGCTCCAACATTCATCTTCAGAAGTAACAGTTACCTAAACTACAATTAAATTTAAACACGAAAACTAATCAAAAAATAAGGAAAGCAATGAAAATGAAAAAGTAAATAAAGATAAACAGACTACGTTAAATCTGCTGGAAAAATATAAATGGCTAGAAGAAGAAGTTTCTCACTGCCAACATTTTCATTAAGCGCTGGTTTTAAATCGAAAATAAACAAGGTTTTCCAAATTTTACAATTGATATCAGTTTGTCCAGTGGCTAAAGTGTCAAAGTGATCCCATTTAATCCTGTGACCAGTTTGGATCATATGATCAGCAATGGCTGAAGAATGGCTGTTACTCGTCAGCGTTTTAAAATGTTCCGTTTTCATTATGTAAGAAAAAAAGGTCTGTTTTCGAGGCGAGAACATTCCGTGGTCTAAAGAACATTTGTGCACTAATCAAATGAATAATTGATTGATTGTTTAACTGAATGACAGTCAATTTTAACCCTATTTAGACTGGGCCTTTTTGGTCAATCTGTGACTGAGGAGGGCTCCTCGAACCCCCCCCCCCCCCCCATTTGTATATCTGGAACCAATAATGCTAGGTTCATGGATTTAACACACAATGATCATCTCCATACAGAGAAGCCCCACACCCAGTTTTGACTGGCCATGCCCAGTGATGACGTCACAGTGACGTCCTTTTCCCATTTTTTAATGTTTCTTATTATTTTTACACTTAGATACGTAAAATATCAAGAATATTGGTAAAGTCGTCTTTTTTTGTTATCCTTTCTTATGAACTAGTAACAAGGAAACACTTGTACAGCAATAAAAAGCAATAGGAAGCAATAAAATTTAACATTTGAAATGGTTGCCGCCATCTTGGATCTGCCATCTTGGATTTCCGTTTTCTTGTTAAAATTATAATTTAAAGCAACTTTCAAAGGGGAAAAATTTCAGAATGTATAAAAGAAGTATCAAACTAATGTTTATTACCCAAACAAATTACTTTGGAAGCGTTATTTGGAAAATAGAGCAGCATATTTGTCAAAGCAAACAAGTAACAAATTTTACCCCACCCCTCCCCCCAAATGTTCGATGTTGAAACATTTGGATGTTATTCAAAAGCTAGTCCCAAGCAAAGACCATTTAACAACAAAAAGCACTATAAGTGTAAAAACGCGATGTTATATTAAAACAAAAAATCACCATTTTTTAAATTTTCCAAAACCTATGTGTCAGAAACTGGTTGCCATGGCAACATGATTAATTACATGGACATGGTAATTGTAAAAAAGTATAAATCTAAATGAAAGGCTCATCGAACAGCTAAGGAAAATTTTAATGCCCAATATTTCGGTTAGGCAGAACTAACCTTCAGGGGCTACACTGAAGCTAACTAAAAATGAAAACAAACGGTTACAATATTTAAAAATAGGCAGTGTATGACTGCATGTGCCTAGTGATATGAAAACTAGTATCATCTGCAATGACTACATGATACAACAACAACAACAACAACAAGAAACTTTATTGTGAAATAAGTATCAACTGTAACAATTCATAATTGAACAAGAACTTCGGTTGCTCGCAAGTGTTGACAGATGGGTGACCAAAAAATCCTAATTAGTGCTGGTTTTGTTCGATTTCGCTGATATTTTAACACAATGAATCTTGAATGTTAAGGAATAGATTTTACTTTTGCCGATGTTTGGTGATATTAAAGGAGAAGTTGTATATCGCTGCGAAGTCAGCGTTTCAGATTACATTCCGGCTTTGCATAGCGAGCTTTTAAGCGTGATTGTCCAATCGGATATTTCTGTTTCAGAAGCAAAACCTACTTGAAAAGGTCATTTCAACGACCTTGCCATATATGTTATGTCTTCTCGGGATACGAAAATCAAACGAACATTGCTCTAAAGTGGTCTCGGGTTCTTGGCGAAAGAATACGAGAAAAACCAGAGTTACGGAAACACATGTATGCACGATAGTATGGTGCCTTGAGCTCTACGAGCACAAGGCACAAAAAGTGAAGGGGGACACTTGATGACATATTACACGTCCCCCCAAAAAACGTTAAAGGAGGACACTTCATGACATATTACACGAAAGGCAAGTGTTACGCACACGTATGCACGATAACATAGTGCCTTGAGCTCTACGAGCACTAGGCACAAAAATGATACAAGGAAAATTTGTGACATAACTGGTTGATGAAAATAGAAAAATAGTAGTAAAAGTGACGGTTACAAGTAGGTTATAAAAAA
>CM042758.1:22611304-22614850 GCA_022496165.2 Catalaphyllia jardinei | reverse complement strand
TGAAATTTTAGCCTAATAGGTTCTTTTGTTGGGGGCTTATACGCGGGCTTTTACCGTATCAGTTCTCTTGTACGTCTGTGGGTTATCCTGCAATTTCAACAATATTATGGTACCTACAATTGTAGGGAAGTTCCATTGTGTGGTCGTGGGCAAAGATTGACCTATCGGCCGCAAAGGCCACAGTAGCAGTAGTTGACGTTCTAATCAGGGACCTTATCCAATAGAACGATTTGTTTATCTACCTTTGCATGTTTTACCATCTCCACTGTATCCAGCTTTGCACAAGCAAAGATAAGAACCAAGAGTATTCTGGCAGTTGGCATTGACATCACAAACTCCAGCTGAAGCACTGCGCTCGTTGATTTCTGACAATAAAAAAAAACAAGAAGCAATGAAGACGAGCTATTCCTCAGTAGTAAATAAGGCTTACGAAAGTAACAAGTTTTGCTAGATTTCGACAAAAACACAAAATAAGAAACAAATTCTCACCTTGCAAATGCGTCGATTAAAGACATTACATTACAAAGGAAGAAAATTATTACTTAAGAAGTAAAGCAATGACAAAAAACTCCAATTGAGCTGTCTGTTTATGATGAAAAGCTTTATTTTTGTTAACATCCTCAAATAACACTTCCACGCATTGTAGTAACGCTCACTTGGTTAGCAGCGATCTCCGGTCATTTCAGCGAAGTGAACTTTACTAATTTCGCAAGTCGCTCACCCGACGAGTGATCAGTTAGTTGAAAGCTTGCTTGTATGCTCGGAGTCGAACGAGAGGGAGTAGTCTAGCCTTTCCAACTTTGACGCTAATTCGGGTAATCTTGCTGCAAGCGGCTGCAAGGCGTAATAACTGCAGTTTCTTTTGGGGGAAATTATTGGATTTTTTATTATAAAACAAATAAAGAAGCCTCAACTCTGCTGTGTTCTGTTGTAAAGCACTTAGGAATCGGTAGAGCACTCAAGAAGAAGGGAAAACTCTGGCTACGTCTCGTGTTTTCCCCTACACTTCTTCCGTGTTCTACTGCTTCCTGCATGCCTTACAATACAACAGAGTACAGTCGAGGCTTCTTTATTTGTTGAGTGATGTACTTTAAGAGACGCATTATAGGTTTAGCTTATTTAGATTATGCAGACCTTCCTGACCTCTGCAGGTTTTGCCATCTCCTGTGAATCTAACTTTACAAGAGCAAAGATATGATCCACGAGTATTCTGACAGTTGGCGTTGAAGTCACAGACTCGAACAGAAGCATTACACTCGTTGGTATCTAAAAAATATCAATAACAACGATGATAAAAGTACTTCCTAACTATGTGTGGACACCACAATTCACGAATTTCATTTTTATTTTGTTTATTCAATTACTATTTATATTCGTATATCTGGCCTTGTTTGGCCTTGCGCGGCTAATAAACAATATAGGAACATTAAGAGACCGTTTAAAACCAAAGAATGTCATTTAATATTAACCTCTTACTGGCCGAGCGGGAGGGCCGTACTGGGGAATATCGGCACCAAGTCCGTACAAAAACAACCGAGGTCCAATATTCCCCAGCGCGGCTCCAGCAAGATAGGTTACTAAGTATAACATGCCTGTTTTTAACTGGCTAGTTTTCATGAATAAAACAACTGCACACAGCCTATGACCGTTGGCGAAATCCCGACCGAGAAAGAACCAATCAGAAAGCTCGGATTTACCTCGACTACCTTACCATATCACAGAATCGTATTATTACATGTAATAACTAGGTTAGACCTCTGCCATTCTCGTAAGGGCAATCGTCATTCACCCTAGGGAATGGACTAAAACAGAGCGAAAACAAATCAAGTTTAAATTGTCATTTTCATATATTAGTATTACTTACCTAGAGTCGTCATGTCACAGTGAACAAGCACAATCTTTCCAATCTCGAAGAAATGCAGCCAGTACATGCCGTCAACAGCGTATTCTCCTTCACTCGCCTTGATTTTTTGGCAAGATTCTGCGGGCATTTCCGGAAGAGTACCGAGGCGGACTTGGAAAAGGTGAGAGATTTGATGTCAACAAGAAATAATCCTTGGAGAATTTCAAAAGGTAAAAGCAAAAGCAAAAGCAAAGACAAAGGAGACAAAACAAACTCGTGTAATATAAAATATCAAAATTAGTGTGGAAATTAAGATTGGGTCTATGAAATGAAAGCTGGTTTTCCGTAGGGTAGTAGCCACAAGCATAATCCCGCGACAGTCACACATGTAGTGCAGTGTTGATAAGCGCACAGGCCGCCCAAGCTCAGAAACCCACCGAACGATAACTCGCCGAAATGGCGTTAGATCGGCTTGAGGAGCTGGCAAATGACAAAAACTACAATACAGCAACAGGGTAGGTAGATTTTATTCACAAAATATAAGCAGAATTCAGTAAAACCGTTTCGTTCCCATACAAACCTTTATAAACTCAAACCTTCCAATCGTTGTAACACAACACCCCCATATGCTGCAAGGCGAGAGTCACGTTTCGCGTGGTCCAATTCGAATTCTATTGTTAGGTATTAGTATATGTCACAGGTCACGTTTCGCTGAACGTTCGCATAAAAGTAAAAAAACACACACACAATATAACTCCTCGTGTTGTGAGCTTGGGCCACCTGTGATAAGCGCCATTTGTTTGGACAACCTTTCCTAACATCATCGCAGTTACAACTGTTCGCTGGTGTAAACCAGTAGAATAACAATAATATTAGCCCAAGCTAAGCAAGTGTGTTAGATAAATGACGGTGATTGATGCGTTAAATTTAACGTTTCTGTTGCATAAATTTACCTCTGATTTGGTGTAATTTCTAGGAGAGTTGGGAACGAAATCTTCAGGGCCGGGTTGTTCAAAGCCCGATTCAGCTAACCCAGGGTTAGCGATAGCTTTGCTTCAGTTTTGTAACTTTTTGGTGTGGTGTTCTGTTTATATTGTTTGCCCTTTAGTTTTGAGCTGCAGTTTAATCTCAAAGTACACCAAAAATTTGAGCTGAAAAGCATTTTTAAACATGAATACCGCCGCCTGGTTAGCTCAGTTGGTAGAGCGCCGGACTGCTGTGCGGGACGTCGAGGGTTCGAGCCCCAGACCGAACCAACACTCAGGGTCTTAAAATAACTGAGGAGAACGTGCTGCCTTTGTAATTATATCTGCAACTTGTTAGACGTTCAGGTCTTCTCGGATAAGGACTTTCAACCGTAGGCCTCGTCTCCTGCATAATCGTAAAGAGCAGGGCGTGAAGTTCCCGGTGTTGTGGTCTGGCCTTTGTTGTGACTGTGAAATGCTCGGAGATATTAGCTCATACAGAGCTACTCTACAATCCGAGGGTAAATAAAGTATTCACTTCACTTCACACTTCACATGAAAACGTAATGCATCAGTTAACGTTTAACCCTGGGTTAACGTTAACCGCCTTTCGAACAACCCGGCCCAGGTCTGCTAAATCCTTCCTCGGTACGGTTGTTTAATTCACACGTGCTTTGGGAAATGACGTAATTAAAACTTTGGCATCTAACGTCACGATAACATTCCCGCAGGCACACA
>CM042758.1:22568804-22606304 GCA_022496165.2 Catalaphyllia jardinei | reverse complement strand
TTCCAAGCCCCTCAACAGAGTCCAAGCCCTAAGAGGTCCGTGTTTTGCACTGTGTCGAGGCAGGGAAGGAAAGGAGAATTGAGCGTTAAATACCAGTGTTTGCAAGCACCAAAGAAGGCTATCGGTCAAACGTTTTATCGCAGAACAGGTGCAGGATTATTGATGAAGAGACAAGTTCGCCACTTTTCTGAGCCAGATACATATCGAAAACACAAATTGCGCAATGTTGACATTTTTGACTTGGAAAAGCTACTGGCTTATAGGAGAACTGACGCAAGCGCCGGCACATAGGCATTACAGAAAGGATGAGTTGTTAAACCCCCTAGTAAATATCCCAACACATTTAATTTGTTTTTAAGTTTTAAGTCTTATGGGACACAAGGGATGGCGGTCCGCTGTTATATTCCATGATGAGGATTATATTTAGTGGAAAGAGGGGTGTTAAGGCCGAGGAAAGGGATGCACGAAACACACTTGACCCTTACAAGAGTAAAAGGGCCAAGAACGTACAAGCGCTTAGAGCTAATAACAGCCTGTTATCGGTGTTAATGCTGTAACAACCATGAGAATTCCTTTCTGTCGCAACAAATTTTATATTAAATAAAAAGTCGCTTATTTGTACTTGTCAGCTAGTTTATTAATTCATCGTCTGAAGCAGGAAAGGTTACAAAAGGCAATTAGTAATTGATTCACGAGGCAAAAGGTAACAATGCTACCTAAGAAATCAAAGCAGAAATTATTTCAACTATCGTTTGAAAAATTGAATCTAAAAATGACTACTCTTTAACTATCTGACATTAAGAAGCTTAATGATGACGTAACCAGCGCCATTATTAGCGCCAGCCTGATTGGATTGCTCCTTGCCACTGTTGTACGATCCACCACCACCTCCACAGGAGCTAGATCGGCTGCCACTGGCTCCCCCTGAATAGCCACCGCCTCCACCACCACCTCCTCCAGCTCCATTTGGTCCACCGCCGCCACCGAAACCACCTTCTACCTCATTCTGATTTGAACGACCTCCAACGCCGCCTGAAAATGATTGACATGATCATTAAATCAATATAATTAGAAGTAGAAATAATATGCAAACAGCCGTTACAAGCATGACAAAACAATGCATGAATCAACAACAACAACAATGAATCGTTGTTCTGTCATGTTTGTAACCGCAGTTTTTATATTATTTCTGTTTACGCTGAAATGGCCGAAGAATAAAAGGTTTTATAATTAGAATTATTATATCTCTAGGTTAGTACGCACGCTGTGATTGGTCAGGTACTCTCCCGCACGGCCCGCTAAAATTTAAAGGTGTTTGTGTTGCTAAACTGTTGCGTGATTTATCGCCAACATTCCTTAACTTATTTAGCAAGTTAAGGTTTCAAACTTTCTTTTACTCTAAATTGTGTGCTAAAGCGTAGTAACGACTTAAAAACGATCTCAAATTGACTCGTTTTGCTTTCGACCTGCTTCAGAAATTTGAAGCCTTTCCTCACGGATAAAAATCGTTGCCTAACTGGTCAGACACACAATAGAGATATAATAAATATCTTACTAACCTCTTCTTCTCGGCCCGTACTGTAAGCTACGGATCCTCGTTTTTTTCCCCTTCGATTCATGACCCGCGTGCTTCGCGCTTGGGCCATAAATGGAAGGGGGAAAAACTCGGTCCGTAACGTACGGTACGGACCTCGAACTCGGTTAGTAAGAGGTATGTACTATACTGAAAGATTCTTATTGGAAAACCTAAGTTTGATAAGCTAAGAAATTAAAAATTTCTCGTTAAGGTTGCTTGGTGAAATGCACCTCCTTTACAAATATCTGTTAAAAATAAAGTCCTAGTTTTTATATACTCCCCGCCATGCATGTGCAATTGAAATAAAGCCATTTGTTAATAATCTTTACCAGTTTCCTCCCTTAATTTAGGGAGAACTATGTAATTTATCTGCTATTTCATTACCTTTGTAAAATGATTTTCCTCCTTCGCCTCCAGTGCCTTTGGCACCACCAAAGTTCTGGTTTGAACGCCCATTCGTCTCAAATCCACCTCCACCTCCTCCAGAGTAATTATTGTCACCGTCCTCAGCTCCTTTGCCTCCCGACCCTCCTTGAAACTGCGATCCTCCATATCCGGAATTTCCGTTTTCAGTGGCGGCCCCATTACAGCGTGGGCTGTCTCCCTTCATTTTGTCCACACCACCGCCTCCACCGGCTAAAAAGAAAATCACAATCGGTCACGTTATTCCCGGTTTAATTTAAAACTTTCTACAGCCTCGCGTCTGGATAAAAACAAGATTTTTCTCAACGTCCGTCAAGGTCTGTAATCTTTCCTTTGTTTCAGGCTCTGACAACTGTCTTTTCACGTTCTAGAAGTATTCAGTGATTGTTCAAAGCCTACAGTTTTGTCCACTCAGTTTGTTAACACTAACCAGACTAACATAAACATGATCAGATAAATAAAGTGTGCCAAAGAACTCAAGCGGGTCATTGAGGTTCCAAAGAGATCGATCGCGGTCAAATTTATGGATCTAGACTATTCAAACGCTATTTGAAGTCACACGTCGGTGTCTTATCATCATTATTTTTAGCATAAAAATATGTGCGAAGATTTGTTACGAAATGACGGTCCTAAAGAATGAATGCCATTTTCCTAAGCCTTGTCTAAAGCTTTCTGCGGAACACTTACCGATCAATAGAGGAGTGTTGTCATCCGTGACCACGAAGCTTCCACCACCTCCCCCTGCTCCTCCAGACACAGTGTTTACTCCACCCTCCTGTCCAACAAGAATCTTCAGAACTTCGCCTCGTTTGAGATGGAAATTTCCTTTGACGCGGGCCCCACGTCCCCGCTTGCTCGCTACAAGAACATACATGTAGCAATACATTGTTTAGGAGAGGGTGATTTGACGGCACTAAATATGTTTTCAGTTTAAACGCTGAAGCAGATCCAGGAAATTCTGAAACGAGTTGGACGGCAAGTGAGGGGAGTATGTCTCTGAGCCCCCTCTCTCGCCAATACCTCTCTACTCCTCCTCTAATCTGTTTTGAATGGAGGGCAAATTGGTATAAAGACAGACTGTGCTATAAATATTTTCCTGGGAAATCCGTATAGGGAACAGAACTAAAAGAACCCATCAGAAATCAACTTTTACCGATGTGAGTAGCGTAGAATTTTTTCAAGGCGCGGATAACGAAAGCAAGGCTCCAGAGCCACCTGCCCCATTATTTTTAATACTTACAAGAGGTGAACTTGTCATATCCTCCAGCTGCTCCTGCGGCCTCCATTGTGTACATTCCAGTAGCAGGGACTTTCCAGAGCTGGACACCCTTGTTTACTGTGACCTGACCCTCGTGATCCTGGCCCTGGTAATGCATCCCCACGGAAATGGGACCCAGGCGCCCTGTGGTTCCAAGAGTAGTGAACTTCGCCATACTAAACACTATGGACGAAGGAAAATGACAAGTTAAACAAGGCTTAATCCAACAGTGAAGGAAATATGTGTGTTGTAAAAATAAAACATTAAATTTCCAGTACAATAAAGAAAAAATTAAAATTCGAATGTTCCAGAATATTGATGTAGAACTAACCACTGTAACGCTTGTTTACACTGTGATCTGGGTTGAAAATGACCCATTGCGTTACAAAATTCCTGAAGTATTTCTCGCACGAGGACTCCACGTACATCAACGATGGCAAGCGGTCAGGTTTGTCTTCCTCGGTGGTGATCTGGACCGAGCCGATGAATACAGGATGAGGAAACTCGTACCCAATCCACTGCATGCCAGGAGGGGCGGCTCCATTTGAGATCCATAGACTTTCAGGATTGTTATCGAATGCCATACTGGGAGGATAGCCTGCACAGGAGAAAGAAACATTGCTAATTAATCTATTAATCTCCAGCTTATAAAACTTTGGTCCATGACATGCAAGGCTTTAAATGTTTAAATCCAAAAGAGGAGTTGTTTGTTTTTTTGGTTTTTGTGCTGTGTTGTTTTGTTTTGTTTTGTTTCGTTTTGTTTTGTTTTTGTTTTGTTCGTTCGTTGGTTTGTTTGTTTCTGGGTTGTTGATTGTTTATCGGTTAGATAATAAATTCACTTAGCCTGGTTCACATTGTCATTAAACTAGGATTGTGATTTCGTTGTGGCGAGTTTCATAAAACACGTGTTCGTTGCACTGAACTTTTCTCATGGACAATAAAGTCTATCACACTCACCGGGTCCAAAATAGCTGCTAGCATAGCCTCTCTTCGGATCACTGTTCAGCTGTTTGGTGGAGGTTGCCGTATCATAAAACTTGATTCCTGAGATAACCCACAAGAAAGGCACATCGACAGCATTGCGAATTCGCCAGTAAGGATAGCTTCCATTGTTGAAGGGGCACTTGTCTGGGCAGAAACCCGTCTCGGAGTCGCATTCATGTTTGCCTGGTTAAAGAGATGACATACAGTAGGTTGTCAAACAATCTGAGAGAGCGCGAGATCTGGCATACCGGCGTATGAAAACTATCAAACACTTCAGAGACTTTTATCTGACGAACGGTGTCCATGCGGAGTAACATTTTGAAGTCGCCAAATTAAAGCAGGGCAGGTAGAGAAATCAGTCATTGGGAAACTGGGAAGGATGGAAGCCTACAGACAACTTACTATCATACAATGATGTCGCGAAACTCATGGCCTTCAATAATAACCAGAAATCAGTGTAATCTTATGTTTATGTTGCCTTTGAAAATGAAAGATTGCATTTTTAAATTTGATGTTAAGTCTGTTAAAGTTCGCTCTCACTTTTAAATAGATACTGCCGCCAGAATCGCTTTATTTCCTCGAAAGCTCTTATTAAACGCTTACTTAGTATTTCAGTAATTCTCAAAGAGATAAGGCACGCATGTAAGAAAGAAAATAAATAAAGAGCAACATGTCTCCTTGTGTTTGCATTGTTAAGTTCCTCCTATCATATAATCTGTTCTCAGAATTTCTATTAAATTTATTAAATTTGTAACAAAACAAGGTTATTAATTTCAGTTGTTATTTATATACATTCATGACGGGCTTATCAGACACGAAGCAAAGATGCCAGCTGTAAGCAATTTGTTGTTTGAACTGGAAACGATTGTCTGGCCTGGATTTAATCAATCAAAAAATTCAATCCTTTGATTCCGTGTGTTTTTTTTTTGCCATCTAGTGGGAATCGAAGCGTATCGTTTTTGTAGTGTTCAACAAATTAAGAAAAGTGTGTCTCCGAAAGATGCTATTAAAAGAGTTGTGCAAATCGTTCACTTGGATATGTCTTCAATGCGTGCAAGTTTTTGAGTTAAAGTGTTTAATTTTCGCAAGTAATTCAAAATTCTCGAGGAAATTACACACAAAAAAAATAGACCCGTGCAATCAATTTTGAAGTTAGCCGGGTTGAAATCAGGTCAACTGATATTTTTAATTTGAAAACAAATGTACACGTAACACTTAGTATGTCATTTACTGTGTCGGTTCGATCACATAGTAAAAGAGTAAGGCTGACAGAAATGTATATACGTACAACTGTTTCACAGTACCTCGCAACGACCCCTGTGCTTTCTGCTTAAGACGAACAAATCTCAATTATAAATTTCCGCTGATGCAAGCTACAGAGTTTCCAGTACCTTCCATTTTGAATCAAGGAAACCTAACAACACTAAAATCGTTTTTTCAGTAGCTTAGAAAGATGCATGCAGAAATTACCTTGGGTATACTGCTTGCAGATCGCAACTCTTCTTTCTCTGTATTTCTTGTCGGTGTGCCATTCCCAACTCGCACAATAACCAGGTTTGAACGGTCGATTCCAAGGAGGTATCACCAAATGCGCGTAAACGTTCGGATCCTTTTCGAAGCCAAATTCGCTTCCTTTGTGGAATTTTACCGTGGCGGTATTCTCAGATCCACCCATCAAAAATCCGCAAGAGAAACTTAGACTAGAAACTAGAATAAACGAAAGCGAGATTCTACTCGCCATGATTGCCTCAGTGAATCGCCGAACTGGAGGCTTTCACAGCAGATGATGATATTTTTGACTGTGTTATTGCCACGCTGGAAGAGTGCAAATGCGACTGTGATAGGCTGGTTTTTGCTAACGTGTAAGATTACCAAAATTAGTTCTGAATTTTAAAACATTTTCTTTTATTTCTGAATTTTTAACAGCGCTTTGCTGGCACATTGCTTCCGCAAAATGCGGGTCGCCAAGGAACGCAGCTGAGCCCGTGGTACCACCAGGGAATTGGACCGCGGTTGACGCTAAAGTTTCAAAGCACGTGGCGAAGGTTATTGTTTGTTTTAACAAAGAGTTTCTAAACCCGGAACCAATCCTTACGACTTAAAATGACTTAATTTGTTTAAGCCAAAGTATACTACTTGAAAGTGTTTTTCGCTCCGTTCGTGACGTTTTTCTGGACAACACGAATGACTCGTTTTGAAACTGAAAAAAAATCTAACCGATCTATGGTCATCGTGGAGCTTAGTAAACTACTTTAATAACTGTCTGCAAGGTGCTGTTAAATATTCAATACAGCATTAGTGCGAATCAAGCGAACAGGACAAAGACATCTCAAGATCTATTGCAGTAATGATAGAAAATTTACTCCGTTGAAAAAAGCTGCGAAACTGCGACATGATTATCATCCACCACTGGACGATTTAAATTTCCTTGCAAAGCTCGAAAGACCTTGCTTAAACTGTAAATGAAGAAAATTATATGCTGTAAAAGACTGCGTGGTTTATATTTTCGCTTCATTTCACTTCAATAGTCACAATCCATTGTGTGAAAAACGTGTTAAAAATATGTTAATTTTATTGAGAGACTTAGCCGGATCTTTTGTTCTAAAAGCCGACTCTTCTACTAATTAGTTGCTTTCAGGAGAAATTGTATTATGCACAGCAGTTTATTAAAGATAATGCTACACATTTTCTAAATCTCTCTCAATTGCTAGTTGGTTTAATTTGCTCGTGGTCTTAATCACCAGCCACAACAGAAGATTGAATTTGTTAAGCACCGTACAGAGGTCAGGATATTTCTTCCAAAAGAGATTTGAAAAAAGAGTAGCAGAACTCCAAGTATGGGGAGGCAGAGAATAAAGAATTGAACTAAGAATATTCAATGTGGTAAAGGGTCGTTAGTCTTTCGATAGTTAATACTGTATCTGAAACAATTGCTTTCAATAGTAGGAAGCGAAAAGCAGGAAAAAGGGGCAAATTTGTATAATCGGTTCCAGCCAACATTGTTAAAACCATTTGTTAGACGCCTCAGACATGCGAACAGCACTGCGTCTAGCTTAGTCCCAATACCGCGAAATCCCTATTGCATGGAACGCGCGTGGCCTGGGAACCCGTACAAACCTCCGTGTTATGACGACATTAGTTTCGTTGTTGCCTTGGAAACTAGGTTTTCAGTCCGTGACGCTTTTAACGACAAGCACTGCGTGACACTTGTAACGACTTTTACTGAAGCGTATAATAAACTTAGCAGGTATTACAGGTACCCGTCCAATTCATCATAACAACTAGCACTTCGCTAGACAGGTGGTTTACGCTAGAAGATCAAAAGATCAAAAGAGCATCACCATGGTGATACGCGGGATAAGGAAGCCATATATAAAGGCACTGTCGTTACCATAACAAGTGAAACAGTGGATAAAAGAAACTGATTTAATTTACATTTCTAAAATACTTTATCGCAGCAAAATAACGCGTTTTTTTCTTTTCCCAATTGCCAATAAAAGCTTAAGGTGGCAAATGTCTTGTACCAAGTTGTAGCTGCGTAAAATATTGTTTTCTACGCACAAGTTGTGAAGTTTATATACAATTTATAGTATTTCACAGCTTTCAATTTTTCCCCTGTCCCGTTGTTGAATTCAAATAAACTGTCAACTTCGTCTGGTCAACTCCATGTATAACTAGGGCCACAGAGCTTCCATTAGAGAGGAAATTAAAACACGGTAAAGGAAGTTACGGCGCACACACCATACTTCGATTATTCAGTGAGCTTTAATGAAGTGGATAGATTGATTTTCGTATTACGCTGTCTGTTATGCTCGGCTCACTGATTCCTCACTGAACACTTACGAACTGTAATGGCTTTCACTTTCATCACTGTACCCAGTTTCGCCATGTCTGCCGTCATGCCGTCTAGAGATCCAGCAGTAACTTCTGACATCATTTAATACTGAGGGTTTCATGCTGTCGAGTCGTAAGGTTGAAAATAGTCATGATGGCCACATAACCTGCCTTCAATCCTTGGCATTTCCAACTCAAAGAAATAAGTTAGAACAGAAAATTAGATTAGACTGAGAACAGTGGAAAAATGATTTGAACTTTTATCAGGCTTGCTAATCACTGTTAAGTCCTGTAAAGAAAACGCGGGTATTTATTTGAAAGTGGCTTACACGTAGCAGTGAAATATGATCCTCAACAATAAGAAATTTAAATCTAGTTTAAGCCAGAATAAGTCCAACAAAGATTGGAGATCTATAGTATAAACTGACGATTCAAATTAGTTTGTTGAAAAAAGGAAGCGTTTGTTAAATTAGCGTAACCATTATTATAAAAGCAGCGGGCACTGGAAGTAACATTCCTTGAGATTTTTCTAATTTGCCTGAATGGATGTAGTTGAATTCAAGTCCACAACACGGCCACATCATCTCTTAAGAATGCGGTGTGAATCTTTCTCGCTCCATGCATGCTTGACTCTATTTGCTTGAGTAACTTACTTAGCCACATGGATGAATTAACGCGAGGCATCAATCTGAAAAATTGAAAGTTGCACGTTTCTTAGTGACAAACAATTTTAGATCTCAAATATATCATAGAGATTTTTCTAAACTAAAAGAATCTACGTCGGTTTGTTATCAATGAATTAAAAGGTGAAAACTAAGCGCCGACCACCAAAAAGGAAATTAAGTTTGGCGGTATATCTAGTTGACCAATGGCGCGCCTTCTGGAATAATCCCTATTGTTCTCAGTGTTTTTATGTGCACGCTGTGCGTGCCCCTACGAGATGCCACCTGGAAAAAGACCCGTGATATTTGAAATAGCTATCTTAACTTGTTGACAGCGGGTAGGAGGGGATTCCTTGATTGGCCCTGGAATTGCGCGATTCTTTTCTAGCCCGGTCGCTGCGGGTCGGAATTGAAAACTACAACACTTCAGTTCAAGCTTAATAAATATCTGCGCCTGTGGTTAGCCATGACCGTGACTTGTTTTAAACGTGACTGATATTGCTTGTAGGTTCGATCAAATTCAGTGAAGCGAATTACTGTTTTGAAAGAACATTAACTGTATCCAATGACGCTAAAAATCTACGCCGTTGCCCTTCTCTGGATGGTGTAATGGTAAACAAAAATGGACGAATTTGAAAACCAGGTTGCAAAACAGTGTTTTTATTACATCGCGTTAGTTCTTGACTGTTTTATGACTGTGCAGTTGCTATGTTAAGCTTTATTTAGCTAGCTAGATTCAGCTACGTAAATACGTTAGTCAAAGGTGCAAGTTTACAGATGCCGCTTATATGCAAACAGGTGCCTAACTTTCGATCATTTGAGGGTTGTACTCCCTACAGGGGCTGTCAAAAATTCTTCACTCACTCAACTCCACCATACCAAACGAACCCCTCTCCGTTTGAACGCCTCTGTAATCAAGTGGCTTGAAACTAACACCAATCTGGGTGAAATCTGGTAGATTTCACCCTCTATGCTCCAGAAATTCTCTTTGTGCTTGGTCACCAGCCGAGAGATTTGAGAGCGAGTCCATTAAAATTACATCGAAGCTTTCGTTTTCTTTCAAGATGTCCATTCATGTGTGACTGTTCATTAGCACGCTGAGGAAGCTAGTGCAGTCCAGGTTCAACCTCCTTTCGTAGGATTAGCCATACCAATGAAAAAAGAGCTTCAAAATTTGGAATGACAAACATATGTTGTAGAGAGATTTGGTGAGCGTTGTTGTCAAATCAGTAGTTTAGGGGCTTGGCCGAGAGGTTTGACAATACAACATTATTTTCAAGAAACACGAAGTCTCGAACAAGGAAGTAATCAGATTTGGCCTTACAAGGTAAGTCTTCGATTATATGCCACTTAGCGTTTTATTTTGTATTTTATTGGACTCAGGTAACTGTAGCAGTTTAGTACTAAAGTTAAATTCTAAGGGAATTACAGAGTTGGATTAGAGTTATTGCAAGCATCTTGTAGAAATTAAATAGTTATATAAGAAAACTTTAAATATCGTTTTGATTATGGCGTATTTAACTCTAGCACGTATAATAATCTTGGAAAGTCTCACGTCTTTAGGTAGATAAGAAAAGTACTTGTACGATTAATTTTTCCTTTCTTGATAAGAGACTAAAGATACCAGTTCGGTTGGCGTTCACTAACGACGCGTTGTGTAGGAGTGTTTGTCAGCACCATGAAGTTAGATTATACCAAGAACACGAACGGAAATCAAAGGAGAATTACTTGATTTGAAAAGGATAATTGGGGTTAGGGAAAGAAAAATGTGACTATAATTATCAACCAGGAAACGGTATTGGGAGGGAGCTATGTTTACTTCTGAAATAGTGATTAATAAGTAAGTATCGTCATGTTTAACAGCGCCGTTCAAATTGTTTCCTTGTAGTTGATCGACTGGTTTACATATGGCATTCTTAGATTCGCAATTCAACAAGGCAAGTTTGTCTCAAATTAAGGTGAGTAAAGCGGAGTAAAGTTTGAACTTTTTTTTCCTGGCAAAACGGCCTGCTATTTCTGTAGTATCTTTTGATTTCGTGTCTTGTGCCACCGGGTGATTTGCTTGTACTGAAATGAAGCTTGTGTGAACTCCGCAAAGGTACAAGTGGACGTTTTTTCTTCTCAATCATTCAATCATATTAAAAAAGGATATACATCGCAATTATTCCTACAAGAGCGGAACATATATAGACCAGTTACTTTTGCATACGGTTTTTAAACAGAGTTTTGATATAATTAGATGTCCTCGGAAGACCTCTTGATTTTTTTTGGGACCAGTTTAGAATCGGCGTTTACTTTAAATATATGGGTAATTTCAGATTTTGCTTGCAGGGTAAATTTACTCATTTTTCATGTCTTTGATTTTCTTCTTTCCGGAAAGAGCCCGTTAATTATCCACCTAGATGTAAAATATTTGTTTGTTATTGAATGACACTGAGTACCCACATTTTGGGTCAAAACCAGGCAATCGAGGGTCAAAATCTTCTGACCCCTCTTATTCGGAACTTCGCGAGAATTCTCCCAAAATTTCAAAATATAGTTTTGATGATCTTGCAATCATTTTTGTGAGCCGTTCAGACTGTATTGCAAAAGTCAATACGCAGAAGGCAAAAAAGCTCTTGGCGAAATTAATGCGACAAGTTTCAGGATTTTTCGCTTTTCGAATGCGCTTTCAATTATGAATTAATCATTAAGTATCTTTCTATGTTCACTTGTCAGTAAAGCATTTATCACATGTGTTTTAAAAACAAAATTCTCATGATATCATTTTCTCCTTAAGAGAGACCTTTTACAGCGGTTGAAAATTTTGGCCATGTTTTGTTAAAGGGAAAAGACGATTCGAAACATCAATCAGCCAGATCTGTTAGGTCACCTGACACAGGCACTTTATTTCAATGAAATAAGAGGTCATACAGCCTTGCGAAGCGCTTGCACCGGGCGACACAGTTACCCTTAAGCTGTCGTTACAGACCAATATGACGTGCGCTAAGTCAGTCACATGGCCGATTTAAGTTTTCGCCACTAATTAAATAGTCATAAGTTAGCTTGCTTAACACTTTCTCAGGCAAACCAACTGAGAAGCGATTAGCCTTGGTTGTTATGTCGTTTATTTTGGCAACGGACTTGGGAACATATAAGCGATTGTTTTGCTTCCACTGTAAATTAATTAAGCAACAAACATTATTTTTCCACTGGGAATCACATGTAATGCATGAACTCTGATCGACTTGTCACCTTTACCGTAATTTAATTTGTACACTTGACTTTGCACTCTAATTGGGCTTTGTGACCCTTGCTAGCTATGAGGTAATGATTAGGTAAGGTGGTGAACTGCACTCATTGCAGTCGCTAACAGCAGATGCCCTTGATCAGTTGATTCACTTGGGCAACTTGCTCGCAGAGGCAAAACTAGTTCGTTGGAAATTTCGCCAAAGAAATTCACCCCGAATGTAGCCTATCTGCCCCAGTAGATGCTATAAACCTGTCCAATAATTCCAGACTCCAGGCTCAGATTTTTAAAGTATTTGTTTCGTTCAAAATTCGTGGATTTGAAAAGACGCCTGTTACAGAAACAGTAGACAGCCGCTATTTGAAGGTTAACTACAACAGAGGCTGGAAAAGGTAATTCTGTAAAAATATCTATGATGTAAATAATAGTTGGGGCATTTCGTTCTTTTGATCGCCGAAGAAAGTTGTTTGGACGTTTATTGACACCGGAACAACCTAATTTATTCGTTTCAAGGTTCCTTTCTTAATAACTTACTTGTCTTAAAGTATGACGTAACTAAAAATCAGGTCGTTCTGCTTCGGAAAAAAATGTAACTTGGAATTTGCAATTCGTTCCAATTTATTTAAACTTCAAACGGTCTTGACAGGAAAAGTTCGCATACATACGTAGAGTATCGATGGATTACAAATTTTGAATGCTTGTTTCAATTTTTGACACAGCACGCCCTTGCTTCACTTGGCTGTTGCAATCCCTGTCATGTTCTTGACAGATGTGTCTACTTCTCGATGCATATCATTTGCTTCGGTCACACTAACAAGTAATCGATTATCTACTTCAGTATATCGAGGAATTTATGGTTTGCTATCACATCAATTTCCTGACCTAAAATAGACAGCGTGTTTAATTAACTTAGGAAGCTAGCTTTGAAATTTGAACGCTATTGTTTCAAATTCTTCATCTTTCCCTTGGAAGACTGGATTCTTTTGTGGTGGTACATGAAGAAATTTTGCTAGAGTCATTGTTTGTATTTTGCCTCGTTAGCTCAAGACTTTCCTCGGGGAATGCCGGGAAGGGCTACACAAAAATTCTACATCGAAATTTGAAGCAACCAAAGAAATTAACTTTAAATTATGAGCGTTTAGGAAAAAAAAACTCCTTAAGAGTGCATATTCACCGGGGAAATGAGTCGTTTTCAACCCGATACTTACTAATATTTTCTCAAAACTTTATTTTCGCTTGTTAATTGATTGGGACACGAGAGTATTATAACTCTACAAAGGGCAATTTCTCGGCCTGTTTCAGTCATCTTCAGCAAAAGCGTGCTGCGGAGTGGAGTTTGGCAATCCTTAAATGGCTTTTGTGGAGAGCCAGATCTGTGCTGTCACCAAGAAACTTTTTACAGAAATTCTGAAAATGTTCTGCAATACAGTCAAATAAAGGAAAACTCCAACAAACAAACTGATTTTGAAGAGTTTGGGTTCCTGACCCCGAGAAAAACTATAGAAATCGTTTTGACTTAAAATTATGACTTATACCTTTCAGTTAGGACTTATTGTTGGGAAAGGCTACTAAAATATTTCAATAGATATCGCTCTATAAGCTTCAATTTGATTCAGATTTGAATTGTTTGTGATGTAATCGCCAGGCGCTGCATCTGTTGGATTAGAGACACCACTGAAGAAACAGCTTGTGAAACTTGGTGATTGGTGATATACTTTAACTCTTTGTGCTCGGTGATATAGAAGTTATTGCCCTTAAAAAATTTCAAAATTTGTGGTTCCAAAAGGCACATTAGTTCACATGTTCTTTGGAAAATATTGAGATTTGAATCTCACATTACAAGAATATCAAATGCTAAAATAGACCAATTTCGATATATTAAAATTCAGCCTAAAACGAAAAACTTCAGTACGAGGCTTTGGGGAATAATTAAAGAGTTTGTTTAGGCTGATTTTTAATGTATCGAAATAGGTTTATTTTCCTAGCTCAAATAGAGACCGAATTGCTTGCAAGTATCTCAACGTAAAAATTAGGTCAACTTCTATGTTCCTTTTTCGAAGGGTTGTGCACTGAAGAGAACGTCTGTGGCAAGCTGCAATGAGGGGTTGAAACTCTTCCATAAAGAACTGTTTCCTCCATTGCGACTAAATTAACCGATTTTACTTGATTCACTGAAGTGATGTGATTTTTAGCATTATTTTAAAAATTAAAGCCACAGTTTATTACACGATCGATGTATGCTGAACGTTTTAAAAGAACGTTTCCAAAATAACAGTTAATTATTGTAACACTGGGGATCACAACAGGCTAACACAAGATCACATAGCGGCCATAAACTCATAAATGTAATTGTTGCAGCCAAAAGATCTCATTTTAAAACAATTAAGTAGCAAGGTGTCGACAGAGAGTTTTGGTACTTTGGTGCCGTACATTTCCAAAGGTTTTAAAAGAAAGAACCCTTGAAGCTTAAAATTGAAGTAGCACCATTCTGTTCATTTAACTACAACGAATTAAAAAACTTAGTGATATAATGACAAAATAAGGTAGGAAAAAACAATTTTAAATGGCCAATTCCGACTTTTAAACAAAATGAAACGTTAAATACGAGATAGTCGTGGCTGTGTTGCACCCCCTTACTTTTTTCACCTAATGTGATCAAAACACCATGCAGAGTTGACTACAAATGATTTCTTACCAAACAAGATGCTTATGAACTCGGTAATCTGTTATCGTAGCATAGAGACAAACGATGCAGTCGCATCTCAGTTAGGACAAAAAATAAAGCATATCTGATTAACAAGACCATGGACATAGATGGAACTTGAATTTCGGGTATACGTTGCCTCCAAATAGAGAAAATATTCAAAATACATAGTATTGTGTTTTACAAATAACACTAATGATAAAACCACAACTTCATCATTTTTCGCACCGCATTTTTAATATTTCCTCTTTTGTACGTTTGCCCTAGTTTATCAGTGATATGGAAGAATTTTATAAAATGCTGGAGGAAGTGATTTGAGATCTTGATTTAACCAAGGATGTAATTGATAAGATAGTATAAGATATAGGATTAACTCACTTTTAAGGAAAGGAAAAAATGTGTCTAATCTGTAGTAATGGAATTCTAGCCCTGAAGTATCGATTTCTCTTCTTGAGGCCGCGTTTAACACATTCTCAACATTTTTTTTGACGCCCAAGCAGCATGTGGCATGCGGTGTTGCTACTAACACACAAATCAAACCTGCTGATGTCTACCATATATGGCAAAAGGTAAATAGTCAGGTTCAAGTCTGTGGCTACAGGTGGCCAAACTTGTTAGATGGCTTGACCAAGAGCGGGAATATGAGCGATCAATAACAAGAAAATCTAAATCGGAGTAACATAGATATTGCATTTTAGCCAGAATCGCATCAAAAATGAGAAGTGGGACGCAATGAATTTTCTAAGGTACTTGGAAAATTTAAGATCGTCTCTTGATTTTATTCCTGAAAAGGAGATATAGTGGCCGTGAAATGTTTTATTTGATGGAATGATTGCTATTGTTTTAGACAACGATCCGCGAGTTGAGTGGGAGAGTCACCGGCTGGAGTTGTGAGTCAATGATGCCCCATAGAGGTGAGATAAAACCTAATTTAAATTACACGAAAATTATTTAGCGTTTCATATTTGACGAGAAACTTTTCCTCTCTTTGAAGCCGCTTGCCTTAGCTGCTTGCCAAATAATTTATTAATTCACCACATTCCGTAACTTGTCATGCAAGCCCACCGTGATTATACAAGATGTTGCGATTTAACGAAGAACAAAAGTATATTCGTTGAAATTTGACGGAAAGCAAATCTGCCCATTTCTGGAAAGGACGTTTTTGTAAAATTTCTTTAGATAGAGATTTCGTAATATGGAAAAAGGAGATGAAGTTTGTCACATGAGCAATACAATGGAATATTTAATTGACTAAATATCAGGTGATGTTTGGATTGGCATTTCGAGATTTAGAGCCCAGATATTGCTCTTTTCCTTATCATGGTAAAATCTATATCAACAAAATAACATTACTATGGTATGAAATGAAGTATTCTCAGTTGCACTTTTATGCTTTTGTTTTGAGTAAAATAACTTTTTTGTTACTGTTTCTGTTGGAGTTATAACTATATCAAAATGAACTTATCTTTATGAAACAATTACTGAAGTTATTTCATTTGGCGTCAGCCGTTCCTTTGTAAAATACTGAGATTTGGTTTAAAATCGAATCTCAATTTGGATTTTTATCCAAAGATAGACACACAAGATATTTCCTTTGGGAAACATATGATTGGAAGAGACGAAAAAATATATCCTACGAAAAGCCACTAAAATATTGTAAATCGTCTTCGCTAGTAATAGCTAACATTTACATGATCTTTGTTCCGTTCTCTCTGTCTATCACGGAGATTGGATCTAAATTATGTAAATTAGCCACGAGGACAAAAATTACCGTTGGAACATTTAAACATTGTTATTTGAAATGTACTAATGCTGTCAAAATTTAGAATGATAACTCTTAAGAAGTTAAATTAAATCTTATGGACAAATCATAAAGAGCTCAATTAGAACTTTATCTGAAAATAACAAGGAATAACAAGGATAAACGAAACAGTTTGCTTCTTTTTCGCAATAAATTAGGCCAGGGGAAATTTGAGAGAGCTATAAGAAACACAACAGGTCTTTTCCAATTTGCTTCGATACCTTATTTTCTAAAATCTTAATTAATTATTTTCATAAATACTTCGCTTTTTTATGGTTGCATTCACTGTATGCGACCGTGCGATGTTCTACCTACACAGACAGGCACTTATGTCTGGCTTGACCAAAATTTTTAGTCACTATTAAACTCAGTTGAAACTGTGGTGAAGATATTGAACTTTCTCTCTCGTCAGAGTTAAACAGCAGTAGAAACCCAACAAAACCTAGAACACTTCGAATACAGTTCATTCCAGTAGAAAACAATGACAACAAATGGGTTGGAAGATTCTGGTATTGGAGCCGTCAACGAAGTCATTAAACCGTATTCCTTTGAAACGGATGGCCTCAGTAAAACATAGGCTATTTAATAAGGAAATATAAATGTTTCTAAATTATCATCAACTTTTCCTGATAAAGGACCGGGTGGAGTCAACCAACTTGGAGGTGTATTTGTCAATGGAAGACCGTTGCCCGACTACATGCGACACCGAATTGTTGAGTTGGCACACTGCGGAGTCCGACCTTCGGAGATCTCTCGGCAACTGCTCGTGTCTCACGGGTGTGTGAGCAAGATTCTGGGCAGATACTACGAGACAGGCTCGGTCAGACCCGGTGCTATAGGAGGCAGCAAACCAAAAGTCGCTACTCCGCGGGTGGTGTCGAAGATTCTGGCTTACAAGGAAGAAAATCCGTGCATTTTCGCGTGGGAAATAAGGAATAACCTGCTTAGTGACGGAGTCTGCGACAAAAGTAACGTGCCAAGCGTCAGCTCAATAAACAGAATTCTGCGCAATGCGGCGTCTGAGAAGGAACAACGCGTCGCCCACGAGAAGGCCAAACAGCACGTGCACCATCTTCAACAACAGATTCCTAACGCGCCTCAGATGAATGGTTTCCAAGCTCAGATTGGTTTTGCTATTCCACCCAACGGCCAAACAGCTCTACCCACAACTCTTCAGACTCTCCAGCAGCAGCTTCCGGCTCCCCATCCTATACCACAGCCTCCGACACCAGTCGAGAAATCCACGCACACCCAAGAGGTTGTGCAGAGCGTAGAAAAGAACGACAATGAACACCGTGGTACGCCACATAACGGTAAGAAGGTAGCTCTTAGTAGCTGGATATATCGACTTAGAAAAACTGTTCGTCAACAAGTAGTTCTTGACAATGTAGTGTTGTCATCTTTTGATCATTTTCCTGTATGTTGCAGTGTCGTGCTCTAATTATTAAAAAAAAAACGACAAATGAACTGCAGTAATCCTAGCTGTTCCACGACTGCATGCAGATGATTTGAAAAAAGTTCAGTAAATTTCATGAGTACTACAAGAAACTTGCTGCACTGTTGGTATTGCTGGCGTCTGTCTGTCTCGGGAGACAATGTATATAACTCTGCGCCATGTTTTAGTTAGTGGTTCAGTTGCAGCGCCTGATGGGGCTGTATAGGCTTGATACAAAGAAAGAGACAAAGGGGGTTCAAATTCTTCATGATTTTTTCTTTTAACAGGGATAGATCACACTGGAAAACCTGAAACTGAAGGCAAAGAGAATGGTCACACAGAAGGAGAGAATGGTTCACTTGGAGAAGAACGGAAACGAAAACACGATGAAACACCAGTGAACGGAGAACAGAAAGGCGAAGAAATCAAGCACGAGAACCATGATGCCACAACAGACGTGAATGGCAACGAAGGTCCAGACGCCAAGAGGAGAAAACTTGGATACATTGAAAACGGCCACAAGAATGAAATGGTGAGATTAAAAAAGTTATCCAAGTTGTAACTAACTAGCGTCCGTCAATGTGTACCAATCGATCATGAAAACAACAACAACAACAACAACAGCAACAACAAAGAGATAGCACTCAGACTGTGCGCTAAACCTACAAGCACTTTTCTTGTTTTTGTATATCTTTCAAGGATAGTTTATACTTACTCAATCCTTTTATCTTCCTTTTTTTGCTAGCCCGTGTACACGCGAGTGTCCCCCACGTGGATCAAATACAATCCCGTGATTCCGAGCGGATTTGCCATCGCAAGCAGTCTGAATGGCTTGAATGCAATTGCAGGCGATCTGAACGGATTGAACGTCAACGTAAACGGCATGGGAGGTTTGAACGGAGTCAACGGGTTAGGTGGCGTAGGCTCAGTTAATGGGTTGAACGGCATCGCACAGGTTAACGCTGTCGGTGGAATGAATGGCATGGGCAACGGGTTGGGAAATGGAATGGGCCTGATGAATGGGAACAACACCATCAATGGGATAAACGGAATAGCAGGTATTAGCACCATAAATGGTATCAACACACTGAGTAATATCAGCTGTCACAACGTCACTGGAATGAATTCCATTAACGGTATGCATTCTATGAATGGCTTGAACGGGCACAGCAATGGAGGTATGGCCCACCCGGGTATGGACCAGGATCGCACACTTGGACAGAATGGGATCAGCGGTCACCCTGAAAATGTCCATTGGTCTCCACCTTACCCAATGGTTTGTTTACCAGATTCAAACAATTCCAACGGAATGACTCAAAACAATGGGATCAACAAACAGGATTCATTTCCACAGCAGATTGCCTTTCAGATCACCAACACACCAAGACCGGACCTTCAGAACAATTCTGCCAACTCAACCACAGTGTGCACATCAGTTTTTGCACCAATTACTACGGCTACGCCACGTAATCATTCCCTCACCATGGCAAATCCACTGACCAATGGTATTCAAGCCATGCAGTTCTCTCGGCCGATGGCGACCGAGTTTACTCAACCAATAATGAAGATAATGGGACCTGCCACATTCCTCCCCCTAAGACCGTCAGGCATAACTTCCCTTGATACAATAACGCATGGATGAACTAAACGGCAATGAAAATTGTAATGCAGTAAACGCCTTTCAGGAAGTTGAAACACAACTCCGTTACCACGGAGTTGGGCGCCGCGACAAGCATTTTTGTGAAAATGTGCAACTCCCATTTACGTATGTATTCAGTAATTTTTACCCTTCAATCGTACCAGCAAGATGCAACATTTACGTCGTATTATGGACACAAAGTTCATTGTCATCGTTTAGACGGAAAAGAGAATTGCATAACGAAGGATTGCTCCAAGCTATTATTATCCACAATATACGGTAAATGACACTATTTATCAAAGGATTAAAAGTTATTTATTCGATTTCGATCATCTTCGTAAGGAGGTAAGTAATGTATAGTTTAGTAAAAATTCTAACAATCGTTTTAATCAGTTAGACATTTATATGAGTTAGGACTAATCAAATAGAACTAGAACGGAAGCAATTTTCCGCTTTGGCAGTTGAGATCTTTAAAATCAAAAAACCTGTCAGCATTACCCGTTATGTTTACCTGCGCGCTGAAACCAAAGAGAATTAGTTTAATTTTAATCTTCATATTTTAGTACGTTTAATGTTCAAACAAATCGCATATAGAATAGTAACTAAATAGCACCCGCCACAATTACTGACCACTTACTAATAGAGAGTGAGGTCTTCACGGTAAAATTTTAAGCCGAGACCTCGCCGTATTGAGATTCACCCGAAAAGACCGAAGGTTTGAGGCTAATGGTTTGCTTATTATATGGCTGCTTCTCTCAAAGACTGGGAACAACCGAATTCACGAATTTAATCGGCTGAAATCGATATTCAAAGCGGTATGGAGTTTAATTTCCCCATCTTAGACCGGCATCAATACCGGTAATGTATTGCTGTGAAAAAGTTCCAAACTAAAATGCAAAAATAGTGACTACTTTCTTCCAACAATATTTATTTATCGAATTTCCAATAAGCCTGATCTGATGAGAAAAGAGTAAAGAGTAAGCTTTGGCAGGATTAAGTTCAGCTCATCGCCGTTTGCAAGCAAAATGTCAGTTAACTACAAGCCAGTTACATTAAAGGAATTAAATTGTTCTTGTTTGCCATATTAAACATCTTATTTACTGAGCTTAGTCCAGGCTGTTGAGAGAATCTTGACCTCGGTCGTTTGTACAGACCTCACTGCGTTCGGTCTGTACTTACGACCTCGGTCAACATTCTCCTATACAGACCTCCTGTTCGGTTAAGAGCTAAATAATGCCGCGGCCCTAGAATGACTCATTCAGCGCGCGGGTTGTATCAATTAGAAATACAAGACATATAATAAGATGCATTAAAAAAAATCAACTCACAAAATTTTCTAATCTAACAAATTTTCACTTTTAACCGAGTTTGTTGCTTCCGTTTTAAAAGAAAGCCTTAGTCGGTGACAAATCGTCCTTTAAGAATGCAACGCATTTAGCATGTGATAATTGGCTACGTTAGATATATCAGTATTCTGACATGGTTGCGAGGCGTTCAGGGCAAATTTTAATATTCTTGATATTTAGTGTGTTTTCTTTGTATCGAGGTCTCGTTTGGAAATTGAGACACAAACGAAACTTAGGAAATGTGTAACTTTGACCCGAAGGACTCGGAACCATGTTAGAATATTGATGTATTGAACGCAGTCTTTTATGGCAACGCTACGCGTGCAAATTGCCTTATCTACAATAATCAACATAATGGTTTTCACATTACAAGGGCTGAGTTTTTAGGGGCGGGAGATGTAGGTAAAACACTTGATCAGGAGTTTTTGTCAAATGTCTTAGTCTTTGTGCTTTTCTGGCCAAATCCTTTATCTTCAAATGTTTTCCAAGTGGTGTTCATAAAAATGTTAGGTCTGCTAAGAATATCTTGTATTAAGGTTATTTTGACTTTTTCGCCTCGTATATCATGACTTATTTTGTCAAGCCATGTAATCGGCAAACCGTGAAGAGATTCCAGATGCCAATCAAGAAATCACTGACGTGCGCCATTAGCATAGCTTGTTACAACCTGCTTTTCTAATTCAGATCTGTCGATTTATTTATTTGTTTGTTTCATTAGTTGTTTATTTGTTTCGTTTATTTCTTGATTAACACTGATCAACCACAAAAATGTGGTGGAGTTTAATTCTAACCACAGTATGGCGTTTTGCTGCTAAATTGGCCCACCAGCTTTATTTTTCCTTGCCAAAATAACGAAATAACGTCAGCCTTTGTTGTCCTAAAGTAATTAAGACGAAAAGGCCGAAAAGTATTAACGAAGGGTGTATTATGCAATGATATCCACCAAGGCCAATTACCCCATTATACAATGAATCTATATTCAAGCATACTAATTGAAGCCATAATCAGTAACCTGCACACTGTTTGGTTCACTCTAGGTTATAACGTAAGCACAACTTAGAAAAGATATTTCCACAGTTATCGCAAAACTAAATAACGAAGTTGTCGTTTAAATCTCTGTTCACATAGCGTTTAAAGCACTTATCTTAAATACTTAACATTGTTTATAACTGGTTAGTAGAGCAAGCGCAAGTATGTTTTCTGTGTACAAAACAGAAGTTCTTTATCGAACAAAATTTCAATAAGGAGGCGAAATATGATATACAGAAACCCTCAACTTTTCGCTCAACATTGTTTCGTTGCAAGTTTTGGGTTGATCGATCTTTCGCGTTTTTCACGTTGCGTGATATCCTTGTCGTGCGACAGAAATGTTTGCTGCAGGTTGAAGAACGTTGTTACGAAACGTAGAGCGCGGGTCTACATTGAGAAACAAATTTTTGTTTTGTTGCTCGTTTTTCATCAAACTTACAACTTGTCTTGAACCCACCCAAGCAAATGAATCAATCAGAACACTGCATTTCTTCAACCCGTAACAACTGTTTTTGTTGCACGACAAGTCGACCACGCATGGTGAAAAACGCGAAGCATCGACCCAATACTTGCAACGAAACAATGTTGCGCGACAAGATTAGAGCTTCTGTATTTCGTATTTCGCCGCCTTAAAAGCTCTCTTTTGATTGGGTTAAGAGAAGGACGTTGTATTGGTTAGGTCGGAAGCCAATTACAGGAAAGCTTTTATACGGTACGCGTAGAAATTAGAATCGTAGAATCTAGAATCGTAGCTTTAGAAACCCTTTTTTTGTCTATTTCCTGCTTGCTTCCTAAATCCAAACTCAACTTTCATGCATGCACAGCTAAATCAGGCTGAGTGGCAAGGAAGTGTAAATTGATATTGATTAAGGACATTTCTTCTTCAACTTCTTTTGTCCCGATTCAAGCGACTATACAAAAGAAAAGCAATCATAACCTGAACCATAAAAAGTAAATTTTCGAAATAACCTTTAAATTTCAGAAAGAGTTCCTTGGTCCAGTTATAAAAGCAAGCATCGAAAGAACGCGTTCAAGCTTTTTCTGAAAACTGAAACTTTCTGAAGACTGTTGTTGGTGGAACAAGGAAAGTTCCAGTTTCCATTGATGGTTATTCTACTTAGAGCGCTTCTGTTCTTTTAGTTCAGTTTCCATCCTGTACGTATCTACTTATCAGAAGTTAAATTAGTTTGATTTATAAATAAATTTTGGGTCTATTAGCTGAGCAATTTACACTTCAGTGCCACGCTCTCACTGATATCTCAGTTGTATAAACGTACTTAGCTCTTTGTTATTATTTAATTAACGTACAGCCCAACCACTGCGTCATGCTAGGCATGCCGGGTAATATGGCGGCTAGCCCGCTAGGGAACTGGACCGAGAATGTACAAAGTTTACCAAGAGAGAATATATTTTTCCATAACGCATTATATATCAGGTTTTAATTTGTGTTCTTATAGAGCATTGTTCTAAATAATATCCTTACGTTATTTTTGTTGTTGTATATGACAAATTTCGATTTTTAAACTTCTTTCAAAGGGATTTTTCATTTGTCAAACCGAGTGAATTTCTTTACCTGGTATGTTGTGGACACCAGTGTTAAAATGGCTTTCAAAACTTCTTCTGGAGGCTCAATTTCGTATAATAGCGAATTTTGCTTGCCAGGAAGTTTGACTAGTTATCCAGGGAAAATCTTAATAAATGTTGAGTTTCTCTACATATAACTTATATAGACAACACCATCACCACCACCAACAACAACAACAACAACAAGAACTGGGAGAAAGGCATAATGTTTCGAAAGAAGTTTAAGAATCTGTTATTTATTTCAATTGTTGAAAAAAAGTATATTGTTTGTTAGAGAAACCAAAGAAAATTTTAGATTTTAAATTTTAAAACATTACAATCCTTGGGGTTGTGTATCGATAAAGACGAAATGTGTAAAGATCATTGAAGGAGCTTAATGAAAATCATTAAAACGATGCTCTTGTGTCATGATATCAGTTTTCCATTGGCCTTCCAAGACCCATTTCACTCGCTGTACCATAACATTGTCTACCGAACGGGAAACACACGAGTTTTCAGCCAATACCATCACTGTTAAACTGACCAATCACTTTAAACAAGACCAGACTTTTGACACCGTCGACTAGCAAACATTAGTATAAACTAAAACAGTGGATAGCGTTGAAGGCGCGCTCTGATTGGCTAGTCAAACTCCGCCGGAATATCCTTTGCTATTTACCTCGGAGTAACTCGGGAAAAAATGGCGTCCCGGCTTGCATCCGTGACAAAAGTGAAGAAATCATCCAAATTAATTTTTTTTAGTGTATATTATCTCACTGTTTTAGTATACGATTCGCGGCTCCGTAAATACCCACCGCTAGCCACCGACACTGAGCTGAATAGTTGCTAACTGACTCACTTGACTCAACAACAGTTTTTTGCAAAACCGCCCCAATCTGGACGATCACACAAGGCAAACTTCTGGTACTCCTGGGCCCAAATCAATTGCTTATTTTTTACTAATAAGTAAATCGGTCATACATGACAAATCTACCCTCTCATACACTAACCCACTGACTTGACGATTGGCTTGAACATTTAAGACCATCAAGCTATTGCACTACGTATTATGTTACGTCAATTAAGAAAACACGCACTTGTTTACGTACTTGTATGGGTAGCATTTTGGAATGTGCCAAACAATGAAGCTTTGGAAGTTAGCGGTGGTTACAATTGTGCAATTTGTCACACGCAACTGAGTGCATGGGAGTATGTGCAAACAGCACATTTGTCAGTGGCGGATCCAGACCTTGAGCTAAGGCGGGGGGGGGGGGGGGGCGGTCTTGATTTTCTTGCCTTGCTGGCCTTTTCCCTGCTGTTATTTCTTCTTTTTTTACCCAAAATAAGGGGGGCGGCCCCCCCGGGCCCCTCCCCTAGATGCGCCACTGAATGTAACCTCCCAAATGAATCATCCCATGATCGGAAGTGGGTGGCTACATCTTAACACGTTAGCTGAATCCTTCTTGGGCAAGGCATCCGTTTATGGGAGTTTCACAAAGTGTTTTTGTTTGTTAGGGCAAATGTCTTGTTTTCTTGTCATGTCGCTTGAACCATCACTTTGCATGTCAGCGGAGTTTCCACTTTATTATGGTTCGTGGGATCATAGACCCGTGCAAAAGTAGGATCGAGGGGGGAGGGGTGGACACATGTCATGCAAAGGCAAAAACCGACAAAGACGGCAATTGTGCGGGTTTGCTTTTATTTGTGTATTGGAATTTGCAAGGGCGTGCATTAATTCACTATGGAAAGTTCCATCAATGAATAAATTATTTAGGAATGTTTTACGAAATACATCCATGTCTATTTAAAAATCAATAAAATGAGACTAGCATTCAGAGTAAGTCGTAAAAGTAATTCAGTCCTTGTCCAATCTCCCAGATAGAGATCCCCACCTCCAGTTCCTTAGCGAGATCCAGCCGTACCTGGACGGACTGAGAAAACAAAAGAAATATCCAGTTAAGGTATTTTGAGTTATTTTGCCCATCAGGGTGCAAAATTGCAAAATAATAGCTTACTAAGGAGATAAAAATAAACCATAAAGGAACAAGGATGGTTCAGGATGGAGAAGATTAACACGGATTCTAAACGACGATGTCGAAAAATTTAGGCTAAAGTTTTCAAGATGTGTTTAGCGTGACGTAACACCTTTAGACAAATGCATGCAATTCTCTGTAACAAACTCATTTATACTCCAGTCAGGAGTGGAGAGAGGCACTGCGAGAGTAAAGTGACTTGCTCAAGAACACAAAACAGTGACCCGGCCAAGGCTTCAACACAGACTGCTCGATTGGGAGCTAGTCCAGCGCTCTACTCACAACAACCCTCCTAATTAAATTAAAAAAAAACATTTTAGAAAAAGGAAAAAAGCGAGACTTAAGGCCACTAAAGTAACAATCAATTACCTTCAATGTTGGAAAGAACACAGTGTGATGAGTTCCCGCGGAGCTTTTGAGTAAACAGAAAATAATGGAGTGAGAGGGAAAACCTGATATGAGATGACTTATGACTACGCAGAGAGAGTGTAAGAAGCGTAAAAAAAACCGTTACACTTAGACACACATTTTGTTTAATAATGACCCGATTCACTTAAATATAGTGGCACCCCGCTATAACGAAGACCCCGTTATAGCGAACAACATTAGAAAGCTCGGCAGAATTACAGTAAAATGTGGAAACGAACCCCCGCTATAACGAATAGATTTTGAAGGTCCCCATAACGAATATTGTGATACTTTTTTTGGCGAAACGTGGAACTTTGTTTGTGTAGAGACAGATCGGGAAGATGATCACTAAACGACATCGATGATTATCCACAGGTGTTACTTTTACTTCTAAATTTTAACGTTTTAAATTGAAAGTACTGAATTTTCGCTAAGTTTAAATTACCCCGCTATAACGAATATTTTTGCTGTTAACCAGATAATTAACTATAACGGAGTCTCCGCAATAACGAAGACCTCGCTAAAACGAACGTTTTTTCGGTACCGTGGATTAAGGAATGCGCTTTAAACAGTTTCTAAATATGTGAAATACATTTTAGAATTGCTTTTAGTCACTGATTTCTTTTATGACAAGTAAACAACTTGGGTAATCTTCAGAGATATTAAATGTTACTTTTTCAGCGCATCACTACATCATAAGCAAGCAGTGTTTCTTCATAAGAAATAAGACTGGAAGACGGTTAAGAAAAAGAAAAGAAAGAAGATGTTGACCGAGCTATAGCTAGACTTACTTACGTGAATTTAAAAGAATGTTCTGCCACGCCTTCTTCCCAGACCAGTTTTTCTGTTTTGTGTTTCGTCAACAATTCAATAAATCTAGCAAGAAGAGTGACCAAAAAGTTAAAATCTCAAACTTATTCTCGTTATTGACTATATCTACATTTTGTATAGTATTTTATTTGCGAGAATTGGACGGTAGATTGGGACACTATCCAATCCCCTACTTGTTGATTAAATATTAGATTCTCATCAGCCTTCCAAGGAGAAACTACTGAGTTTTCGGTCACTCTTTGTCGCCTATATTTGGCCGCAGATTGTGAGTATGTGCGCCATTATTGGTCTCCAGCTGCTAGGTTAGGTGAACGGTCGCAAAGGGCTTAAATTCAAACATCGCTCTTTCCATCAACAAGCAATTGTGCAGTTTGGTATAGCTTTGCTTTGAGAGCTTGCTCTCGAAACCATCAGAGGTTATTCCGCGACTGTAGTCTGCAAGTAAACATGACTCACCTTATTCCTAAGATGGCTGTGTTTCCAAATTTTCCATCATTGGCATGAGTAAAATGGAAGAAATTAAAAACAACAAAATAAGCTATGGAAGATGGGCTGAATCTATTACTTCACTTGAAACCGAGAAGACTGTGTTTGAATAGAAAGAGAAATATACACGTACATCCCAACTGAACTGTCCTGGCTTAAAAACAGCAACAACAACAACAACAACAACTTTATTTATAGTATAAATTCGGCACAAGAAAGACTGTTCCGCAAATAGCATTGCTAGTCTGGGCGGAACAATCATACAAAGAACAAATGAAAATGAAAAATTAATAGTAAATCTAAAAATGAATAATAAATTTACAATAGGAGACTTACATAATTTTTGAACAGATTGTACCAGATTATTAAATCGTTAAAACGTTAACATAATGAAGAACTCAAGTTCAATTGTACGTTTTTAGGGCAGAGGTAACAACAACAACAACAACAACAACAATATTTATTAACTCACACTTAAGACAAGTTACAGAGGATCGTCATATACATCACAGGTTACTTAAAGAGAATAATTAGGAAATTTACTTAATTAATTGGAGCCTAGAGGTCAAAGGAACCGTAAGGTTTTCGAGTTGACCCTTAGTAACCATTTACAGTTAATTTTAGTAAAAAGAAAATAAGGAGCAACAGGAGGAAAGAGACCAGACCCAGTTAATAATACATATGTTTGATACTATTAATTTAAAATGCTTTTATGCAACTCCTAAGAGTATTGTTTAAACAGTAGATATTGTTTTACTTCTTTGGCAAAGGAGAATGTACTGAGATCTTTCAAGTAAGAAGGGATATCATGCCAGAGGTCAATCGCCTTATAGGCAAACATTTGTTTCCCAGTGTTGGTTCCAATATATGGTTTGCAGAAGTTTTGATTTGATGCGTACCTTGTGTTGTACGTATGTCGGCCTTGGCATATTGAAATAAGTTATCAAACACCTTTGGTAAGAACCCTTTATGCCACATATGCGTAATTTGGGACCATAGGCAGAATTGAAACACGAAACGCAACCTAAAGTTGGTAGGCATAAGCGGTTTTAAAAGTCTAAAAAGATAATTCGGAGTCAGATCAAAACTACAAAACAAACAGCAGTGATAAACATATTGCACATTTTTTGATCAAGACTTGACGTTTCCTATGTTATACTCATACATATGCATTTTCAAAAGTAATCGTTGAAATTTAAAAGAGCTATTTATATCTAGCAGTGGTGAAGGGGTCTGGAACCTAGATTAAGCAAATACTTAACAGTAAACTAGACAAGGATAAACTAGTCAGAGTAAATTAATAAAGCATCAGCTTAATTTTGACTAATTTCGGAGTTACTTTGACTTTGCATTTTTTACCCTCAATGACTGGTTTCAAACAAAAAGAAAAGGGAAAAAAAAGAAAAGAAAAGAAAAAAACGAGCTAAAAAACAAAACAAAACAAACAAACATGTACCACTTCTTTGAAAGCCAAAATTCTTCATGACCCGCTCGTACACGTTTTTCCCCGCTCTATGCCAGCTGTGTGGCTGCACACAGCGTGGCTGTTCTTATGATTGTCTACAGCAATTACCTAACGGCTTTGATTTCTTAACTTTCAACTAAAAACCACGCAAACACAAAGAAACATTGTTGTCTAAAATTCTCACGTACGTTCTCCTCCCATTGCTGTGAAGTCCTGGCCGTAGAAGTTGAGGCCCATAAGAATTTTTGAACGCTGTTTTCCTTTTTCTGGACTTAGTGTTAGAATGCAGTCTTTTATCCATTGCAGAGGTGCATTGGGCCCTGGTCTAAATTAAACAAAAACGTCTGATGTAAGTAAGTATACACTCGTCTCGGAGTTCTCGTTTGTACCGGAACATTTGGACTTCTCGGTCCACAAGCTCATTATTGTCTACGCTATGATTGATAAGGTTACGAAGAAACGCCAAGTACTTAACAATTTAGCCTGTTCCAGGCTCTCTGTCAGTGGAGGATTGAAAAAGCGGGCGGGCGACGAGTGGGGTCTGCTCGCTTTTTCGATCGTCCCCACCGACCGAGAGCCTGGAACAGGCTATTAACAATTAGTAGAAATTTACCGTAGTGTATTGTGAATCCGTGAATTTGATTGGCTAAATTACCGTTTTCTATCTGCTGATAGTCAAGTTACGCATCAGCGCACATTGCGCATCACGTTTAAACCTGATGTAACGTAATAAAACAGTCCTTTTCTACGCGTTACTTGAGTTTTTTTCTTTTTATGCAATGAGACTACGGTAAATTTATACTACAACAATTAGACTACTCGCCCTCGTTTTCTACGAACGATAGTCAACTCGGCTGCGCCTCGTTGACTATCTGCTCATGGAAAACTCGGGCTCGTAGTCAAATTGTTAATTAGATTATGAGCTCGAGACTTCTATCACGTATAGAAATCGAGAGCGAATAATCTAATTGTTTAAGTATAAATCTACTAGTCGTTCAAAACTTTATCTAAATCCTGTTCACAGGCACTTCGAAAACGCCAACAAAACGGCCCTCATTTTCCCGACAAGACTACACTGCTACGCTACTCACTATCTATCACATATTAGTATAAATCTACAAGCGTTCTATCATGAATGCACGAATGCTGTTCTCAGATTGGCTACGCTACTCACTAGCTATTATGATAGCTAGTGAGTAGCGTAGCAGTGTACTCTCTGTCGGCTCTGCGCACAGCCAATCAGAGAACCGCATTCGTGATAGAACGCTAGTAGATTTATACTAAAGTATGATAGCGTATTACATTGCAGGTTTTGGCTGTGTAGCTTAAAACAACAACAACAACAACAAAAATATTCTGATTGAATCCTCGACAGGAAAAGAAATAGCAGCGGCTGTACATTTACTACAATATCATACAAACCCTACACAGCCCGTAAAGTACAAAGAAAAGCCATATTTTTCAATATTTTTCCCTGGACATGTACTACTAACAACATAGCGTATGCCAGGTTTGAACATGTGAGAGCTTTTCTGTACGTTTTTATGAGCACTGTTTTAACAGTGGTTCAAAAATTGTACATATAAATATTTAGTATATGCCACACAAGTGAATAGTACTTTTCACGCGCCCTGATTGGCTAGCTCGGAGGTGAATAATTTTAAATAATTTCTATCATTTCGATTCCTAGAGTTGCTTTTCTTGCTTATTTCTCCTTTGTACCAGAATAGTGTGACTAAAGATTGTTGTTGTTTTTGTTATGGGTAAATGAACCAGTCGCCATCTACAGAGGATAACGATTGTAAAATAGCATTTACTACTCAATAGTATAACACCAATGAGTAGTTCAGTTTAAGTGTCTCAGTTTTTCCTCGTTTTTAGCGCGCTCAGAGAATTACGAGTCTCGAAAAACATTCGCGGGAATATTCATATGCCCGGTATTCATGTACTGGAACTAGCTTGCAATGGAGGCTGCGTGACTGTTAGATATCTCGGGTAATTCTTATGGTCAAAACTTACCGAAAATCGGAGATTCGCCTAGTTTACCTGTTTTCATAACAAAATAAGAAAACAGGCTGAAGCTTGCCGACAATTTAACTACCAACAGCAATTGCTGTACTCTTTGAAGCCAATAGAATTATTTTAATTTTATTTTTTTATGATAATTTTATCTTGTATAATTATAAGCTAACATAGGATATTCATACACATTTAGTTTTTATCATTTTTCTGTAAATTTCCAAGTTTTATTAGTGCCGTGTGTCCCCAACTAGTCTTTCTAGGCTAAATACATTGACACTCAAATAAAGGTTTTACTTTACTTACTTTACTTACTTATGTAGGGGAAGATCATTAAAAAGAGATTAATGCTACCCGCATTAGCCTCCGTTTCAAGCTAGTTCCGGTCCTATAACGAGAATACGAATACAGGCTACCAGTATTACCTGCAAAGCCATTCAGTAATGTGCACTATTGCATTGAGCTTCATATTAAAAGGTTAAGAGGACTTGTAGGTGTACTACCTTCCATGAGACGAATAATCATAAGTCATGAGACTAAAGCCATCCAGCACTGGCGCCAACAGCTCAAAGTCGTGCTTGTCAAAAGCTCCTGGCTTATTACTATAAAAGAAAAACAAAACAAGATAAGCACGAGATACAAATGAACGAACTGACGTGGCGTCACCAATGATCAAAATGAGCTACCAGCACTCTACGTTTTTTCTCCCAGATTTTTCGGGAGTCCTCAGTACTTGTCTAGCAACTGATGATTTATAGGGGGAGGGGGGGGGGGGGGGGGCGCTCAAAAAAATCCAATCGACGCCCTTCTCCTAGAGGCTAATATATTGCACTTTCCTACACAACATTCAGGTAACTGAGAGCCGGCATAAAGGCTATGGGTAATCTGAAATAGTGTCCTGGATTTTGCTTTATTTATTGGAAGCTGCACATGCAAAATTGATAAAGCTCACCCAGCATAA
This sequence comes from Catalaphyllia jardinei, assembly GCA_022496165.2. Classification (NCBI taxonomy): domain Eukaryota; kingdom Metazoa; phylum Cnidaria; class Anthozoa; order Scleractinia; family Caryophylliidae; genus Catalaphyllia; species Catalaphyllia jardinei. The sequence goes on along the minus strand of CM042758.1, from coordinate 22,574,618 downwards.
AACGGTGGAGGAATCACTAGAATAATCTTGAGTTTTTCTTTATGAAGAGAATCAGCCATTTTACTGACCAAAAGATACAAGTCCCTGAAAAACAAATGGAAAGAAATTATAATGTGTAGGACTCTTTTTTTTTGTTGAAATGTTTTCTCCCCATATCTTTTATTAATACTCTGATCCAAGTTCCTTGTGACCGCAAATAATTAAAAAACAACAACAACAACAACAACAACAACAACAACAATAATGATTTTCAAGTACTGAATTCCTGTTCCTGATGTCTCTAGTTTTGTCATCACACCACTATTAACAATTGACTCTACGTATTCTTTCATGATGCCCAAGTCCGAGAAACAACTTTCGTAAGAACACCTTTACAAGAAGATGCCAAAGGTTCTCTGGTGTAGTTCTTACTCTTTGGTATCTCCACGATATTGACTCCATACTTCAAGAGTAAGGCCATCAAAGCTATTTGCCTAAAAGAAAAAAAAAACTACACTCGGTGCATTGACCACGTAAGTACATTATGTCTTCTATGAATCACCATTTAATACATGTATAATTATAGGTGGAGCAGCCGAACCAGACGTTTTTTGAAAATACCATTTTTTCAGCCATGATATTAAAATCGATAGAAACACAGAATCTGCATGAACTATTGGCGTAATTGTTGTGGAGTAAAAAGGATTTTAGTGTTGATAATCAAAATAACACGATTTTGTTTGTTTATAAAAATAAATTTAAAAAAAAAAACAATCATCCGTGTTTCTTTTGAGTTGAAGAAGTCACTTGACTAAGAGAGTTTGCAATAAATTTGGAAAACCTGTGGAAACACTCGTCTCCAGCTCAGCAATTCTCGTTCCCTATACTCAGCCTATAACTTGATAAAACCCTCAACACCTTTTCCTATTTTAACACTTGGCTAGTAATGTGTGCACAACAATTTTTAACTGCTGCCTCGCTTAAATGGAAGGTGGTTGCCTGGGGTATCCAGGGGCTTCCCCTGTGTCCAGCCAGCCCCCAGATAGAATACAGCCCCCATGGCTGGCAAATCTCCGCAACCCAGCCATGAGCACCCATTCCAAGCACCTATCAACACTGATTAGATCAGTAGAACGAAGAATAAAAAAACATGGGGGTGGGGAGGGTGGGGAAATCCTTGACAAAAACTGCTTCAAACCGCTCAGGACTGAAACACCCGCTCCAAAACTGCACTGAAACACGAACATCGAGCTGCAACGTTCCATGTGAGCCTGCACTTGTGAGATCGACCACCGGCCAGACACGCACTAAGTTTGTGGTGGCTAACTTTCTTAAATTTGACATTTAACTAAAATGCTAAGCAAACATTGCAGGAACTGACCTGAAGGAAAGAGACTATTGTGTCGACAAGAGACTGCAAGGCAGTGTCACTGGAGAAAATTATGTGATAGTCATTGAGTGTCCATTGGTCAAACAGTATTCTGGGAACTAAATACAGATTGATAATACAATATCATTTTCAATACATCTGTAGTAGATGGCAGAGTTTATAAACCATTGCCCATAAAGCCACCACCACCAAGCAGGCTTGAGATGGAACCCACAGAGGAAGTGGAAGAGATAGAGGCCACGGAACAGCTGTAGAAAGCATATGGAGGGGGAGATACACAAGGAGGCAGACCTCAACTGGCAACAGTTGGAAAGACAGTCACAAAAACAGGGAGGGATGGAGAGACTTCCTTAAGGACCTATGCCCTCCCCCCCCCCATCCCCCTCCCAACAGGGTGCAGGGGTTTAAGTCAAGCAAGTCAGTCAGAGATTAAGTGCACCTGACTTACAGCGGTAATTGTAAATCACACACAACCTTCAGTGCAAAAAACGGTTAGACAAAACTTGAGTTTTGGTAGACGTCAATCATCTCCGCCTCCTTGCTGACTGTATACATTACTATACAAAATCTACCTGAAAAAATAAGTGAACAAATTATTTCTGCACGTATTCGACCTGGAATTACAGGGCTGGCGGACTGAACAAGACGTAAATGTCTTGAAAACCTTATAATAAGGTAATAATTTATAAGTTTTATAGAATTAAGTATTGTTCAGTCTGTAGCCCCAAGAAAAATACATGCAGAAATAATTTGTTTGTGTGTATATTTGCTTGCTCTCGGGGTCATTCATGCATGCGAAGGGCCGTTAAAACCAGACAAATGCCTGTTTCCATTTATAGATTTCAAGGATGTAGTTAGTGAGCTAGCCAGAGTTAGCCTTACATGCCGAAAGTAAAATGATTATTTTTACGAGTGGACCACTGGAAGGTTTCACTTATTTTTTCAGGTAAATTTTTTATAGCAATGTATACAGCCGGCAAGGAGGCAGAGATTATTGACGTCCACCAAAACTCAAGTTTTGTCTAGACTTTTTTTGCACTGAAGGTCGTGTGCGATTGATAACCGTATCTCACCTATTTTCACATGTTGGCCACCTTTTCGAACCTCCGACATCCACCCTAAGACATTTTTAAATGCATTTCTTTTAATATCATTATCTTAATCATGCCTTTAATGCATCTAGGGCGACAGGCAAAAAAAATCACTATACCTGTAAATGTATTCTCAAAAGAAAGAATGGTACCCCAAAAACGTTCCACAAGCTAGCAAACAGATGGAGAGCATGGGGCCCTTTGCCTTTTAAAATGGTTAGTCTGGTCTTTGGAGTAATGAGACTAGCTGATTTGGGATTGAGCCCTAGCACATGTAGGGATTGTGGTGTACTTGTGCAATACACTTTAATCCCACAGAGCCTCTACCCACTCAGAGACAAACAGCAGGTTAGCTTCCTTTGGGTAATTGTACTGTTGTCTGAATAAATGTCAAGTGGCCCATCAGGCCAGTGCTTAATTCTCTACTTTTTGTAGCATGAAGAGACTAAAACTATTTCCATTCCCCCCCTGGATGGGATGCTAGTCAATTGCAGGGTTACTCCCAGCATTAAGTTCACTGGTAGCCATTTATACACCTGGACAGAGAGAGGTACTGTGAGAGTAAACTGTCTTGCCCAAGGATACACACAATGTCCCCAATTAAGGTTGTAACCTGTGCTCCTCAATATGGAGGCGAGTGTGTTTACCAATTGAGACAAACACAGTCCTTCCTGAGTCAAATGTATATGTATAGTACTGGTCACTAAACCTACATTATTGATGCTAAACTGTTATTACATGTACATACACGTGTGAGACATTGAATAGATATAATTGTAATTTTGCTTACAAAATCAGTACCTTGATCAATGTCATGTGTGCCTTCTATTGCAAAGGTGCCTGTTCTCCTGTTTAGCAAAATTTATAAAATGAGTTACATGACTGCACAATCATGCAAAATTAAAGATGAAATTACCCATCAGAAGTCCATAATATTTTAAAAGTAATTGCATTGTATTGTATTCTATAATAAATATTATATTTTATATAATAATAACCCGTTATTCTGGCATTTTGATTGGTTCTCGCCTATGATCTATTAGAGGACAGATGCACGATTGACGTCATCATTACAAAGTTTTTCCTTCTGCCGTTTTAAAATGGTGGAAACTTTTGACAATTAGGATAATATTTGACGTGACTGGGCAAAAGATAAGGTACAAAAAAGTCTTGCCAGGGCATTGAACAGGTTTGAGAAGCCAGAAAACAAAATATAAAGCTGTTTCTTTTAGAAAATGATACAGAAATAATTTTCTAGCAGCCTCAGTTGGCAGTTGAGCGAGGCTAAACCACACACAAACTTGGTCTTTGTAAGCCAAGAAACATTGCTTTATCTCAAATTTAACAAACCCAATAAACAAATTAAATGTTTCTGAGATTAATTTATTTAAAAAATTCAACTTTTCCCAGTGTCAAAACAACTGTTGACACAATGACTGATGTCAGGAATGAAACATCAAAACATCACTTCTTAACATAGGTAAAATAAAATACATAACCTTGCTTTCCGATGCGAATGTTCCTGTCCGTTTCAGGGCACAGCAGCGAGCTAAGTATAGCTAACCATAGCTCACAATCTACAGTATCGCAGCTAAAATGTGCCTCCGACACCATATCAAGCTGATTTGAGAATTACCAACCACAGAGGACAAAAATCTCCACTGTCATTTACGCTCCTTTCATTTATAACTCGAATCAAATGGCCTCTACGTTGACCGCAACCACAAGTTTTCCGAGGGTATTTTTTCAACTCCTGTAATTTTCAAGGCAACGTCCAAGCTTTTTACTCACAGGGCTGCTCCAATGATAAAAACGGACTTGATTTTTCCAGCATTTTCTTCAAGATTTGTAGATTTCGCATTTCAATTCTGCTGTCCCTGACAGAATAACCTCTAGTACAAACATGTATGGCTCAAAGCGCATGGTAAATTTCTGTTAAGTAAAACTTCCTGAAGAAGCTTATGATTAATTTCTAGTCTAGATGTACAGGGCTGTGCTGTAGAGGCACCTTTGGCCACTGAGGCAAGTACTGTTTGCTGGAAAAGCCTATTTATTTCATAATTTTATAAGCTTGGGTGCTGGGGACCCACGATTTTCATGATTAGGAACCTCTGAGCTTTTCATATTTTTTTTTAGACCACAGCCTTGTTGAAATAGTGTTAAATCAAATAATTTAACAGGTTTTACAATTTCATTTTGCAGACTGCTCCTACTCATTAAAAATAAATTAATTTAAAGTTATTGTATTTTTTTTCTTAAAATCAAATGTTTCTATTTTTTTACAATTGCTGTAATTTTTTAACATTTCAAATCCAGGGTTTACCTTCGTTTGACTTGGAGCCACACTGGAGAGACATACGTAAACTTTGAACTAAATATTTTTGCTACATCATAACCATGAGAGTTCCACTGAAATAAAAAAAATAAGGAATTACAAGACTAGCGACTGATCAATAATTCATTTAGTGAAAATTGTTCCTTAAAACTAAACCACAAAATGATGTTCACTTAAATGCTAAATATTCTTCCAAAATAAAAGATTTTGACAGTTATAGGTATTCCTACATGTATGCCTAATGAAAAATAAAATACATTTTTCAACTGACAAGTCAACAGTGACTGCAAATATCACAGTTTTGCTTCAATAAAGTAAGACCCAATCCAGGCTAGTGGGATGTCACCGACTGTGTAACTTCTACTGACAACAGAGACTATGGGTGCATTTCTTTGGGGTGATCTGGGTCAGGATCAGTGATCCAAGATTTGTCTGGATCTTGGCACATCAGAGGAACCAATGAATACATGGCCAGAGTGGATTCACCCGTTCCTTTGATGCATCATGATCCAGACAGATCTTGGATCACTGATCCGGATCCACATTACCCCAAAGGACGTAGCCTATGTTCTCCAAATATCAGGTCTGTTAGTAAAACCTCTTGTCCAAGTTGTGATTCCGATCCAGGCATGAGAGAAATTAGATTATAACTGCTTCAAACACTTACTGGAGTCACATATACCAGGACCTCTCCACCAAAGTTGACTTCTGTGAGGTTTTTGTAATATAAACTGTGGAACTTGATGATATCTCTTGTTCTTGGATTTTCCACCACCAGCCCTCTTGTGGTGACATTTGTGTGTGGTGGTCGTGACTGAAAAGGATTGATTTTTAGACCCATCTGTTACAGGATGATCCTAATTTCTAGACAACTGGGAGAGTCTTGGGCTAAGCAGACCTTTATTATAGACCTCACTGATAGACATACTACATGTAACAATAATTCAAATAAAATGAAAACTCTTTGCTTAATTCTGATGACTGGGATTGTACGTCCAAAAATGAATTTAACACTTTCT
>CM042758.1:22551304-22563804 GCA_022496165.2 Catalaphyllia jardinei | reverse complement strand
AAAAAAGTTGCACTTAACCTCAATGCAGGTATTTTAAGAGGCCAGCTCACCCAACTTTAGGCTATTTCAGTTCTTATTAGTTTCATCATCAAAACGGTTTTTAAAAACATTGTAAAAAAAAAACACAACAACAACAACAAACAAACAAAGAGAAACTCAAAAGAAACAAAAAAGCCAAAATGGGGCATGGATGGGCCAAATTACCTAGAAGTTTAAAACGGACAACAGTTAGGATAAACTTGAAAACTTTCGGCCTGACTTTAATCAAGCTTTAGTCAATTTGATAGGTGGCCGGATTAGGCTTGTAAAAAGATTGCTGCTCATCCAGTTGAATATTAAAATAATTGTCGGCAAAAATGAACAGAAATACCTAATGCTGTGACCTAGCCTCTTCAACTTGCTCTACGAGCGCCTTAACGACACTGATCGACTATATAAAAAAGCCAATAAGAAGAAAGAACAATTCATTTATTGTTGTTCTAACTTGCATGTTTGGTGTTCGTTGTTGCTGTTGAATTGTTCTTCAGTAATGTTTTCTTCACTCTCTGCAACGAACTGAATTAGAATCGCTTTGTCGTATTGTTAAAACCGAAATGTAAACACAGAACCAGTTCGTTGAGTAGATTTCCTTAACGCAAAATAGAAGTGGAAATCAGTTGAAAACCACGAAAATGGCTTTGAACTGTCCGTTACATGAGATACTAACTCCTACTGTTCGTTCACATAAGCTACAGAGTTTAACGTTTACATAATTTTTTTTTTGTACTTTTGTTGTTCGCTTTCCGCGTTCTTTTTTTTTTCCTTTTTATTACAAAAGCTAGCTTCAAACAAAATGCTTAACATAAAAAGGGTATTTTCAATAAATTCGTAACAAGTGTTATTTACAATTACTTTTCTGCAGCACATGCTTTTCTTGGTCAACCAAACTATACCTTAAAAAGAGTAAATATGTCAACCAGGATTCCCATTACCCGGCAATATGCATCTCAAGCTGCTGTTGAACAATAAACGTCCAAAACGAATTCAGCTTTTGGCAATATATCCTTACATAAAATAATACAAAACTGTCAAAAACTTTCTTAGTGAATTTCACAAAAAAGGCTTTCTCATCTATCTACAAAATTTGTTATGTTATACTAATTTCATCTTGTTAAATATGTGTTAATCTATTTTTTTAACTTTTCTTATACTTTCAAAGATAATTCAACAAATAGTTTGAGTTTTCATCCGCATGATAAATAAGATACCACTATGTTTAAACACAAAAATAAATCTCTTCGTGGAACGACGATATATGAATATGAAATTCCTCTCACCAAATATTGCACGTAAATATCATTTTCGTTTAAATTATCAGCAATTTCTTACAAATTCATCAGAACGTAGACTAAATAGTATCACATCGTTTTGACAACCATGCATGTTTTGTTTATTTACAAGCAGCGCTGAAATTGTTCCACGTCTTTCGCGGTAATGAGTCAATCGTTAGCCAATGAAAAACGTTTCAACAGATACAGCGCCAACGGGTAACCTCTACAATTGGAATAAATCGTTCTCAAATTGTGGAAACACTTGGTTCAGTTCAAAATTTGTTGAAACAACCTAGCAGGAGATCAGTCACTTTGGTCTTACAACTTCCCGTGCTCTGACAATTTCAGTCAAGTCACCTCCTCAGCCAGAATACACGAAAAAAAGTTCAGCCATGTCGCTGACACCTCAGAGTCCAAATGGTGGCAAGCACCCAACTTTTTTTTTTGTTTGCGCTATTCAGTGTTTTCAAACAAACGTTCTGTCCCATTATTTTCCAACAATTAAGAAAATACGAAAAAGTTGATCCAATTGATGAAAAAGGTCAGGATTCCTTTAAAATCTGAGCATAAAAAACTAACTAACCTTTATAAAAGAATAATCTCTATTTTGTAACATTAGTTGTTTTTCCCCTTATATTAATTTAATAAAAGACATCCTTTTCTGATATGTCAAAGGGAAAAACTTGGCTCATGAACACTTGTACAGTGGCACACTGTCTTAAACTAAACACATTTGTTGCCAAAACCAAATAAACAAACGTCCGCACACATTAACAAGAAACGGAATAAATCAAACAATCTCAGAATCGAGGAAAATAACACTTATACTCTTTCCTTTGACTTACTGAACAATAAATTGCCGTTTCACACAATTTCACCCTTGTAATTCCCCTCTGGAAGCATACCCGCTTTCACACCTTCAGTGATAATGCAAAACCCGCCAGAGCTTGACGTGTTGTCCCTACACACCTACTTAGGCAATTTCCAAGTTATCGATTACCTCCGTTTCAAAACCAGTTCTCCTGCAAAACTTTTCTGGGTCGATTTGCACGAAAATAAAAAATTCAGGTGAAACACGTTTTATCTGAATAGTTTGCAAAGTAGGCTAGTTTTGACACAGATGCAAAAGGCAACACAGGAGTGGTCCACCAGTGTGAAATCATGCTTCCTCCAAAATCGACAGTCTTCATTATACTCTTTCGTAATCGGTAATTATATCTAAAGGTCCCTTATATCTACATGTACACAGTGCTACGACCACAAAAATAGAAGTCCTGTTTCCAAAAGTAAACCCGAAATCCCTGAAATAGTGGTTATCCACCAACACCCTCAACCTACCCCACCCTACACGGAATATCATTATCAGGCCATTATCTTTAAATTTCAGGGCATCAGGAAACGACTATTGCCTCACTAAAACCTCCTTAACGCATGCCAGTCCCACCAGACATAAACGTCATCGTGTCTCCCTGACTACTCGTAGCCAAGGTCGACTGCACGTGGCTACTTCCTGGAACTGAAGAAGCCGCTGATGGCCAAGGCTCCGCGGTTGGCCTCAGCCCAGATGACATGGCGACCTGTGTAGTGTCAGGATACTGCGCCTGCTCAGCAGGGGATTGCCAAGACCGCTGAAAGCCTCCCATGGGTTGTTGAGTTGGCCAAAAGTCAGTACTATTTGGAAGACGGACGCCACTGCCAGTCGGAGATGAGTAGCGCCGCTGACCTCTCATTGCAAAGCCTTGAGGCTTTGGTGCCCATGGCTCAAAAGGTGAAGACGGCGGTCTAGAGATAAAAATTCGGAGTCATTTCTCGTGAATCTGGATCGCCATTATGATTGTGGGGAGACGACAAAGAAAGGGAGTATGCTAAGTAAGTGTATTTGTAAACAGTATCCATTTTTTAGCTCTTGTTGGAAACAAAACAAGCTTCTGTGAAGTATATATGAAATCATTCATATTTGTACTGCGGATATAGATGAAAGTGAAGAGTGATCATCGCAGTAAATTTTCCAATTTAAGGAATTGGAAATATGAATGATTTCATATATACTTCACACCAATTCACTGCACGGGAAGATATGAACTCAATAAATTGACCTCGCTCCCAATGTGTGGCTTCATAGCTCAGTTGGTAGAGCATCGCACCGGTATCGCGAAGGTCACGGGTTCGAATCCCGTTGAAGCCCTGATTTTTTTCAGGCTTCTTCTTTCCAATTGCTTAAATTGGAAAATTTACTGCGATGATCACTCTTCACTTTCAAAACAAGCTTCTCTTGGTAATCGCTAGGTCTATGTCATATCACTCGTTTTCATATTTCGAACTCGTGATAAGATACGAGCAACTGTATACCGAAGGTAGTGACAGGCAAACCGAGGCACCTGCCTCAGTTATAAGACACTTTTGGCGCAAAAATAATGATACAAACAAATAACAGTGCTTTTTTTCTGGCTTCGGCCCTGTACATGTTATCTTCATATCTTCACTGGTATATATATAACTGTAGTTTTGAACATCGTGCAACAAGACGTCTTCCAGAATACACTTAATCGAACACAAACGCAATTACCCGTAACTTTGTTGCATCCCTCGTGATTCCTCCACAGCTTTATCGGGTAATGCCGTGGGCCGAGGGCCTTGTCGCCGACCACTCATCCCACCCATACCAAAAGGTGTTCTGCCGTCCGTCTGACCTTCCACCGGAACCTCTTCTGAAGAACTGGAACCCGAACGCACAGACGACAGACTGCTGGCCGAGGAGAGCCTACCAGACTGGTTGGATCCGTAAAAGTTGTCCCACGATTGACCTTGGCTTGGAGCTCTTTGTTTCCAGTCCTCGGCAGACATCTGACGGCCATATCGACCATAACCTCCCTGAAATGACAAATGCCATTTACAAAATTGCATACTTCGTTTTTGTAACACAGTCAAGTTTCAGTCCGGCCAAAATTTGACCCTTTGTACTACGCTTCGAATTGCGCGTCCACATTATTCTAAGATCGGTTAAAATCTTTATTTTAACCTACGTAGAAGGTGTTTCCCAGTGTTTGCTCACCCCAGGCACGCCTATTCGGTCACCCGTTTGCTCTCTCACATGTTCAATCTCTGCGCCTGGAACAGAAAAGGGAACGTCTACCACGTAGGCTATCATTATTTTCCCGTTTGATGAACTCGTTTGATGTCGTATATAAGTCAGACCTTAATGTGTTGGCAAACCACCAAGACACTGACTTAGCTTAGCCATGCAACCGCAGGCAAACCGGAGTGAGAGGTAGCCCCAAACAAGTCTACAGGTGTTTTTGAGAGACGGGCGTGGACCGAAAGTAAAAAAAAAAACGTCACACTGGGTGTAGATCACATTTAAATTAAAGTCAGCACGCAAAAACAAAAGTGAAAGATTCCGCTGGGACTGGTAGTTGAAATCAAATGACGCTATCGTGCAAAAAAAGAGCTAAAATGAAAACTTTCCGACTCAGTTAGTTGGGGTGAAAACGAGTTTAAGGCAAGAATATGAAATTCTGGGTGAAATCGGTGGTTCCAAAACGTCTCTAATGTAACCTAATGAGTACAGACATAGCTAACCTGTTGGTACTGCCACGGTTTACCAGTTCCGTCACCGTGTTTTCCCGGGCCGGGCTTTTTCCCATCAGGAATAGGCGAGCCAGGAAATTTTGGCTGGGCATTCCCCTGCAGAAGCATCTCATTGATGTATTGAGTGGCAGTGCTACCATACAGTCTGCTGAGATTGTGACCCTGGGCAGGGGCCGACGGCATGTCTAACACAGCGGAGCTGGGCTGGGTGCTTCCCTCTTGCTTGAACTTCTGCTGCAGGAAAAAGATGTGTTCGCGATACTTGTAGACCTGAAGAGAGAGGGAGAGGAAAAAAGGCATTTATTGGGATTTCGTACAGAGAAAAGGAATTACGCTACAGCTTTAAATCAATACTTCTGTTACATTCATTCAGTTTCAGCATTTTGCAGTTGCTACGATGTCTTGAGATTTTTACTGACTTACTTATATTGATGTAGATGCAGGATCAATATACTATCTATGTCCAGGTGGAATGGCCGAGTGGCTAGATTTGAAATATGGATGTCTTTTGTTCAAATCTTACACCCTACCGCTATATGTTTTTTATGTTCTATTTGCAATATTTGTTTATTTCATCTACCCTCGATTAGCGCAACAGTGCTTTATTAATACTTTTGACAATGACATAAAATTATTTAATATCTATTTTATTATTATTGTTTTTAAAACTCTGGTAGCTAACCAAAGCAACTTCATATTTAGGCACGTTTGACATCTAATGATTCTAATTTCAAATGCACCACGCCAATCTAATGCTAAATTCCCTTTGAAGTTCTAGCCTTTTCTAATCGACAGTTCAGAAACGTACAGGATTCCCTTTTGGCCAAGCGGTTTAACAACAGTATAAATTACAGTTATTCCTACCTGTTCTTGAAGTGATGAGATACGAGACTGCGCATTCTCTAGGTCTCGTTTCAGTTTGTCTTTTAATGAAAGCACGCGTTCTTTCTCTTTCCGTTCGTTCAGAAATTCTTCACGGTATGATTCATTCTGTCCAAAAATGCATAAAACAAAACGAAATAGTCAAGGTGTGCTTAAGTACTCATCAGTAGCGAACCATAACTGTAAAATCTACGTGTATCCCATAAAGCTAGCGAATGGAAAGGCTAGAAAAGATTGTTGTTGTTGTTGTTGGTGGTGTTATTTGCTCACGGCTGTTGCTGTTGCTGTTGTTGTTGCTGTTGCTATTAATACGTTGTTGCTGCTGTTTGCTGTTGCTGTTGTTGTAGCTGCTGTTGCAGTAATACCATTTGCGCCGTCTTGGTATGAGAGACATAGTGGCCTTATCCTGCCTAGGAGCTATTGTCTTGTGTGACTTCAGTCCAACAGGGCCTCTATACTTACGGGTGTAAATAAATGATTAGGAGCCAAATTGTAAGGCAGCCTGAGAAAAAACTTGTAAGGGTGGCCTGTCGCAGACAGTTAGTCAATTCATGGCCCACGGTCGGCTTTGAAATAGTTAATCTGTGTCAATCCTTACCTGTCTCTGCAGTGCAATCAACTGCTCGATGCTTGGCAAGCCGTTCTCGTGAATAAGTTTCTTCAGTCTCTTGAAGTCGTCAATCTGGTCTTCTTGATCACAGTGGTATCGGACATATTCTTCACTTTTAACCTGTTTAGCATTAAACAAACCAGCCATAGATTTTTGGCCATTAAGGTGGCTCCCTAGAGTTATTACGAACATCGTCCTTATAGAACGCGAGTTAGAAAACGAAACTTAGTTAATTTCCCTTTAAGTTTTCCTCCGTAGAGACGTGACAAGCCTAAGAACGTCTGCATGGGAGGCTTAGATTTTCCAGCAAGGGTACTGTTAAAATAAGCCATATATTTTGGTTGTCAATTTTTGAATTAAGGCCGTTACCATGGCAACATCTCATCTAATGACAGGCACATATTTTCCTCATTTTGGCCTAGACTCCTCAATATTTTAACTTTCCTTCGGTGAATTTTTTTATATTTTGCCACATCATGGAAATGATATTGCCTGACATTTTGAAATGTTAAAAAGTCAGCGTTGTTCAGACGGCTTTTCCAATATTCTGTAATTTGTCATTATTCTAAATATATTAGATTAGCTCTGACAGATTTTAACAAAAGTAAGGTATCTTATAGGATTTGTATGGGGTTACAACTAAGCCAAATTTAAAAAGAAATTTTCCGAAAGAAATGCGAGAAAACCAGCATTTATTTATTTACGCTGACGTCACAAAAATCAGAAAAACACCCGTGCGACACGCGTGGTTATTTATTTAGCGCGCGCTCATTTGACGCCATTTATCGCGTGCCAGAAAGCAAGAGTAAATTAGAGCTCTTTTACCTGTTTTTATAGAGCATTGTTGTCATAGTTTTTTGGCCTTAGGCTTTAACACATGTTTGAACAGAGTTTCAAACTATTGCTATGTATATCGAAGTAATTTAACGCCTTTCAAATGCTGAACTCGCTTTCGTTTCTTCTTGAAGGGCTACTTGAATCATTTTTGCACGCACGATAAATACTGACGTCTGGCAGGCAATGGCAGCGCGCTATCGAGTCTCAGGAAAACTCTAGTGAGCCACCTTAATAAATAAAAGGAGGGTGTCAGCTAAACAATCTACAAGTTTCACTTACGAACGACAGACATTGTCTTTATTATCTCTAAATTTCCCTTTACTCTAAGCAAGCCTCAAATTGAAGTCAGTCATTCTGACTTCGGGACACATTGTAGTTGGCGCGGTCATATGGAACGACTCGCCGGGAATGGGGGAGGGGAGGGGTGGCCTGGGGGTTCCTATATACGGTACTTGCTATACTGATAAGTCGGAATACTACCATTGTAGTGGTAATTGCCATGCTTTGATACCGCCCAGAGTCTTCTATTCTCAAATTTTATACTTCCCAGATATAACGGACTTCTTAGAATAAGCCTTTAAATTAAGCAAAAAGATCTCATAATACCGTCAGTGGACCATTAATGGGCATTTAGCACTTACTTGCAAAGATTTCATGTTCTTGGACAGGTTTTCGACCTGCTGCCTCAAAGATTTTTGTTCAGCCATGGAAGCGAACTTTTCTTGTGTCTCTCGCTCCAGCATTTCCTGCATCTCTTGAGCGCGGTACAGCACTTGATCAAACTCTTGCTTTTGTTTTTGTTCGTTTGTCTGGTACTGTGCGAGGGTGTCTTGAAGCTGCCTTTTTTCCTGTTGCAACTTGCTGATTTGGACGCGAAGAGCGTTCTCTTCTTTGTCGTGACTGTCTTGTGAATCCCTCAAGCGCTTTTCTATCTGTGGAAGAAAAAGTAAAATCAATAAGCAAATATCAGTTTTAAGCTCTGCAAAACCCCTAAATCCGCCAGTTTCCAAGAGTAACAACAGTCTACAGGACCCGGATGTAAAGACGTCTGAAAAAAGCCGGGAAAACTTGAGGTCGCACTGTTCATAAAATGTTTGTCGTTGCCTTGTAGTCTATCGCAATTTCTTTTACTCTGTCAACTAATGGTGTTTTTCTCAGTGTCTTTTTATTGGAAAGGCCTAACCCTGACTGCAGTGGAGTACAGAAACGTCAAGTCGTAGCAAGGCCAGGTGTTCTTAGCTTATGAAGTAAATTCCCAACTCTACTTGTGTTTTAAAGTTCTAGAATGACGCTTCTCTTAGTAGTTTCAGCAAGTTTCAGCTAACATACGGGGCAAAATTACTGAATGCTGATTGGCTGACAGAGGGCATTTTTTTCTTAATCACGAGGGCACTTTTGGTAATCAAGAGGGCATGATTACTTGAAACTGATTGGCTCAGCGCGCCTGCATAAAGTTGGTTTCCCGCTTCAAACGGCCCTTTTGAAAAGAAATTTCAGAAACACATCGCCTCTGAGACTAGGTTTACACTAGGGCAGATTTTTCCGGATTCGTAAATGTTTCCGGATTCATCAGTTTTAGAGTATGCGGATTAGTAGGCGTTTACACTAAAAGGATATTCGGATTCCTGACCGTTTACACAGGACGACAACTCCGGGAACATTCACGATAAAATGGTCAACAAGTTGTTTGTTGCCTCGACGACGAGAAACAAAATGTCACCAGAAAAATGCCTAGGGGTACGTTAAGACAGTCTGAAGTGTCGCTGACCACGCTATTGTTGCCCATCATGTTGTGCCACCAGGCATTTGTCCTGGTCTTATCCAGAGTCATCCAGCGATCGTGCCATCGTCATTTCCGATAAAGTGAGGAGGACGTCAACATTGTTTGCGGCGCCTTTTTGGTTTCTGAGGAATATAGCACTACCCATTACAAATTAAAAGACTGCCTAGACCAGTGACAGAACAAGGAAGCTATCAGCGACCGCTATCACTGGCCATAAATACGACTACGACTTTGGATTACTTTGGATTGCTGCATCCGCCATTTTAGTTATACCGCAAACTCATAATATCGCTGGCGGAAAGATTTCCGGATTCGAGAGAAAAGCGTTTACACAGCAAAACTTTCCGGATTCAAAAGTTTTCGGATTCAAAGTTCCCACTTTAGATTCCGGATTTAAAATCTCCGGAGACGTGACCAAACCGGGATGTTTTTATTTCGGATTCGTCTTCCTGTGTGTAAACGGCAAAACCAATCCGGTACTAAAACGTTCTGGATTCATCACGAATCCGGAACAATTTCCTCTGGTGTAAACCTAGTCTGAGTTTGATCTAAACACGGTTATTTCATCTTAACGTAAAAAAGAATCAACATGCAACAAAGCGAAGTCTTTTGGTGGAAAAGCAAAATGATTTTTCCGACTAAAGATGTATTGATTCGCAGCCTAGCTAAAAAACGTTTGAGTGGGGACGGCTGGTGTTGCACGAGGCATAGAATTACAGAACTGCATGGCCGCCAAACTCGAAGTTAATTTCTTTGGTTTGCTTCGGGTCGCTTCTTTAGTAATACAGCTCACCTTATCGGCGTAAAAGCAGCGTAGATTGTGTTGGTACGTGAAGTTTTCGCAGTGGAAAGGACAGTTTTGGATTCAAGAAGTTATTACAGCTCATTTGGACAGTTGTTTACGTCTTTCATTGATCAAAGAAGTAGTTTCACGCCGTTGCAAGCTTCGTAAAACAGGTGAATAAAATTAGATTGCTTAAAGTGTTGTTTGTAAAAAAAATTGTTTTCAGTGAATTGAACAAAGTTTCTGTGTTTTGCTTATTGCTATAGTAGCTAGGCTTTCCCCGGGCTACTGCTAGCATGTTAAATGTTAAATGACAACCGCCAAACCTCTTTACGTGACGGCAAGACCTTGAAAGTTGTCCTTTGTACAAAATTTTGCCCTTTATGTGATAAACAAGTAATCGCAAGTGCTCTCGGGCAATTAAGGATTAATTTCACGTGTATTTTCAAAGTTTTCCAAATTGCCCTCTCGGGCAGTTTTGTGAAAACTTTGAAAATACTCGTGAAATTAATCCTTAATTGCCCTCGGCCCCATGCGATTACATATACTAATAAGCTAACATTAAGCTCAAGTCTTGAGTGCTATTTTTTCTTTTTTATTACCTGTGATTTTTCTGTACAAACTTTGCTCAGTTCATCTTTCATCTGATTGAATTCTTTCTCCACATTCTCGAGTTTCGTCTTCAGAACATGCCCTTCGTTTGAACAAATAACGCTGCCACTCACTGCCGTCTTGTCCATTTTTTCCTTGTTTCCTTCGTTTTGAGCACTCCTTATTTGTTCTCGTGTAGAATCTGGTTCATTAGCACTACAGCTGTAGCCATTGCATTCCTCCAGCTGTGAGCAGTTGTTACCAGTGACTCTTTTGTTATTCATGTTTCTCGACGCATAATCCGTTGTCCTTGAAGTCTTTTCTTCCCTCATAACATCTAGTTTCTCAGTGAGCGAAGAACATAACACGTCTTTGATTTTGAGAGCCCTTTCTAGTTTCCTTGTCTTGAAAATGTAACGTACTAGTTGAGATTTGAGATAGCTTGAGCACTCTATAACATCAGAAATGGAACACTGATTTACAAGCCAGAAATGAATCAAACTTTGAGTTAAACTGTGAACAAACATATTGAGAGGGGGGGGGGGAATCATTCGACTTTTGAGGGAGGGGGCAGGTGCTTTTGAAAAAATATGTATCCTGCAAACATACTTGTAGCAAAACAACTTCATACACGTGACTAATGTAAAAAAAAAAATGTTTCATAAGCCCAAGAAAGCATTTTACATGGATGAAAAATACTTAACATTCGCCCATACACATACATACCCGAATTAAAAAAAATTCATATAGCATGGAACGGTTGGGGAAAAAAGTGCCTGATTACCAAGTCACACTCCCTCCCAGAAGTTAAATGGGCTACTGTATGCCAGCCCTGTAAATTATGGGATTGGCGACTATTGATCCACATAGTCATGAAGTGCAGACCAAGCTTTAAAAAATCCCAAAGTTTGGTGTAAATGGACCCAGTAGTAAGCAAGATACAGCCGTGATGATCTGAATATATCAAAATTTACAAAGAAATGTATGGCCATCCAGATGCTGTCCAAACACAGCGTCCGGATGACCATACATTTCTCTGTTGATTTTGATGTTTTTAAATAGCTGTATATCATTCAAAACCTGCCTGATTAATACCAACTTGGGGATTTTGTAAATCTGGTGTGCTCTTTCTGTCCGATTTCGTAGCTCAGTCGGCGGAGTAACGGTAGATCTAATTGATTCCCACCGAGGTCAAAAGATTTTTTCTTTACCTCGGGTGGTTCCCTGATTCCCTTTACTAGGGCTAGCGCCCAGTGGGTTATTCATGGGTTAAATTAGCACTAAAATTTACACTTCAGAGTTAATTATCTGTTACATCATTTGTGTTCATAGTGCTACGCGGCACAACATTCAGTGTGGATAAATAGTTGCTTATGCCATAATTTACAGACTTGTACCTGAACCTTTTTGGTTTGAAGTCAAGCAATAACATCCTCTCTGAAGATATTTGTAGACTTTTCTTAGCTCAATGAAGTTCATCAGGACCAATTCCCTCTAAGTGATAACATGTTTTTTTAGTTTTTGTGACTAACCCCAGTTTTCAGAAGTTTGAGGTTAATGGCAACTAACATGATATGACATCCTGATTGTTTAAATCCATGAAATTTATGTTTACAAGTAATTAGTCTAAACAAGTCATGACTGAATATTTTTCCCAGTTAAAAATTAGGGAATGTGGAAGTAAAATTTTTTTAATTTGAAATAGAATACATTAGTCTTTAAAAACTTGTTGCCCAACTTACTTACTTTCACAGCAATTGATACTTGCTTGTGAATCACAACTAACTTCTTTGAGCAACCTGATTTCACCACAGAGTTCTTTATTAGCTTGCTGTAAGTTTCTGATCAAATCTGTGTTCTAAGAAATAAACATCACAAAAAAGAAATTATGAAATTTCAGTCAATGTTGCCTAAGCTAAATGTACATGCAGTTCTCAGTCATGTGAAAACCTTAAAACAGAAACACTTTTTTCAAATAATAATAAAAAACTGAAAGGGTTGCAGGCTAGAAACTCAATTCTACTCAGTTCTATACTCCTGCATTAGTGACTTTCATGCTGAAAATTGCTTCTCATTCCACAGTCTCCTTCATTAGTTATTACCGACGGTGTAGCA
>CM042758.1:22547491-22550904 GCA_022496165.2 Catalaphyllia jardinei | reverse complement strand
TGATTTGAAACAAACTCGTGGCATCAAAAACGTTGCTTTGAAGGCGGCAAAAAAATTTGTGGGTGTCGCGGTCTACTGGGAAGAGTAATATAAGGTCAAGTCAATACTTTTCCAGTCTCTAAGGAACAAGATCTGAACTCAAAGCAGTGAAAAGATGCTTGAATGGGTCATCCAATCTGAAAGAACACAAGGACAATTTCTGAGAAGTATGCTGGACTTTTGTTTTACCAAAAAAAATTTGGGAGTAATAAAAGTTGAGAATATTAGATTTCCTTTTTTGTTCATGTCTCGCTGTTTGAAAAGGAAACAGCAAAAATAATTTACTTTCCAGCAGAAATTTCAGTCAACTCAAGATGCAAAAAAATTTGTTCCCGCAAACCTCAAAAAATCACCAATTTGCAAAATAAAAATCCTGCAAAAAGTTTTATTTCACATGGTTACTTGGGTTTCCCCATGAACATGAACATAAATCTGCAGTGGCAGTTCCTGGCCTTTTCCCCCAAATTAAGGAGATCCACCACTTTGCTATCATGCCTAATCCTAAATCCTGAAATTTGATTGGCTAATTACGCACTTGTGACTTTTAAACTTCGCACAAAATTTCACACCGGAAAAAAAAGTTTGGAGAACTTCAGTGGTGAATTAAATGCAACTAACATTAAGTAGATCAAAAAATATCTGGTCTTTAATACATCTTTTTTTGTCTAGTATATACTCGCTTGATTACAGTTTTTTTTACAAATCATTATCATGAACTGCAACAAATTCTACACAACAAGAAACCTAACATAATCAGGGCTAAATGAACTTCAACTTTTACAACTGACACTGGACATCACCTTTGTAGAGCCAAAGTCAAATTATTGTTAACATTACATTGAAATATTACTGTGAATTCTTTTTTCTTTTTTCAATTGACTTATTTTATTTTATTTTTATTTTATTATTGTTTACTACAGTATTTTTAGGGGTAAGTAGTAAACATTGGGGGATCCATGGACCCAGTCCATATTTTGATGGACCCAGTCCACAGACCTGGTCCACAGAGGGGGTTCATGGACTGGGGTCCATGTTTTGTACTTTCCCGTCTAAAAGTGCAAATGGTCCTTTGTGTTTGCCTGAGCAACTGAGCAGAACTATAAGTCAAGATTTCAAGACAATTAAAGTATCCTCCCTAAACATAAAATGAATTATGAACAATCCTTTTACAATGCACAATAAACATATAAAGTTATTAAGAAAAATATAAGAAATTACAACCAGCACTTATAACCCAGGACACAATTTAATATCACCAATCAAAATGTTTTGAAATGAACAAATTATGCAGTCCTTTTGAGTGTTCATTGCAAGCAATTTACATGCATAACCACTAGAAAAATAATAATATGCACTAAATAAGAGCATTTAAAAGTGATAACTGCAGAGATAACAAGTCCAAACAAACTGCTGCTGAGTTTTAAAATTATGAATAAAAAATCGGACAATAGGCACAAAGAAAAACACGTCACTTTAAAAAAAATATATATATTCAATTACACAATAGAGCTGACACAAAAGAGAAAGTGAATAAATATTGAACACACCCCCTGGTGTACGTGTGATTAAGATTGAAGTTCTCCTAGCTTTCATATCAATATTATTCAAAAGGCAGACAGGTGGGATGAAAAGGATAAATAAAATAATCAACCAGGTGATATTGTCGTTATGTAGGACGATATTCTTATAAACTGATATTAAGTGGAGCGTATGAAGAAGAAGTAATGTTTTGATCATAGTGTAGCAGGAACAAATAAGCATTAGTTCCCGGGATAGAAACACCGTCCTAAGTGCCAATTAAGCTGTCATTCATAAATCGTCTTAGGTTAAACAAGAACATAAAGGTGCTTTGTGTAATTGCGGAGCCTAAAATTAACAGCGAACGCAACGAAACGCTTAACATGACCCTCAGACATAAGAGGAAGCTGTAGAAAAATGCTTATGGCTAAAACGAGTTGATGTAAGTCGATGACTCAGAAACACGCTTGACAATCATCACAATATCACATAAAGGTCTCGGTTTTTGAAAAAAAGATGTCTAATATTCCTGAAGCGATTTAGAGAACAATGAGAAAATTCCAAAACCCCAAATGCCACTTGTCTAGGAATATTATCTCTCGCGAAGCAAATATCATCCGAATAGAAATCTATTTCAGCATGTCAACTTGTAACGCCAATAACACACATGAATGCCTCATAAACACGGTAGAAATTTCGCACTTGAGTCTATTGTTGGGCTAATTTACACTACCACAGCTTCGAAAATCGAATTATAACATTAACATCTGCGACCAGGCGTGCAAAGCAGACACAATCACAGGGGCGCGATCTTCGCATCGAATTACATTATACTCACGTCATGCAAGCAAGGACAGACCTAAACCTTCGCCAAACACGCAATAAGAACACAAATCTGCAAGCACATTCATTCGAAAATTTCGCATACGAGGAAAAACATGGAATGTAGCCGTCAAGAAAGCGCATTTATTCATTCATGAAATGAACATCCACAGCATGCTGCATGCGGAGCTCTTTTTGGCACGCGATCCGCTCTAAAAGAAAACAAAGGGAAGTCGCATTGAGTTCAGCTCAGATAGGCTTGAATCTGTCCATGGAACCTTAAACTTTGATTTCGGAGGAAAAGTTTAAAACCAACAGCGGAAATGTAGTCGATTAAGAACAAGAGTGTGTTCCGCTTTGTTAGCGAACAATCGATTCGCTCGATCAAGCTGCCAGGCCTTGAACCATGGAACAATTGTTTGTTACGCTTAATTTGCTCTGAATGCTTAAACTGTAATTTTAAAGAGACTGTCGGTGAATGGAAATTGCTATTATGTACTGGAGGATGAATGAACACGATAGACCGAACGAACCGTAATCGAGTGTAACTTAATATAGTCATCGCATGTGCCTTCATGAAAGACCCAACAAAAGCCCTCCACCTCGAAGTGACATCTCGGTCAACACACGGAAACAGAAAATTAACTAACTCACCGATCACAAATGGAGTCATTCCGCTCAAAGATAGTTTCATGACGTCGCATTATAGCCTGTTTTCAAGGTTCCCTTGTGAAAGCGCAGCTCTGTTTTGCAAACAATCTTTGTGGAAGTCGATCGATGCGAGCTGAGTGCATCTCGCGCAACACAGCGTAAGTAGGCGGGGAAAGCCGAGCAGCGACAGAAAGCATAATTTGCAAAACAAAGAATAAACTTACTAGATTTGTGTCCAAGCAATGGTAACAAGCACGTGGTGAATCGATTCGTGAGCTGTAGATGTCGCGGCAAGTTTTCAGTTGGGCGACCAAACAAAGTCAACTAAAGAACTCCTCTGTTCGTGAGCCACTCCGAGAGGTATCAAATATAACTGAGGACTT
>CM042758.1:22534991-22539991 GCA_022496165.2 Catalaphyllia jardinei | reverse complement strand
TAGAAACTATTCATTTATTTCAATTTAAAAATAGAACCTTTTTGGGTGCTGTTAAAAACATTAAAACGTCACAATAATTACTTATAAGATTGAGAAGGCTAAAAGAACTTTGAGTATTTACATAATTATTGCATTCAATTATTAAAAAATTTTACAATAAATTATATTCCGATTAAAAAAAGAGAAGCACGATTCGATAAACCATGAAACCACAATGACAATGACAATGACAATGACAATGACAATGAGCTTCCTGCCTAGAATAGTGTTCGTAAAAAATATACTTTTACAAATTAGCTTTTGCACTTAAACATTACAAGTTAATGTGAGAATATTTAGCAAGAAATCTGAAGGCTGATGTAAATATTTTAATCCTATTCAGGTCTGAATCCTATTAAACTGAGTCCTATTAAACTTGTGAGTCTAAGGAACTGGGGCCGTCACGCAACGTAGTTTGTACCGGGACCTCTTCAGTCAGAATGGCATGGCCTTCGTCACTAAAATATCTTTCTGTAAAACCCCGGTTGTTGATGAAAAAAGGTTGGGGTTTAGAAGTTGAAAGTCAGCTAGGGAAATCATTTAAGGTATCTGTATAAAAGTTTATACACGGTCGAACGCACTCTCATAATCTTTGATTACTACTAGTAATAATAATAGAGCGAAATTCAATTGGGTGTCGAAACCAACTGCCTGATTACTTTGGTTTCAGACTTGGTTTTGGTTTTGGTCTGAGATTGGCTGAGTTGTCTTAGTGCCAAGTAATTGGTTTGATTTGGTTTAACGGCACTCAATTGAAAACCACTCTAATATTAATAATAATAATAATAATAATAATAAGATCAGAAAAATTTTTCTCAAGTACAACTGCTAACTTAATGATAATAATAATAATAATAATAATAATAATAATAATAATAACTGATGTTGATATACTGTATACACTGATGATGTTACCAATAAAGCTTACCATAATAATGATAACAATAATAATAACATTAATAATAATAACAACAACAATAATAATAACAAAAACAATAATACTAAATTTACATAGCGCTAAAATTCAAAATCCATAATAATAATAATTGATTAACTAAGCGAATTATTTGACAACAGGCCTGTGTGCACGAAGTCGAGCCCAGCACATGCGATTTTATCACATAGCCAATAGGCTGCATTTCCCGTTTAATTTGATACTGTGAAACTTGTAGGAAATATCCCTAAAGCCGAAAATTTTTCGATTAATTAAAGTAATTTCATCATTTTTGGCAACAATTAATCCAACGTGAATTTTTTTCATTAGTTTTCTAATCATGACCAAACTTATAAATTGTTATTAAACTGGCAAGAGAATAAATTATGAGCCACTAAGCACCAGGTCCATTAGCGCACGAGCTTAATTTGTTATTTAAGAATACAAATAGTCTTTTTTATTTTGAGTAAATATACTGCTATTGTATTTGAAAAAACCGTGTATATAAAAAACTAACCTTGCTGACAGATATAAGGTTTCAATTTTTTGCTAAGTTTTCAAAGTAACTACTTGGCCAATATTTTGGATCATAATGATTCGATAGTGCTAACCGTCTTCCCTTTGTTAATTATGACCTAAATTAAAGTTCTCGGTGTCCAACGCATTTTTAAATGTCGTTTTATTTACTTACCCTTGACTTTGAATATATCTAAAAAGAATTCTATTTCCGGAATGACTTATGCATCATGTTCTTCGATCTCTTGTTTCCAGTTTACCGCTTTAAGCCTACCTTACCTTTCTAGATTATTTTTTAGCAACACCTGCTTAAAGGGTCAATAAATCTCTTTTTGCTAAATGTGTCGACAACACACACACGCATTATTGTTTGTCAAAAGAAATATCTGGAACAAAATAAGAGAGTTGTTTTATTTTCAAATAGTAGGCCAGACTTTCACAAAGTGATTTGGCTCAATCGATGATCGATCGAGAAACGCCAACCGTGATGTGGTCGCATCTAAATACAGACAACTATTCAGTCGTTACTGAAATCTCTCAAATCGAAATCAGAAAAGTTTGGAACACGGTTCCCTAATGTGGTGATATAGCACTGAAAGATTTTATAGGACTCCAAAGATCATCTTTAACGAGAATATTCCACCTGCTGTTTATGTAACTGCCTAGTGCTTCCGAGCGAATAGGGTTTGCTCAAAGAGAACGACGGTTAGTAGCTTTAATGATTCTTAACGACTAAACATATTCGCAGAGTTGCAAAATAAATTGCGTGGATCAATAAAAAGTCAATTAATTTCTTCATCAGGTGTTGGCAACTTCGCTGTCAAATAAGTACAAAATATACATTATACCCGTGGAGAAAAATGCATATTGCCATAGACTTGGGGAAACTTAGTGAAATTCGTTTTGCTCCGTATTTTGAGCTGTGAACACGAAAAAATAAATAAAACTGACTGGAAAATGGGTAACCTTTCTTACGAAGACTTGACATGAGGTTGGGCTGGCGAAAGTACATTTAAAGTTGCCGTGATAGATAAGTGTCTCCTTTTAAAAGAAAACATAGAACACCTGTCGTTCAAAATAAACATTTGATCGTTTTATGCACAGCTTAGCGCTGATTACACAAGACGCGATCTTCTCTATTAATACGTCATGTTTTCGCTTTTACACAGTGGGCGAGTTTTTCGGTGTAACTAACCTAACCAATGAGCGACGGAGGTTCCTTATCAGCAGTAAACGGACGAGTATCTCAAAGATCCAAGGACTGATCATGGTTAATCAAAGCTTAAGAAAAGATGAGAAAATGTACGATACGCGTAGCCCGCCTAGCAGAATTTAGCTTCACGCAATAAACAAACGACAATGAACGGAAGCTTGCGAGTGCCTAAACGCACGCCAGACCGCAGTAGACGATTCCAAGCTATTTCACGGGACAATCTGCAGTCAGTGCACCAGAGTTCCGGTCGTATCCGGCAAAGGCGAGTTCGTATCAACGTAAGGGGCTTTCAATTTGAAACGTTTCAAGCGACGCTGGAGCAATTTCCAGACACAATGCTTGGATGCCCAACAAGACGAATAGAGTTCTATGATCCTGTGAGTGACCAGTATTGCCTAGATCGCGATCCTGCCGCATTCGACTTCATCTTGTTTTTTTATCAGTCAAATGGCATCCTCGCTCGACCTGAGACCATCTCAAAGAACGCCTTTAGTGAAGAGCTCAAATTCTTTGGGATAACAGGACAGGACGAGGCCGATGATGGAAAAAGTGCTATCCACGAGGCATCCACATCCAGTGAGAATCAGAAACTCTTAACTGTGGAAATCCCGCCGCACGAAGATGAACTGAGCTGCACCAAACGTGCACAAAATTTGCGCACAAAATGTTGGCTGATGATGGAATATCCTCGATCTAGCTTAGCGGGTAAAATCTGGGGAAGAATCTCCATTTCCGTCATCCTGTTGTCGGTGTTTGCTTTTTGTTTGGAGACAATGCCGGAGTTGAACTGTCCTAAAGACACAATGAACAAAACCAACCTTGTGAAAAATCAATCAACACTCCGTAAATCACCAGAACCAATTATCAACGGGAGCTATCAAATGACAATAGGAACGTTCGTGACTAAACAACAATGTTCCACAGCACGAACATGGTTTATTGTAGAAACGACTGTGGTCATTTTTTTCCTGATGGAATATCTGATTCGACTTTTCACAGCGCCGAGCAAATGCAGTTTTGTTCTATCGCTATTCGGAATAGTCGACATGGCGGCTATCGCTCCGTATTTTATAACTTTAGCAGTGCACGGTTGGCGAACAGAGATGAATCTTCAAGTGACTTCGTTCAGCGTTCTTCGTATAGTCCGTCTCTGCAGAGTCGTTCGTGTCTTTAAGCTCAGTCGCTATAGTGACGGGCTAAAAATCGTTGGAAAGACCTTCTCGGACACGTGGAGAACCCTGTCTTCTTTGATGACCTGCGTCTTAATGGCAGTAGTTCTGTTTTCCAGCTTCTTGTTTTACTTTGAAGAAAAAAACGAGGCTATCGGAAGTATTGTAGAAAACTTTTACTGGGCTCTCATCACTATGACAACGGTTGGCTATGGTGACATAGTTCCCAAGACTCTGCTGGGCAAACTGACGGCAAGCGCTTGCATGGTGTTTGGTATAGTGCTGCTGTTGATTTTACCTTTACCTGTGTTTGTCACACATTTTTGCAGCCTTTACGAAAAACAAGCTGATAAGAAAAGACAAAATCAGCGAAGAGGAGCTTACGAAACTCCGACACTGCTTGAGAAATTAATGACAAAACATTAGGCTTGTACGGAGACCTGTGCATTCACAAGAATAATTCGTCTGAATATCCTTAGATTACAGCGTCTGATGTCTTGCACAAATTAAATGAATTTTGCATTGAACAAATAGCTGCAGCTGTTTTTGGCGAGTTCTACCTTAGAGAGAAAGGTAGAACTAACCAAATTTTATACAGTTTAGTTAAGAGAATAAAATTGTGTTTACAAATTTTTAACACATTATTTTTTCTCTTTTCAAAATCTTATCCTTAAGTTTATTCTTAAGATTTTCTTCAGATTCCCCAAATTTCAGCCTCGATATTCTCATAAAATATATCCTCATTACAAAAAAATGAGTTCGTATAGAATTATTCTATTAACGTTGCCAGACCAAATAAAACCTCAACCTGGATACGCAACATGCAGGGCGACCAGCAGTGTGCATGGATAGAAGTAGAGAGCTTTAGCACGAGTTGAATGAGACACTGATTTTTTTTCTTCTTTCTCTTTTAGCCGCACTGAAAATTCGAAAAGCTGCACTGAAATGTATAACAAGGTGAATGACAATTATGATGTAACAGAGAATTAACTCTGAAGTGTAAATTTTAGTGCTAATTTAACCCATGAATAACCCACTGGGCGTTAGCCCTAGTAAAGGGAATCAGGGAACCACACGAGGTAAAGAAAAATTCTTTTGACCTCGGTGGGAATCGAACCCACGACCTCGG
>CM042758.1:22522877-22534591 GCA_022496165.2 Catalaphyllia jardinei | reverse complement strand
TTTTAGTTAATACCACATTAATTAATATTATATTATAATGTTGTAACTTTTAAATCAGTAAAGTAGGATCGGAGATACTAGCTATGTAAGCTACACTAAAATCCGAGGATAAATAAAGTTTATGTATGTATGTATGTATGTTGTATGGAAAAGTTGTCTTTCGAGTTGTCTAAGATGGTTGTCTTTCTGAAATACAGCACAACTAGCATAAAACCAACTGCGTGCTTGCACAATGTTGTTGTTTATTTTCATTTTTGTTATTTAAATTTTGAAAACCACAATTGGGTAAACCAAAGGGCTTAATAACCACAAGAAAGACAGAAAACACAAAGAAACAAAAAACAAAAAATTAAATATTGTGCCTGATTCGTGAAATAAAATCACATACTTCATAATGTTTTTTTTTGTCAATAACCGTCTGAATGTTTTTATTTGAAACTTACAATACTGACATTGCTTACAATAATAATACAGGCAATACAGCCCTTACTAGCAACCTTGCTTAAAAAAAAAGCAAAACAAAACGAAACAAACAATCATGTCTTTGTTACTTATGATAACACTACATTATACAAAAGCCACGGATTACAGTCATCGAAACAAACAACAACAACAAAAAAGAGTGCTCTAGAGAGTAACAAGGCCTTGAATCTTTTTTTTCTGTCCGTCCCGAGCTTGTTTTTTAAAAAAGTGAGGTAGGAATTAAAACAGAAGGGGTCTTCGTTTTTTGCCGAAATATAAATGTAATTTCTGGCCGCGAGCAAACAGTAGTTGATACCTAAAAAGGACTGTTTTCCGGGATGAAAAGCATATAGAATATCACGCTGTTGGAGCCTGATTTGCGTGTTATTTTTACAATTCCACCAAGAAGTAAAATCAGCCCAAAATATTTTACTAAACTCACAATCGACAAAGAGATGCACCAGTGTTTGACTTCCACTGCAAAGGTAACATTTGTCATTTTCTGTTATCTTATCCCTAAAGAGGCTACTTTTTGTGTACAGAATATTGTATTGTATATTAATCTTAAATTGAAAAACTGACAAGCTGACATCAATAGTTAGTTTGAAAGGAAGCTCGTAAACATGCGAAATTTTATCCGCAGTAAAACCTGCTTTTTCAAGCTTTGCCACTGAGGTGGGCTTCTCAAAAAGCTTTTTTGTCAGTATGTTTCTAAACATCTTACTTGAAGTATTTTGTAGATCAATGATCTTATTTTCGCAGTCGCAATCTTCATTCTCGTCGTAGTTGTTCTTTAGTTTCTTTTTCAAGCTCGTAGGAATAGCTTTTAAGAGTCCTAAAAACTGCAAAAAGTGAGTTTTAATACCGAAAGTATGTTGGAAAGCGCTAGCATTAAGAGTCATCAATCCTCTGCCATGCATTGAGCACGTCTTTGTAAAATACGTCATAATGCAAACCGTCTATTACGTCATCATAATTCGATTCGCTCTTAGGTAGAATACAGTGCTAATATCCTTATAACCTGTCTACCTGAGCACAGCGTTTTACTTTTGTCACGGGGGTGAGGGACAAGTCCGGGGGAAATGAATAGGGGAGAAATTACTCACATTATTTACCAGTTCAACCGTGTTTGGGAAAAGGTATCCGTCCTTTTCGCCTGTTGCGGCGGAACATTTATGCGTAGGTGCGACTGCCCTTATGACACTTAAACTGGCAATTAAGGCAGAAATCAGGAAGGCCATCAAACAGCTGAAGAATGGCAAGGGAGCTGGCATAGATGAGATTCCAGCGGAAGCACTCAAATGAGGTCCAAAGATGCTAGCTGAGATGCTCTTTATGGATTGTTTCAAAAGATCTGATAAGAGGAAAAGATACCTTCAGAATGCCGGAAGGTCAACCTCGCTCCCAGGGTCCTCTCTCTACTTCGAGAAAGTATTTTACTTTCTCGAAGTAGAGAGAGGACCCTGGGAACGAGGTTGCCGGAAGGTCTGATCAAGATCCCCAAGAAAGGAGACTTTGGCCTATGTTCAAATCGTGAATCACACTCCTGTCGTCACCCGGGAGTACGTTGAGAGAACCAGTAGATTTAAGCCTTTGGACCAGCAAGCTGGCTGGCTGGTTATTGACCAAGTGCGAGGCCAAGATGGCTGGATATTGGCCAAGTTCTTTTCTTTGCGTGTTTATGGACCGAGACGAAGTCCAGGTTCATAAACTCGCAAAAAGAGAACGAGGCCAATATCCAGCCATCTTGGGTCATCTCGCCCGCTCGCGGAGCTAGTCATATAATAAGGTCATGTAACGACCAGATCGCAAAACTACGAATTATAGTAGAACAGTCAATTGAATGGAACTCCGGCTCGTAATACCATACCCTGTTTAGGACAGAGGCAAGTAAAATTGTATTCCCTGTTTAGGACAGCGAGGCCAAAAACTATACCCTGTCCCGGCAGTGGCACGTCCCCGTATAGCCCAAATAAGGGAGTTACCCGTCCACTCCCCCTCCCCCAGGTGGATACAACAAGGTTTAAATGCTTCGAAGAAAGACTGGAACCTAATTTTAAAACAAATGACAGGGAAAAACTGTACTGTTTAATATTGTACAAACCAATCTTCAAAACTAAAGGTTTACTGCCAAACTTCGGTCAAAATATTAAAACACAGTTGCCCGACGACTTGATGTTTTGAACACCATTTTCAAACTGAAAATAAAGAGGCAAAAGAATAAAATAACTAAGGGAATTCACAGTCTGCTGGAAAATATTTGAAACATATATAAAGAAGGCTAGTAAAGAAAAAGTTTCTCACCGTCCACAATTTCAATAAAAGGTGGTTTAAAATCCGCAGTGTATATTAATTCTGCGAGTGAAAGTTGAAATAGCTAAAGAACAAAAGTTTGTGCATTTAAGTTTATTCACAGAAACCGCATAAGTCAGGTAGCTTTTTTTTGGTTATGAAAATTCTTTCGCTTATTTGTTTCATTAATAAACAGAAAACACTTTTTTTTGTTCTTGTCAAGTTTTAGTATTATTCTACTTGTTATGACTAGGGAGACCATGCGGCACCGAATGAATCCCGAATAAATGAATAATAAGCTCAACAGTCCAGCACACAACACACGCACAATCCACGTTCAAATCCATTAGCAACTACTTCAAGATATGCTTCCGCCAAAACGGTCAAGAATACTCTGAGAAAAAGAGGACGCGAAATCCTACTCCCCAAGAAAAGAACCGAGAGATGCAAAAACTTTTTACAAGGGGATGTACTCATCGTATTGTTAGACATAGATTTTAAATTGTAGATTTTAAATTACGAGAATAATAAATTGCATCCATCTTGCTTTTATTTGGGATTTGAAGAAAATGCTTGTTCTTGCTATCTGTGTCGAACACAAATCCAGTATAGCAAATCAAACTTATATGCATGTATGTGAAAGCATGACTGTTAAATCATCGCAGTAATATGCTCACAACGTAGTTCAGGTTTTATTGATTGCTGCAGCTACGTCAGCTGTTTGCATAGCTGCAAAAATGAATCTGTATAGATATCTTTCTTCGCAGTTCATATTTATAATCCTTCAAATATTCACTTGAAAATTAAGTATAATAAATAATTCGTATCTGTAAAATCGACTTTTTTTAAGGCTAAGCAATAAATTTTGAGATCAAGGGCTCCTGCTGAAAAATATGTTTCTCTCGTGACCTTGTGAAAACCACAAAAAAAATATATATATTGGTCGTGGTATTATGTGGAAGCCAGGAAAAGAAAAACCTAGATGAAATAAGGAAAAAAGAGCTTTTGAGATCATTGGGTGTAACGTTGATTTTGAATTTTTATAGCGGTTTGAAGAGTTTAAAAATTAAAAAGATTTGTACGAAATTCCGAAGCTGGATATCTTTTAAAGCAACCTTAGAATTTCTTTGCATTTTCAAGCTTTCAAACCATTATCACATCTTGCATCTAAACATGGTCTAAGAAAACTGAAACTGTTTGTAATTACATCACGCTGGCCATACCTCCCATTTAGACTGCGAGTGACCTCTCTTTTGTTCAAAACTCGGTGGGGATGAACAGCAAAGAAGAACGCAAAGACAGTGAGCGGTCCGTGAGCGAACGGCGTACGTAGACTCGGCTTCTCTTACGTTCTTCTCCATGGATTTTCGAACAAAAAAGACACTGCTTGAAGTCCTCTCCCCATTTCTTCCTACGAACATTCCTCGATGATTAAAATTGGAGGTCTCTGAAAGGGCCTATTAATAATTTTGCAAACAACCATTAAAAAATCGCCGAAACAAAATAGAATGCTCTCGAAATAACATATTATTATTATATTAATAATTATGACTAAGATTTTGGCCAAAATGACGTGTTCAAATTTGGTTGATATTATGATAGTTTTAGTGTCAAAATTTGGTTAGTGATTTTAAATAATATCTTGACTCTTGATGTCCGCAAATTCTCAAAACACTATATTTTGCGCAATCCAGCATTTCATTATAACACAGTTTCATTACAGTTATAATTAGTTTTCAAATTCTAAAAACAACCATATTCATTCCATTCAAAACTGAAGAAAACTTGCTGTAGTCTAGAAATCTTTTGTATTCCGTTTCTAAAATGTCTGTTCTCGGAGACCACAAATGAAACAGATTGATATCACCAGTGGAAACCTGAAGAACTGAAATATATATTACCATCAGATTCATATTGATTAGGAATAAGAGTTAAATTTTTAAGATTCTACTACAGCAAGAACGAAATACGCATCGATGCTTTGTCTAAATATGGTCAATATTTGACGTAAGTAATAATTTTAGCTTTCTCAGTTTCTAATCGAGTCAAATAAATATTTCTCTTATTGTATAATTTCAATTTTCGCTCAGTTGTAGTTCTGCGGTTTGCTCCTAGCTGTTGAAAAACATCAGTTTAACCAGTCACATTTAAGATCGGCTAGTGGAATTCATTTCTTGAAACCAAAACATCTCTTCCGTCGGCGAACTTGTTAGGAAATTTTTTTAGTGGTTTTAGTGGGGCGTGTCTGCTAAGGACAAAGTTTTTAATCCATTTAGCTTTATTTTCTCTCCGCGAATGCAACAGAAGATAGCGCTTGCTTCCGGCAATAAACCTGCCTTGCTCCCCTTTTTATCACCAAATAAGAGGAAAGAAATTAATTGCAAAAGGAATCTAATATAATGAGACAATTAGGATAATAGCCAAAGTACCGATTGATTTCCATCCTGATAATAAGCCGGATTACAAAGGATTTAAAAAACCATACACACAATTTCGCGATCGCCTAATTGGTGTGTTTTGCGGATCATGGTGTCAGCTGTGCCACTCAGTCTCTTGGTTGATACCTGTCCTGTCAATGATACTGGATAATCTTTAAAAAATAAGAGATTAACTTAACTTGAATGATTTAAATAAAGTTGAAACTTGGATACAAAGGCTCAAACGCTCTTTCGTTTGTAACCGTGACACAAAAAAACGACACACCTGAAATCATAGGAATAGTTAATAATTGATGGAGATTTTTCCTTCCTGTATTTTTAAAATCATCTTTTGTGTCGAGGGTGACTGATATTAATCCTTTACCTATGTTGTTTACGAAACTATATAACGAGCGGTATCTCGAGTAATAACTAAGTATATTCGTGTGAGAACAATCATGGATTTTTAACGTCAAGGGGCGCTTGAATTCCACAACAGAGAACAGTTTTAAAAATTAATCGCGTTGCGCATCTGTTACAGAAATTGAAGACTTGTTTACATGAGAAGTTTCGTTGATTAGCTCATTAATACAGACAATATAAGGTCAAGCTGGTATCTTGGCAAAATATTTTCACTATCGGCTGGAATAACATGAAAATACACTGTGAAAGCGACTTGTCCCAGCTATGAAAGGGACTGACCTAAGTTTAAATTTTTCCTGCATTCAGCGAGGACAACAAGTGCTCAAAGTGAAGTTTATTGTAACAACACAGTAAGACAAGAAATGTTTGCACTGAAGGAGAGCGGCCGAAGAATAACATTAAATGTTGGAGGATGTCGTTACGAGACTTTTCAAGAGACACTTGAAGAATTTCCTGAAACTCTTCTGGGTTCGGAGGAAAAACGAAGAAGGTTTTACGACCCACAGCGAGACGAGTACTATCTAGAAAGAGACAAGTGTGCGTTCGACGCAATCTTGTTTTATTACCAGTCTAGAGGAATTCTATCCCGGCCTGCAACAGTCCCAGCAAAAGCATTTGATGATGAGTTAAAGTTCTACGAGATCCGAACAGAAGAACCTGCTGAGCAAGAAGGCAAAGTAAACGTTTTACCTCCTCGAGAATGGCAAAGAAAACTGTGGAAATTACTGGAATATCCTGAGTCTTCCAGGCAAGCCGCGTTGTTTGCCAAACTTTCCATGGCTGTCATAGTCTTCTCTATCGTAGTATTCTGTGTGGAGACGCTGGACATGGCGTCAACAATAGCAGTGAAACCTTTGCCTTCTCACAATAACACTCACAATAAGACCCTTGTGGATCGCGAGAGCGACAAACTCCAGAAAAGACCAAAACTTTGGTTTGTAATTGATACCTGCATTATAGTTTGGTTCACTTGTGAATACGCCGCTCGTCTTGTCTCGGCTCCTGAGAAGATCAAATTTGTTTTGTCCACATTGGCGTTAATCGACCTGACCGCAATAATTCCCTACTTTCTCTCCTTGTTTTTAGGCGCCAATTATGCACCCGCGTTTTCATTTACGATCATGCGTATTTTTCGTCTGTTGCGAGTGATACGACTGCTAAAACTCACGCGCTACGTTGCAGCTCTTAAAATTCTCGGCTACACCGTCCGTTCATGCCAAGAGCAGCTATCCGCGTTAATTTTTCTGATCTTTATATCGGTGGTGTTATTTTCCAGTACAATTTACTATATCGAAAATAAGGAAAATTCTGAACAGTTTAAAAGTATTCCTGCCTCGCTTTGGTGGGCGATTATTACCATGACAACGGTTGGTTACGGCGACATGGCGCCAGTCACTCCGATTGGAAGAATAGTGGGAGCATTGTGTGCCATTTTTGGAGTTGTGGTTATGGTGTGCCTTCCAAGCCCCGTGTTCATTTCAAGCTTTAATGAAATCTACATGCGACACATAGGACAAACGAGGAAGAAGAGTACTCAAATTGATGCTGACAACACAAACTTTAAGGTTAAAAGAACTTTGCGATCTGCGATAAAACCTTCAAATATTTTACTTATCAGAAAGTTCTGCGGCGGACAGGAAGACTAGATTGTAGGTCTTACCAGTTACGGAAAATCCAACAGAATATTTCTGCCCTCTTCATTGGTCAATTCTGATTATTTAAGTTGTTAAATTAAGCAACAGTCTATAAGTTGATGTTTTGGACTGTAGCTGGTCAGACGGATCTAGCTAAGCCTACTTGCAGACAACCATATATTATTCCACTCTGACCTTCTGCATGTAATCTTGGTTTTGTGCTTTTCCCGAGTTACTGTAACTTGGAGTATGT
Source organism: Catalaphyllia jardinei (assembly GCA_022496165.2). Lineage (NCBI taxonomy): Eukaryota > Metazoa > Cnidaria > Anthozoa > Scleractinia > Caryophylliidae > Catalaphyllia > Catalaphyllia jardinei. The sequence continues at coordinate 22,527,110 of CM042758.1, read as the reverse complement.
TAGGACAAGACACCTAACCATCAGAAAGTTTCATTCCTGCTATAAGCATGAGCAGATACATGTATCGCTAGCCCATTATTGGACTGGCATACTGTCAAAGTAGATGAGAGTCAGCTAGTCTCTGTTCGTTTAAAACGGTTACCAATCTAAAAACCAATCTACAACACTGATACAGCAAATGTCGAAAATAAATTTTGAAGTTCATATGAAACGCTAGCTTGAAAGTACTGCACGGTGAAATCAAACTGATGATGAAAATCTGTGGTTACACAAATTTCTTTAGGCTGGTTTTTACAAGCGACGGAGTTGGAGTCAAGTCGTAATCAGAAGCGTAGAGTAATACGATCAAGTAAAAATCAAACCGACGGAGTCGGAAGCAGAACACCACATCCGCTTGTGACTCCGTCGCTTACGATCTCAGGTGAAAACTGTCGGAGTCGGAAGCAGAAGTGGAAGAACCAACCAATTACAATGTTTGTTTCCGGGCCTTGTGATTGGTTGGTTCAGCTGCTTCTGACAATCTAGTTTTCACTGGATCATAAATGACGGAGTAGTAAACGGAATCGGAAGAAATGGAAAAGTTCCGATACTTCTAACTCCGATTCCGTCGCGCTTATGACTCCACTTAAGGCTCTGATGTTCGATTTTCCCTAGTTCTTAAGCGCTCTTATGACTCCGCATGGACTCCGACTCCGTCACTAATGAGAGAGAGCCTTTAGGCTCGATTTCCGCCACTCTCTCGTGGCACGTGTATCCTTCCTGTCGAACAACGGCTGGTAATCGAGCCTAACAATTTCTCAGAACTTTAAAATTTATCTTCTCTAGTTCTCATGGGAAATTGTGTTAGGCGTTATTTCAGGCAACTGTTTATGTCTTATAAGCTTTTAGAAGATGTAGAAAGAGCTGACAATACTTCGGATTATTCTGGCACAAGGTTATTCTCCACTAAAAACTAAAATTTCTCCATTTCCTATCGGATTTTGTCTTTATATTCGCGCGTGTCTTTCGATATTAGTGATGGAAAACCAGCCATACCAGTCCAATAGCAACATTATACACCAAAAGGGGCACTCTTTTTGGCAACAACTTGTAACAAACGGCTAGATCAAAATAAAAGCCGTTTGAATTTGAATTAGTATCGCCGGCCTTGAAAGTTATTTCTGTTTCTGAGGCTAAAACCTTAGAAGGTTCTCATTTGTTGAGACCCTGGAAACGAGGCTGGCAAAGGCAAAGTTGCCAGAGACGAGTGGCTTCTCACCAGCTCCGACGCTTCGCACGCCCACAAGTCTCTCTCAGGTGCTGCAATTAATGGGAGCATGCATGCAGGTTTCTGAGACCTCCGTTAATATGACCCAGTTATTATGGCCTATCATTGACGAATTAAATTGATTCCCTAGTTTTGCATTGCGCATTCCTACTGCGCACGATTTTTGCATCATCAGCGCGCGCACATGGGCGCGCGCGCGTACAAAACGTACAAAATTTCCCTCAAACCAAGCTCGATAGCGAGATAAATGCTCCTTTTCTCTTAAACGAGCACGGTGACCCCCACTTTTATTTTATAAATTCAATGAGAACAATATCCTCAATAACTGAGAAAAAACATAGCAGAAATCTATGGCTACTTTTTTGGCAAATGAAATAAATGCTACAGATAGAGACGTAACGGGCCCAACAGAGCAAGCCTTGCAAATTATGTTTCCTTTCAAGGATAAAAATATTAATTAATAATGCAGGGTATTTGAAGGCATTTTTTCTGGGACGTAGATGAATAAACAATCAAAGAAAGTCGAACTCTGTGTGATATAACAGGCTGCATTGGAAAATAATCGCGCTTATTTGTTGCGCACAGAGATCACCAAGAGTTACCTTAATAACCGTATTTGTCAGCATTGTGGCGTGAAAACAAGCACGGTGACTCCCTCTTTTTACCCCCTCTTTGTATTGCGTTTTAAAATCTCCTTGTCCTGTAACAACAACATACCAAGTTTTATCGGAAATCTATGGTGGGTTCTTTTACTCCGGAATCACCTTAATGGGAAACCACAAAGTACACCGTGACGGCATTCGAAAGGCAACGTTTGACGTACTAGTAGACACGTCTTTTATTTTGAAGTGCTTGTGGATTCACAGGACACACCTGCTATACATATCATGATAATTTGCTCTTCTCAATAAACAGGAGCTCCTGCAATAATATTAATAAAATAAGCCAGCGATCAACTTAATTTGGTTTTATCAGCTGGGTTGATAATGTAAATTGGCCACCGTAAAGGAGCGAATCGGAGCGAATCCACGAAGGCTAACACTCGAAACGCTTCGACGAAGGGCTAACGCACAAAACGCACGAAACGCCAGCTTCCGAATCTCTTAACGGTGGATGACCAATTCACATTATCAAGTTGATAATACTCTCCACTGACGCAGCATCACAATTTCTTTAGAAACTTACCCCCTTTATTCATAGATCAACTTAATTTTGTTATTTGAAAAACAGTAATCCCCCAAATTTGAGGATTATCTGATGAAATAAAACCCTGAGAGGAATAAGTATTTTATTTTTGGAATATGGTAATGTCACATGAGAACCAGCATTCAATATATGGGCTTACCTACTTCCTTACTTTAGCCCATCGTTTTTCCCGGAGCATTGACCTGTCCATGTTTTGTCACAGTGGAATGCACGTCTTAGACTTCTTTATTTGTTAATTGTTTTGTTTTATTTTTCCTCTGTTCGTTATTTCACTTTATCGTATTGATAAGACCCTGCGCGAGCTTTAATTGATCGAAAACCCTTGTCTTATCAGAGTATAAAACATAGAAAGAGCTTATTCTGGTTTTTTTTTTGTCACATAACCTCTGTATCATAGAGAAATAGAGAAATAGTAAGAGAAATAGTAAAAAACAATCGCCTGCGATTGTTTTCTACATTTCCCTCGTGTTCTGAATGCTCGTCGTATTTTATCACAGTTATTACACTTAGACTTAATTTGTTAATTGTTTTGTTTCATTGCTTCCTCCATTAGTGATTTTATTTTATCGTATTGATAAGACCCTGGGCGAGAAATGTAGAAAACACTTGCCAGCTGCTCGTGTTTTTTACATTTCCCTCGTGTTCTCAAATGTCCGCCTTGTTATATGACCGTGAGTGTAATACACAGCTAAGGCTTCTTTATTTGTTCAACAAAGGTATTACGTACTTATTGACTGAGACTAGGTTTACACCAGAGGAAATTGTTCCGGATCCGTGATGAATCCGGAACGTTTTAGTACCGGATTGGTTTTGCCGTTTACACACAGGAAGACGAATCCGAAATAAAAACATCCCGGTTTGGTCACGTCTCCGGAGATTTTGAATCCGGAATCTAAATTGGGAACTTTGAACCCGAAAACTTTTGAATCCGGAAAGTTTTGCTGTGTAAACGCTTTTCACTCGGAATCTAAATTGGGAACTTTGAATCCGAAAACTTTTGAATCCGGAAAGTTTTGCTGTGTAAACGCTTTTCTCTCGAATCCGGATATCTTTCCGCCAGCGATATTATGAGTTTGCGGTATAACTAAAATGGCGGATGCAGCAATGTAATCCAAAAAGTAATCCAAAGTCGTAGTCGTATTTATGGCCATTGATAGCGGTCGCTGTTAGCCTTCTTGTTCTGTCACTGGTCCAGGCAGTCTTTTAATTTGTAATGGGTAGTGCTATATTCCTCAGAAACGAAAAAAGCGACGCAAACAATATTGATGTCCTCCTCACTTTATCGGAAATGACGATGGCACGATCGCTGGATGATTCTGGATAAGACCAGGACAAATGCCTGGTGGGACAACATGATGGGCAACAATAGCGTGATCAGCGAGTGGAAAGAAAACTTCAGACTGTCTCAACGTACCCCTAGGCTTTTTTTCTGGTGACATTTTGTTTCTCGTCGTCGAGGCAACAAACAACTTGTGACCATTTTATCGTGAATGTTCCCAGAGTTGTCGTCCTGTGTAAACGGTCAGGAATCCGAATATCCTTTTAGTGTAAACGCCTACTAATCCGAATACTCTAAAATTGATGAATCCGGAAACATTCACGAAACCGGAAAAATCTGCTCTAGTGTAAACCTAGTCTGAGTGGGAGGGCTGGAAGGGAAAATATTTTTGGCTCAAAGTCAGGACGTACCTACCGCACAGACCTCGCTGCGCTCGGTACGTACGTCCTGAGCAGGGCGGAAAAAGGCCGGGCGGTGAAAC
>CM042758.1:22507153-22517877 GCA_022496165.2 Catalaphyllia jardinei | reverse complement strand
CTCAAGGTAAGCCAGCTTAATTTATTGACTTTTTCTACTCATTTTGCGCTTTCAGAAAAGCACTTGAGTACAGCGTTGAAGAGTTATCACACAAATCTCTTGGATTACACTGTTTTAAAGTATAAATCAATTTTGTTTCGACCGTTGTGTTTATGCCGACAAAATTCGCGGTCGTTGAGATCCCTTGATTATAGTTTGTTTGAATTTTAGTGTTTTTACAAGAGAGTCGCATTTTCGTTGTTGCATGAATATTAAGTTATGAATACAGGAGTTTCCACGCTTCGAAACACATTTTCGGCCTAGTTTAATAGATTCTTCTCAACCACGCTTCCTAAACATATCATAATTAAGATCATTAAACCTGGTGTAGTCACGAAGAGTAAAAAAAAAAAGTCGCTTGTCTTATTAGAATCGTTCGAAACAGCAGGTTGTACTCACGCAAGTAGACGAGTTTCAGTTTTGATCTTCCCTATTTCTGATCAAATTTGGGAAAACAACCGGTTTTATTTTAGTGTCAGAGAGGTTTATTTTTCTTTTGTTGTGCGTTGGGTCTTATGTGAATAGTTTACCACGCGGGCAGTTCCGGATATTGTCGTGTAAAGTTCTAATTATGTCTTGTATGAAAAATGTAAATTTGTTTTAGCAAATTCTGAACTTTCTGAGTATATGTCCACAGATCGATATGTCGGCCGACATTTTTTAACCTCACTAGTAGGCTTAAAGAAGTAAAACTGGTGCTCATACATTATATTTTTACATACTTAAAAGATTATCTTTCATTTGAAATGTTTCCCTCAACATTTCGCACTGAAGACCATCAAACTTGCTTCGACTGAGATAAATTTAGTACTGTTGCTTTACATATATTTATAACAAAATTGAATAATAGCATAACAATAATTGTGCTAAAAAAATAGAATATAAAACTTGACAGGTCGTTTTAAAGAGACAAATTTACAAACACGTCGCCCTTGTTTCGAGAGCTTCCTAATACAGTGTTGTGCTTGATTGTCGGTTTCTGGGAATTGAAATCCGATTCTTTGAGTTATTTGATGCCCTGCAATAGCTTCACATACACAGTGCGTCACGTTTCTTAAACTTTGTGAGTTTGCACCTTAAAATGTTTTCGGAGAATGTCATTGTTTGCTTGAATTTCTTAGCCCAGACTAAAGCTTATGGAAATTAATATAAACATGAACGGCAGTTTAAGTTCTAATTACTTCAACGACTTTCTTTTTCAATTTCAAAACGTGTGATGTTATCAGTGGTAACACGCAGTATGTTAGACCTGTAATCGCCGAATCAACCGCATATTTACAATATCTGGAGTGAATGGACGAATATATACCAGGAAAATTAATTGATTTAACTGGAGTGTTTTTCCAAGGTCATGCTTGGAAAACGTATCGTTATTTCTGTGTCCATACTATTTTGAACGTGTGCTTTGAAACAAACATGCATATAATTCAGTGAATTCCTAAGCCAATTTTCGCGGTAAAAAATAGTATCTAATTTATTCATCCTAATCTAACGTTTCCAAACAGACAGTATTTAGCACGTTCTTTGTCTTTGAGGAAAGGCTAGTTTACATAACAACCCCATGTTAAATTATAATTAGTGAAGACAGTTTAGCATAAGAGAAAAAAGTCAGCGTTGTTGAATTCAGCACAATGCGTCGATATTTTCCGTGACGTACAACACGAAAGTAATACTAGCACAGTATTTAAAGTCTAGATTTCAATTCATTTCGGCATGAAATCTGTATACTTACTCGCTTAGCTGGAAGTGTGGTTTTTTCCTAGCCGGGTTATAATTTAAAGACCTGCTATTTACATGGTTCCAATTTGCGGTTGATAATTCCCAGCGAATGGGGCATTACTCGAAAAGGGCAGAAAACCCGTTGTGTACCATAATCTTTGTGTTTTCTCTAGGAGGGGGCTGTATTTATTTGAACAACACATAGTGCAAATTGATTTTAAAAAAAGTAAACTGGAAAGTCGGAATAAGGAGGCCTTACAACCGTCGCCTATGGCAGCAAATCTTCTCTTATCTAGAGCTATATTGGGGAAAAAAGTGAAAATTTATTTTAATCTCACTTGGAGTTTTTCTTGCCACCTTGTTTAAGAATAAAGCATTAAAAAGGCGAACCAAATAGGAAATTGGCACATTAGGCATTTATCTTAAAGGGCTATGTGTTTGTGTGCATTCTAGATGAAAACGTCGTACTAATGCGTAAGTTGTATTGTTATATTTTCTCATTTGTTTTCATTCATAACATGGGCATGTCCTAACTTGACACAAGACAGTATTGAGAAATGATCGTAAACAAAACACCATAGACAGTTGAGGACCATGCTAGATTTGACGTTATGTTAAAAGAATCCAGCCAATTATACAAAAAGAGCCAACATTTTTCATATTATTGTTTTATCTCAGGCTTTCAACTCTTAATACACCACACAAAAGAAAGATAAAATAAGTAAATTCAAGGCCGAATATTTTAAAGTGGGACTGGTTAAGCCCTAAGAAAAAGCGCAGAGCAGATATTTAACTGAGAACTAAAATCTCAAGTAAAATGAAATAAATACTATGGCTAAGTCAAGCTGCTAAAAATAAAGCTAAGTGAGATATTGTCTTGTTTCTCGACAATTTACTGATGAGAACATGTATTGATTTTGAAGCATTATTTGGGGGGGGGGGTTGTTTTACTTTTTTGTTTGTTGGAATCCATATATACGCTAAAATTTCTTTTCTTTAGAGGTTTGTTTAGAAATTCGCTGTTATGTTTCTCAAAAGTCTTACTCCGAAGATCCATTTCAAAAGCCATCTCATGATTTTTAATCGTTTTATTTCAAGCAGCGAGGCCAAAACAATGATTGACAGTGAACAGAGTTTTGACAAGCCGTTTGGTGGAACAAATCATGTTTCATTACGTTACAATTCTAAATATCAATTCCAAGTCTTAATTTTAGTGAGGAACGAATGACTTCACTGAAATGACATCCCACTGGTGTGGTAGATATATAATATTTGCTGCTTTACTTGTTTATTTTACATATGAATGCATCCGTTTTTCACCTACCACATAATACAGACTTTCATTTTCACGAAATTTATTTCCTTTCAGTTTACTTTATCTACCGTGTTTTGTTTCCACCAGAACATTCTGTACGATAATGGCGCTAACTCCAGTTACAAGTATTCGACGCCCGACCTCCTGGGGGGTCTTTTCAAAGCTATGTGCGGTCTAGACGCCTCTGTGGTAAGGTTACAAGGAATGCATAACACCGTCTCTAATGAAGAAAACAAAAACGCAGATCCATCATCTTCAGCATCTACACGAGTTCACAGCACTGAGAAAACCGTATAATGCTTAAAGCGTACAACGCTGCTTTCAATCTTGCTCCTTTACAAACACCACGGCCGCGAAGAGTTCAAAGTCATATCCCAACTTATATCCCAGCCTACACAAGCCCACGAATTATTATCAACGTCAGCGGTATGCGTTTTGAAACATACGAAGAGACCTTGGAAAATTATCCGGAGACGCTGCTCGGCTCTCCGACAAGACGACGAGAATACTATAGCTCGTCAGAAGGCGAATACTTCTTCGCGCGAGACAAACCGTCGTTCGACGCCATTTTGTTTTTCTACCAATCCCGTGGCATTCTTGCCAAGCCAGATACTGTCAGCGAGGAAACGTTTTTGGAAGAAATTGAATTTTACGGTTTATCTAGCAATTATTATTCCATTCACCGTGATGATCTATCAAGTATGCACGAAGATGTGGAGGGAATTTTACCACTTAGCCCGCACAAGCGAAAACTGTGGTTATGGTTTGAATTTCCGCGATCTTCCCAAACCGCGCGCGTGCTTGCGCTGTGGTCAATTTTCGTCATAGTTTTCTCCACTGTTGTGTTCTGCATCGAGACTATTCCCCAGCTTGCGATCGAGCCTCGCATCACATACCAAAACATCAGCAAAGACGGAAAGTATGTACTTGAAGAGCAAATAAAAGCAACTGTTGATTACTGGTTCGTAATGGAAGGTGTTTTTGTGGCGTGGTTTACAATTGAGTATTTTGTACGCGTCTATTCGGCGCCAGTTGTTTGGAATTTCGTCAAGTCCACAATGGGAATATTAGACGTCCTCGCCATCTTTCCGTTTTACGTAACGTTAGCGTTTCAACAGAGCACCAATGAAGTTCGTTCGTTCGCCGTGTTACGCGCCATAAGACTATTTCGCGTTTTACGTGTCTTCAAACTGTCACGATACAGCGCTGCTATCAAGCTATTAGTTAGTACATTATGCTCCAGCTTTGAGCAACTCAAAACGTTAGGGTTTTGCTTTGCCGTGTCAGTAGTGATATTTTCCGGCGCTATTTTCTACGCCGAAGGAGGCTCCAACATACCGAGTATTCCAGATGCCTTCTGGTGGACTGTGATCACAATGACCGGGGTGGGGTACGGGGACGTGACTCCCCACACCCCTATGGGAAAGTTCGTGGGTTCCTTCTGTGCCATGAGTGGGATAGTCTTTTTTTGTCTTCCCACACCGGTCCTGGTCTCGAATTTTATCAAGTTTTATCTTAGTTACGGTAATCTTAATGAAAGAAAAAAAGCTTTTGCTGAGAATCTTAAACAGCTATTTCTCAGGCCAAAGAAATAATTTTAAAGTTACAAAACTTATCCATTAACCCTATTCAGACTTGGAGGGGTGGGGGGGGCTTTTCGAACCCCCTCCCTCCGGCAAAATCGTGATAACTCCTACACCGAAAGAGCTATGACGTTCAAATTTTCTGACTTTTCCTAAAATTTATCTAGGAACATTTTGGTATAATTACCATGTCCATGTGGTTAATCATGTTGCCATGGCAACCAGTTTCTGACACAGGTTTTGGAAAATTTAAAAAATGGCGATTATTTGGTTATAAGAAGGCGTTTTTACACTTTTAGTTCTTTTTGTTGTTAAAATGGTCTTTGCTTTGGACTAGTTTCTGGATTACATCAAAATGTTTCAACATCGAATATTTAGGGGGAGGGGTGGGGTAAAATTTGTCACTTTTTTGCTTTGATAAATATGCTGCTCTATTTTCCAAATAACCCTTCCAAAGTCATTTGTTTGGGTAATAAACATTAGTTTGATACTTCTTTTATACAGTCTGAACTTTTTCCCCTCTGAAAGTTGCTTTAAATTATAATTTAAAAAAAAACGAAATCCAAGATGGCGGATCCAAGATGGCGGATCCCCCAAGATGGCGGACAACCTTTTTTAAATTTTAAGTTTTATTGCTTCCTATTGCTTTTTCTCGCTGTACAAGTGTTTCCTTGATGATGATGATGATGATGATGATGATGATGATGATGATGATGATAGACTTTATTTAAGTGTCAATAGTATTTAGCTTAGGAAAAAACTAATTAGGGACACTATTTACACAATAAAATTTCCCTTAGCTAAAGTTAAAATTACTTACAATTTAATGAAAAATGAGTAAGATAAATAGATAAATAAAATAAATAAATGAAATTTATTAACTTAGTAAGATTTTAAAAGCTTAAAAAATCTCAAATATATATAAAATGTAAAATTTTGTTACTAGTCCATAAGAAAGCATAACAAAAAAAATGACTTTACCAATATTATTGATATTTTACGTATCTAAGTAGAAAAATAATAAGAAACATTAAAAAAATCAGAATATGACGTCACTGTGACGTAATCATTGAGCGAGGCAAGTCAAAACTGGGTGTGGGGCTTCTGTGTATGGAGATGATCATTTTGTGTAAATTTCATGAACCTGGCATTATTGGTTCCAGAGATACAGAGAGGGGGAGTCCGAGGAGCCCCCCCCCCACCCTCACCCAGTCACAGATTGACCAAAAAAGCCCTGTCTGAATAGGGTTAAGTTGACCTTTTTATAAATCTCTAACCTTACCTTGCATGATGTCGAAATTTAGCGTAAATTTTTGGCTCCGTTTTTATTTGTTTTCAATTTTTTTTTAATTAATGAGGGTCAGAAAGGGAGTTTACCTTGAACCGTGAACGCCTATTTTTAATTACCGTGATTCGTAAGCGAAATAATTTATTTCCCGTGATTCCAAGACCAATGAAACTACTGACAAAGATATTGTACTTGCACATGCGCACTTTTCTAAAGAATTGCAAGTAATGAAGTGTAGCCCGTTTTGTTTGTGTAGACTACGGCATTCAGTTCAGTTAAATTATTCTGAAATCAGATTTTAAAGCATGAAAAACAATTATTTCATGCGTATACAATAATTCATGATATTGACACGTCATTTTTGCATTACTATGCTCTACTATCTGGGAGAAGAGCAAAATCAAACGCTGAATTGTGGGAAGCCTGTAGCTTTCCAGACGCGGTCTGTGATTGGAGAACGAAACAACAGATGATACAACAGAAACAATGCCGCTAGCCCTGATAACAAAGGAAGCTACAGGTCATACGGACGAATAAAAACAGAGGTCTGGAAGAACTACAGGATTACTGGAATTGAGCGTGATTCGTGAAAAGTCTGATTTAGTTCCCGTGAACCGTGAATTTTTTATTTTAATTAATTTCCGTGAACAGAGCGCAACACCCCTCTTTCCGACCCTCATCAATAATCTACCTTGTTCATTTATTTTAATGTATTTTTGTTTCTTTTTTGTGCTGCTTTTCTGGAACTGGCCTTTGGTAATTTTCTACCTTAAAAAGTGCTTTTATTTTCAAAATATACTTTCTTTTTTATATCGGAAAGTGCAATTTGATATATCGTGATATATGTAACTTAGTTTTATAAAATGAGCTGACACGTAATCTCTTTAGTATTTTTCTTCGACTGAGAAAAGATGCCAGTAATTGAATAAAACCACAACAACAAAAGCTATTTGGAATTTTTGGGAAAATATTCTACGACTGAGATAACGGCAACTTACTCCCTAAAGGAAGTGATAGCATTAAACTGGCGTTGGTCACAAATCTAATGATCCTTATGGACAAATAAACTTCAAAAATAATGCACCTATCAGTGTCAAGCCCGAGAGGGCGCCCTTCCACCAAAGTAGGTCGAGTTCGATTTCGAACCGGTGTCACATGTGGGTCGAGTTGAAGGTATATTTGGAACTTTCCTTTGGGTTCTCGATCTAGTAAACATATCAAGTTGTTTTTTCAATAAAACTTTTCTGAAAGTTTGAGTTTCACCGAATGAATTCCGTATCTAGCTCTAGCTCTGTTTTTTGGAATTGTTTTCACTTTCTTCCCGGATCTTCAGTTTGCGTACACGTTTTTCCTTCTGTCCGGACAGAGAAAGTCGGGGTCGATTTAGATGGTGAATCGCGGCGAAGAGAAAGTAAGGGTACATATGAATGTTGTGCCGCGTAGCACTATGAACACAAATGATGTAACAGTCGGGGTCGGGGTCGATTAATTCTCTGTTACATCATTTGTGTTCATAGTGCTACGCGGCACAACATTCATATGTACCCTTACTTTCTCTTCGCCGCGATTCACCATCTAAATCGACCCCGACTTTCTCTGTCCGACCTCGTAGCTCAGTCGGCAGAGTAACGGTAGATCTATTCCGGAGGTCGTGGGTTCGATTCCCACCGAGGTCAAAAGATTTTTTCTTTACCTCGTGTGGTTCCCTGATTCCCTTTACTAGGGCTAACGCTCAGTGGGTTATTCATGGGTTAAATTAGCACTAAAATTTACACTTCAGAGTTAATTCTCTGTTACATCATTTATCTATCTATCTACTCGAGTTCAGAAATTGTGTCAACACAGGACAGTAGGATTTTTCATCATCAGTGTCATTTCACAAATACTTTCAAATGTTTCGTAGGAACTAATTTGCTTTCGAGATTTGATATTGTTAGAAATGATTTTTGACAAGATATTTAAAACAGTCGCATAGAATTCGAAGTTTGTAATACAATGCAAATAATCTTGGTACAGAGTTTTTGCCATTTCAGTGGTCAATCGAACATCTTGTGGATTCTTTTACCTTCTTTCTTCAACCAGCTCCGTTTGGACCAAGTTCTATATTTCTCACTACATTACCACTGAGACGTCTTTGCAAGCTCCTTAAAACAACTTCCCCTAACCTCTGCAGGTGTTTATGTAATACCTAATGAACGCGGTCTGTTTTTAGTTTTCTTCCTTGGGAGAAGAAATATTGATTGATTACAAGGATGAATTGGGCCAAACATTCGACTTCTGATGAGTCGTGCTAAATTAAAATTCATCAGGGTCGAGAGAAAACTGACATTTTGCCTGGCCAGATCTGTAGTCTTCTTTGCGTCTGAGGAAGAATAACATGGTGCTAAGCGCACACAAAACCAGGTAAACTACAGAAAGCGCTAAAGATAAATTCCGAACATCAACAGGTTCCTAAGCTCAAGTATGTCTGCTTTGTAGTTTTAGCTCTACTCGTTCGATCGGCTCGGATTTTAATGCTAATTTCGATGGACACCTTGAACAGCATCTCATTTTCAAAAGAAATTAAGAAAAGAGGCGCAAAGTATGTTAGCTAAAAGTTGCCTGTAAATGACATGGATAAAAGCTGAAACTGGGCGCTCAGAGAAGCTGAGAGAAGACAACGCTACATCATTTTTTACCTTGTTTTATTATTATGGTTCCTTTCCAATCCAAATTTGCACTGCAAAAGGTGTAATTATTTGCAGCCGGTTTTGAGCCAAGTGTATTATAATTTGAAGGTTAAAAATATATTATCTGCAATCAATATGAAACAAGTAGGAAGAAGGAAGTTAGGGTCAGTCCTTGAAGCTACAATGATATATCCGATTTCACTCAACTGGTTTCACTGAGGACTCCTGAATGAGTTCTGTTTTGTTCCGGGTGCGAACATATTGTTCAACGCATCTGGTTTTATATCATTTGTTTGACTTTTTCTCAATAGACTCCCCAGAGAGTAAATTACGCCAAATTAACAGTCACTTGTATGTTAATCAACCTCCCAATGGACCTTCACAGTGTGTCGAATTAACACAGCACAAGTTTGGAGATGTATATTTTCGAAGTTTGCAAAAGATTTTGACATTTGTTGTGAAAGTGTCAGCGAATGCAACGTATAAACCAGAGTCTCGAAGACATGGCAGGAAAAAGTCTCTTCCGTGAAGATGTTCCTGAGATCGTGATAAAGAGCATTTTCAGTAAGTATGACAGAGACGGTAGCGGATGCCTCGAGAAGAGCGAAATTTTAGCAATGCTGCAAGGTGACATGGGCTTGGACGAGAGGCAAGCAGAAGTTTGTTTCATGCTGATTGACAAAGACGGAAGCAAAGGTGTTTCTTTTTCTGAGCTCGCAGAGTGGTTTCGCAAGGGTAAAGGCTTCAAGGTTGTGGACGATCAGAATCGTTACGCTTTCGTCCGAAGCGTAGCCGACCGCTTCAAAAAGTACGACAAGGACGCGAGCGGAGTAATTGAAAGCAGTGAGTTCAGGGATTTGTTGGCTTCCGGCAACAAAGACTGGAACAGGTGTTGCGAAGAAGACATCGCTCGAGCGCTGAAGGCTGTGGACAAAGATGGAAGTGGTACGGTTTCCTTCTCCGAATATTTGTCCTGGATGGATACGAGGAGTGCGAATACATGTAAAAAATGATCTGTTCCTCGGAACGGAAAGAACGAGAAACCTGAAACATTTTAGGCACATTGTGCACAATTCTTTTTTTCTCTACGGACAGACTCTTGAAAAATGGCATTAAGTGATTCGCCTTCAAACCCTTTGATGCATAGTTATAGATAGGTTGTTGCCATGTAAATGGAATTAGATATCACCATACTGTTGTAACTTCTGTTAATTAAGTCAAATCAAAAGTATTTCAGTGCAAAATCGCCAGTTACCTCTGTTTTGATAATCAGTGGTCGTTACGTATGTAAAGTACGATCGTTTGAAAACTGAATAATCGTAACCGTAAGGCCAATGCAAGGTTACGAACTGTTTAAGAACAGGGAGAGAGTTTAATCAGTCAGTCAAAGCCCGAAATCTGAAAAAAAAAAGAAAGAAAAAAGGCAAAACAAAACAAACACGCTTGCATTGCAATTATAGCCAATCTCTTTAGACGAGACGTTTATTCAGACACTAGTAAAGGTCAAATAACAATTGAGAATAGTCACTCTGGTTCAAGTTATAATACGGACTTTCTGTGGCTACCTGTTTTGCTTGAACGCAAACAAGACGTTTTCTTATTTAACATTCATCGATAAGTTACGCCTGCATTCTCATCCTCTGAGGTCAGCAGTTGGTCGCAAGGGATATAGGGATACCCTATATCCCTTAAGGCCTGATTACATGGATAATTTCAGCCCGGGCTGAAATTCCAGCTCGGCTTCTGAAAGAAATCCTCTTAAAATCAAATTGTCGATTACATAGAGAGGAATTCATCCCGGGGTGCAATTCAGCCCGGGCTGAAAATCCTAGCCCGGTTTATAATCAAAAATGGCTAGGATTTTCAGCCCGGGCTGAATAAATCTCATGTATTCGAAAAGAAATTTCAGCCCGGGCTGAAAAGCAGGAAATAATATGGCTGCCTGATTCTCCTTAGACTCTTCGCGAGTAATTTCATATTTGGTGCCGAGACTAATATTTCAGCCCGAGCTGAAGTTCGTCATGTCATGCAACAAAATTTCAGCCAGGGCTGAAATTCGCCATGTTACCTCGTGTGGTTTCCTGATTCCCATTACTAGGGCTAACGCCCAG
>CM042758.1:22470760-22486755 GCA_022496165.2 Catalaphyllia jardinei | reverse complement strand
GTGGCTTCATAGCTCAGTTGGTAGAGCATCGCACCGGTATCGCGGAGGTCATGGGTTCGAATCCCGTTGAAGCCCTGATTTTTTTCAGGCTTCTTCTTTCCAGTTGCTTAAATTGGAAAATTTACTGCGAGGATCATACTTCACTTGCATCTATAACCGCAGTTCAAATATGAATTATTTCATATATACATCACACATCCACTTTTGTCCATGATGCCCGGACGGTAATGAGCCAGGGGCTCGTTTCTCTAAACTCCTGGTAATTACTGGGCCCGTTAAGCTGTTTTGTTTTCTATTCCAGATGGGAGTTTCAAAAGGTTTGAAAATTGTACAGTAAAGTTATCAGCTAAAGAAACAAAATGGACTTCATTAGAGGCCAGAACACACCCTACTTTTCTTGAAACTTTGATTTCAAAATATGATTTTGGGCACGTTAAGTTACCGGGTCTTTCGACAAACGGATCCCTTCGAGAACATCATATCACGTGGTAATTACTTTATGACATCCAAACAACTGCCGTTTAAGGAGGACTTTAACAACGCATAGCATAAACTTAGACAACACCAACATCCCGCCCAAGGTTTGCGTTGAGTAGAAAGAAAAGGATTGACATTTTAGGCTTTAAATTTACCATTCCATGCGATAGGACTACCTGTGCGGCGTTTTCTTGTCTAACGTCTATAGTGTACAACGAAGAGCAAAAGTTATCCGTCTAGAAGAAGAACGAAATTATTATTAGTGTTAAGAAAATCAAACAAATTTTATTCAACATTTTAAGTTTACAAGACTCTTCTATAGATTTATCTGAGATTATACAAAATGTAAAGACCTAGTAATTCTTCTCCTGATCTGTCCTCTTCCAACTAACATAAACAGTAGCTGTGTCATTAATATTTTAAACTAGGTCAATGTAACGGTTTTGCTTGTTGTTATTCCATACTGTCTCTTTCCCTTCGACTTTATCAGTTAATTTCTAATTTAATATATTTTTGTAATTCGGCTATTAAGGCGTGGCCTCCCCGATTAGCCTTTGCTAGTTGCAGGCATGCCCTTTTCTGTAAAATTCAATTGCAAATTAATAAAGTGTATAGTGTTGTTATTATTATTATTATTATTATTATTACTATTATTATTATTATTATTATTATTATTATTATTTTTACTATTATTACTATTATTATTATTATTACTATTATTATCATTATTACTATTATTACTATTATTATTATTATTATTATTACTATTATTATTATTACTATTATTATTATTATTACTATTATTACTATTATTATTACTATTATTACTATTATTATTATTATTACTATTATTATTATTATTACTATTATTATTATTATTAAAAAGAAGCGACTTTTCAAAACATTTAGCTATAAAAAATTGCGAGAAAACTTTCTTAAAACCATTTAAGACATCTTAAAAAAATCTTTAAAAACGGTTTAAAATACTCGACGTTTCGACGTTCTCGGACGTCATTATCAAGTGAAAGGAAACAGTATGAATATTCTTGAAATACAGGGAAAAAACAATATTTTATTAAAAAGCCATCAGTGCTAAACTCTTTCTTTAGCTTGTAGCTTGTATTGGAACGCTCGGATAGAATCACGAGAGATCTACAAGCCAGCGTGAAAAGGAAGACCTGACTTAGTATGGGGTGGGGACCGAAATGAACCCCACCCCCACCCCTGCGTGCTTTGAGCTCGCTTCGATTGCGCACCCATGCGCTCATCAACATAACCTCTGCGTTTAAAGTGCATATGAAGCGAAATGAGTTTTTCGATATTTTGAAAGTTCAGCATTTTAAAGACACTATTCCAAAATTTGAACCGTGTTTGAAAAAAAATAGGCCATTTTATATCGCCTGAAAGTTGTGTGATTTTGCTCTCAGAAATGGTCTTGGAATCGCGCGGCCAAAATGTCCGGTAACATGGGATGGTGATGTAGTGTTGTGGACAAGACGACGAGATTGCGAGATACGGCTTGTATTGGCTGTACACAACATCAATATCCTTGTCGTCGTTTGAAGATTCAGAGAAAGCACTCAATTCAGACTTGCTCGACATGTTGTTTCGCCTCAGAAACCCTTATCAGTGAACACTGCGTCACATGATGAAATTGCACAATAAATTCGACCCAGTTTCCTGGCCATTTTTGACAAAAATTAATTCAGCAGGTTTCAGCGCCAAAATCACGACTAAATTTTTATTTTGGAGAACTTTAACGTTTACAATCGATTTATTTACATATTAAACGGTAAAATTAGGCCAAAAAAATTGGGATTCATATGCACTTTAAGGAAGTCACCGTGGAGCGATCAAAGTCCAATTACACTGCGAACGTTTACGATCTGGCTTACGATGTTGAGACACGTTTCAGAATCTTCAAGCTTTAGACTACGCTTTACATCGCTGCAAGGTCTTCCTCTTAGTGCTTTGAATCCGCTTCTGTTTCTGCTTTTTCTTTCTTTTAAAAACGTCCAGTCGCTTGAAGCAAGTTTTACAAATCTGTCTTCGATCATATTATCCAATTTAAAAGCTTGTAGTCGTTTGTCGTATTTTGTTTAACGAGCTCAGCAATCCCGCAAGACAGAGGGCAACAAATCCTTAAATTTAGGCTTAAGGACGTTCGCGCCCAAAAGTTCCCAAGTACAGATTTGTTTTAAAACTTTGACTGCAGATAGAAATTGATAAAAACGTAAAAAAAAAATCGGGGGTCACCGAACTCGTTTTGAAGATAAGGCGTAGCACAGACCATAGCATTTCTAGGATTTTCAGTCACTTGAGGCGATTCTGGTCGGCTTCATTACTATCGGCATATTTAACACAGTATATATAGGCTTATTTGATAGATCTTTGCTACATATGTCACTAAATCAGGTAGAATTAGCCTTAAAAAAAGGCAACTTCTAAGTCGCGCACACTTGTATCCATGTACCAATTCGACCCTATTTGAATGGTATATGGGAAATAATTAAAACTTCCTACGTACAGGTTTTTTTTGTTTTTGGTATAATGGAAAGAATCAGAAAAGGAAGTGATCTGCCGAAAAAAAAAGTGGGGGTCACCGAGCTTCTAACACAAATATTCGCACACCAAGTTACCGCAAAGGTCATCATCAGCTCTATATTTTGTTGGACACAGCGGCAAAATGACTGCGCATGCTCTGCTATTTTCGCGTGTGAGTTCGTGATCAGTGTCGATCAGTGTGCGAATGGACGCTCGATGGAGAGAACGAAGCATCTTTTCCTCCGAATTTTAAGCCATCAATGGACGGAAATGAGTTTTATTATTTATAAAGACATTGGAACTTCGACAGAGATGCTTCGGGAGTGAGTTGTCAAAAGCTGCAGACGGTAAGTGGCCTTTAATTATGTAAATAACATTGGAAATTTCAGGCCCTTAACTCGCGTTCTTATGGTCTTCCAAATTATCGCCGGCGAATTGAATTTTAGTTAAGTTCTTTTAATGTGGACTCACTGGCTGCAATATATTATCGCTTGGCAGGTTTCTTTAATTTAGTACTTTGAAGCTTACAGGTTGGCCGGCGCATTCGACTATAATAATAATGCTTGTGTTTACGACTTTCTATGTGTTCGATTCAACGAATTTTTTTTACTTTTCAACATATGGAGTATGTGTAGTTACGCAATGTAAAAATAGAATCACTCAATTTCCTTCTTAGACTGGCCCTAGGCTGAACACTGTCAGTTGAACGTAACGAAAGTGAATCAAGTTGTGTAAAACCAACTTTTTAGAAGACTACCTATAATTTTTTGAGTGTTTTTTTTTTTTAAAAAGTACTTAATAAAACACTTTAATGCACTTTGGTTGCACATTTTTAAATGGCTTTAAAATCACAGCATTGATATTTGAATTAAACGACTTCATATATGGTAAACTGTAAACACAGTACACCTTTGCCTATATATAGAGAAACTGTAGATTATAATTTTGATTCAGTTTAATTAAAAGACTCAGGATGTAAGTGCTACATATGGTTAAAGGCTTGTTGACTTGACTAACCTGCCTTGGGCTTTCAAAGTTTTTTTGCAATGAGTTGCAATTTTTTAATAATACATTCAGTTGATCTTCGTGCAAGAAGGATGTGATCCCTTTCTCCAATACCTCTTTGACATTCAGCTGGGACAAAATGATGGTGAAATTCATGCTGTATCTTGTTTACACTAAGAAGCTGGACATTCAGCCTAATCTGCTGTGCAGTGTAGTGCCATTCAATGGAATCTATCAAAAGGGAGTGCCAAATTTGCACGTTCTTTTCTGTAATGGCTTCTAGCATTTGTTCTTTCATGCTAAAGTATTTGTCATTGTTCAGTGTTTGATGTATTGTATCACTCAATACTGACAATGTCAATTGTTATAGTCATGTCACTTCCAACAAGTGAATAAAACTGCAAATCTTCTCATTATGGACAAGTAGTTTCCAAGTTCAGAGTTTCTAAATATAACATGGCAGTGGAAAAATACCAATGGAAGGACCCAGCTCTACAAATAAGTAAAGTAGTCAGGTTTACTCAATGTCTTTGCACAATGTTAAAATATCTTAAACATTAGAGCATAACATTAGCCATCCTAGGAGAGCAGCAGCAACAAGAACAGCAGCTCTGTCTGATTTGGGCTTCTCTGGTAGAGGAGAATTAAATAAATATTTATGTAACTCGACGAAAAAAAATCTGCACAGGTTGATGGCAGTTTCATGGGCCTTTAGGGTTACATGGTTACATCGAATGCATCAACTTAGTTCTCAACTGTGTGCAGTTCCTCATGGTATGACTGACTGTAGTCCAAAGTAAAATAGATGGTAGTTCTTTAGCCAATGGAAAGTTAATTATTTGACAAGCAATCTTGTTAATTGGTGTGTTGTCTGCCAAACCTTCCCGCTATCTAGTTTCTGCTCTTTACTGTAATGATAATATTATTGAAAAAAGTACATTAGTTGTGTTGTAGGTATTAAGTACTGAACAAGCTTTGTTATTTTTTTTACAGTTAAGAGGGTTATTTTATCACAACAAATTTTTTTTGGTTTGTGACAGGTTGTTCGGTTATCTACCTCTGTTCCTGCAACTGCTGTTGGACCCTGTCAGGTTTGACATGAAGAAGTCAACTGGCAGTGTTTCAAGATTCGTGGTGTCATAATTTAGTAAGAATTCTGCCATTTCAGCCAAGATGAAAGCCTTTATGATCCCTCCTCGACAAACAATGTCCTTTCCATTTTCTCTAATGAAAGTGGTGCTTTGTATTGCCATGAAATTTGATGGATGTGGCACTGCAGCAGCAGTCAGGCTGCTGAATGTCCAGCAAACTGGATGCCATGTGGATTGTGGAACTGGCTTTTTTAGATGGATGAACAAAAACATTGACTATGTGAAAGTCATCAAGAAGATGGATTATAAGCTTTTTGTTTTAAAAGAGCAAAATAGAAAAGAAATGATTGTTTGAATATGACTAAAAATGAGGAAAAGAGTCACAATAATAAAGAAAAAATCAATCAATAATAACAATAAAATTGTTTTACATTGTTTTCTACTTGTTGTACAGTTCTTAGCTTGCAGGTGCAGCATTACATGTACAGCTGAACATGTATAACATTAATAGTCCTATTAAAATTTTAAGCATATGTCCTGACTGTTTTTCACTTTCGTTGATTGTGCAGTGGTAAGATCTTGCAGAATATTGACCCTGAGACCCTATGAGATCCTATTGACCCTTTTAATGTTATTAATATATTTTGTAAGTGGACCTGTTGTTTACAGTCAAACCAAGTGAAGGGTACCCCTCAAGATTACATTTATGAATTGATTAATGGAAAATTTATTGGAGCCACTAGTTATTTCAAGAATGCAATTATGAATGATTACTGGACTACTGAACCCACTAGTAGTTCCAAAGGTATTTATCTTTAATTCAAATATTGCATGGGATATGCACATAAAAGATCTGCAAAAGAGTTTTTTTGGTTTTGTTGCTCCAAGGTGGCCAATTTGAATTCACGCAACGAACTGACGTCAACGGTTTGGAAATGGCGTATTGCGATAGGCTCTTAAAATCATCACATCAAATAAAACAATGACGTTTGACATTACGTAAACCAAACTACAGCAGCAAAGAGGCCAAAAATAGGCCGTCCATATGTCAGTACTAGGGCCACGATTTTTCAATTTCCGCTTAACGTCTAACTTATTCAAACTGGCATGACTTAAATTTTAGATTTTACCATTCATATGAATTGTTTAATGTCGAATTTGCCAAAATTGACAATTGAAATTTGCTTTCAAAACCCAAAGATCCTAAACTTAGATTATTTACACTATATTGAGATAGAAAAAAAGTTAAAAGACCATATAACGGTGAATGGTTTTTCTTCATCAGTCGTAACCCGTCGTAAACCGTTGTAAAGTAACGCGAATCATGGTTACCCGTCGTGAACCTTCGCAATCGCCAGCCGTTACCAGCCGGCCATCTGCTGCATTATTCCCTTTCGTCAAAACACCATTAAAGGTTTTAAAGCAATTTTTCTTTATTGTTGATCTTTTTTGTGTTTAGTTTATTTATATTTTACTTTAATTGTTGTTATGTGAAAAAGAAGATACAACTGACAATACCAACAACATCGACAAGCGGTATAATATCACAATCCGTTAAAAACGCCATCATTACTCACTTAGAATCCTGAACCAAATAAATAGAGCTCCTTTTGTGACAGTTGAAAGTTTCATCATCCCTCCTCAAGTTGTACTTATGGAGACAAACGTTGAACGAAACTTCTTTCATTTAACATTAAGAAATACACTTTGAACGGTAGTGTTAATTCTGCATGCTTCCAAACGCCCTTGCGCGCTCCCCGCTACCGTTCTGCTGGGATATATAAAGGTACAGAAGCTGCAGCCAATGGAATATCGATTCTAGCTCTTGTTTATTGTTTCCAGTCCGTTACGACGCAACAACATGTTTATCATGCGAAACCATTGTGTCCAGTTTCGTCTGCCATCGTAGGATTATAACATGAAATGGTACAAGGTGGCATCTATTGAATAATTAGCAATCATTGAATTCTGCAGATCAAGGCAGATGTTATCCACCGAGGCCGAATGCCGAGGCGGATAACACCCTACGAGATCAGCAGAATTCTTCATATCCTACGAAAGCCGAATTAAATAATTGTCTTATTATTTATTCAAAATATTTCAAACTCTTAAAGGAGAAAATGAACTCTTGTTTTTCACCAAAAAACACAACCTCGTCCCCAGGTTTCTAGTTCGACAGGTCAATAATCTGCAGCGGGCTGCACTTTTGGCGTCATCGAGTTATGGAAAATTATGCGTGTGGTTATAACCAGTCAAATAAGTCAAATATTTTGAATAAATAATAATTGTGAAAGTTAGCTGTTCCTTTTACCCGGGTATCGTTTCTGTGTAGCAATGCGGTTGTAGGAAAAAAAGGGGAAACAATGGCTTAATTCCAACTAGCGAACCCATTCCAATATAGCATTTGTTGCTAACAAACGCAGCGCCCCTAGAGCAAAAATGAAACCCTTCGGCGTACAACTGAAAGAGGGGGAGATGGATGCCTCCCTCACTCCCCGTAAGGTTATTTTTTGTTTTAAAAAGACGACTTACTGTATTTGACAAGTTGACGATAAAAGTTAGCAATGAGCTGTGCTGTTATCGTAAAACTGTCAATTCCTGTTGGTTTCAACAAAAAGTTAGCTTTTTTGACATAATTCTGTATTTTGAACATTTCATAAGCTTTTTGGCAGGATTTTGCATTAATTTTCATCATTTCTTGAGGATCCAAGATGGTGAGTCAATGACGTCACAATTTACCGCGGCTTAGTGGTTACAGCGGGACTTGAACCTACGACTCCCGGATTCAAAGCCCGAAGCTCTGACCACTCGGTAACGCTACCTTCGTTGTATAATCGGTCGATATATAACTACAATACAGAAAACTACAAATTGTCCATCAGGCCTCATATCTCCCAATCTACCGCGGTACTAGTCTACAACTCCTTAATTCAACCTCAGTTTGATTACTGTAGTCTCATTTGGGACGGCCTAAGTGATCAACTGAGTGACAAATTGCAAACGTTACAGAACCGTGCAGCTAGAGCAATCTTAAAGGCCAACTATGGGACTAGCTCGAGCCTGCTTCTTGACATATTCAATCGGGACAAACTAGTTATAAGGAGAAAGAAGCATAAAGCATTAATGATGTTTAAATCTCTAAATGAAGGAGCTCCAGTGTACTTGCAGAACCTATTTCACGAACGAAGCACAGACTATGATTTGCGTAATTCCTGTCATAAATTAACATTGCTCAGACCGCGTACTAACTACTTGAAACGAAGTTTCAGTTGCAGCGGTACTTTGTTGTGGAATTCTCTACTTGAGAATGTGAGAGAAGAAATTAAATCAGTCAGGAAATTTAAAGAGCAAATCAATCATCTATTTGAGTCACTGGACTCTCACTGGGCAGTCTTGTAAAACAGTACTATGTGGTTAGATTTTAGTCTAACTAATTGTAATTAGATTTTTACTATATTACTGAAGATTTTGTCGATTTTTTTTGTTTAAATAAAGGAGCTTCCTACCTACACATCGTTATTTCCATTATCGACTGAGTGCTAATGGTTAAAAAGACTAACTCCTGGCATTTATTATTCAGGCAAATTAGCATGAGACTTCCCTGGAGTGCAATAAAAATTAGCTTCCTAACATCACTGAGGTTACTCCAGTCATTCTGTTTAATCTACAGTTAGCTTTGGATAATGAGATAGTAACATGATAGTCTGCATTCTGCAGCCTGCATTTTACCCCTGGTCTGCAGTCTTCATGTTACCCTCAGTCAGTCCGATGCACACTGACGAGATGGCTTTTATGTTTCCAAGGCTCTGATAAGTTTCAGTTCTGTGTAAAAATAAAACTAGATGATGGGATGGATATTCCTTTGAAACAAGATATCTTCAGCTTTTTGTTTCGTTTCCTCAGAAACGAAACGGTATTGTTTTCAGTTCAGGGGTGAACTATTTACATAGTGGAGGTAATATCCAATCAGAGTTATATTAAGTTCGTAGTTGTTAATGTAAATACGGCGGCAAATTAATTTACGCCAAAATTCTGCTCTATCTGTGCATCGAAATGTAACATTTCAATTGTTGCCTTGTACGAAGTGGGGAATCAGTGTCGATTGAAACTCTCGTTATCGGCATATTACACGAGAAAACTACGAACTTTACTTCTAATCAGATAGTGATAATGAAAAGGAAATATATTTTCGAGGTAGAGACGCCGTCACACCACTGGATTTGTTCACCACTATGCGATATTTTAAGCCGATTGAAGCAGTTAGTTTTGTTTAGTTCCACAAAGAAATAGTACTGTTTTTCCTTTCAGGGTGATTTATTGACATAGTGAGTATGAAAGTTACCAATGTAACGCTTGTATTAAATTCGCAGGGTAAACATGTAAAAATATCCTGTTAAAACTAAATTTGATTTCGTGTCACGGAAACACAAGGAACTTCAGTAGAAATGTCATTGCGGCAGAAATAACTGGAGACTTGAATGGTTCAAAGTCAGACTGAAAATATATGATTCTAGAGAAACGAAGATATCTATTTCCCTGCTTGATTTAAATGTGATTTAATAAGATCACAACGGGGGGGGGGGGGGGGCGTACTCCCTTATATGGGCTGTATAGGTATGTGCGGCCTCAAAGGGTATGGTTTTTCAAATGGAATTAAAATCTGCATAACCACAGCACGCCAGTGACACATCTGACACTTATTTACTCATAGCCTACCAATCATTGTCACGTATTTTCATCTAAATTCTTATTTGTAACGGTTTTCTTTTCACATATTTTTTTCTACTCAGCCCGTGGGGAAGGTTTGTATTGCAAACCGAAATATAGGGCAATTTTGTTTAAAATAATTTAGTCCTTTAGTCCGTTTTATTTCATTTTGGTCACATCCGCCGTTGGGATCAGTGTGCCGTCTATATTTTATGGTTTTTCAGCCGTTTTGGTCATAAATAGGGTATCAATTATAGCCAATTTTGGCCATTTTGGTCATAAATGGGGTATGGTTTTTGCACCCTAGGCTTGATAAGTGCATTTTCCTAAGAAGAAGTCACTTTTTCATCATTATCGAAAAGAAAATCAGCAAAAGCCCTTCACATTTATGTTTACGGTCTGGTCGAAACTAAGGAACTAATTATAACGCAGCTCTGAAACAGGGTTTTAAGGATTTAAGGACCTGATTTAAGGATTAGGTCATAAATTGGTTAGCGAATATCGCAGATTTTAGTCATAAATAGGGTAAGGGTTTTGGGAAGCGGGCCGCACACCCCCAGTCAATTTTCTGGGAGTACTCCCCCCCCTCGGGGATCACAACTACGGCGACATAATTTTGGTCAAACTTGCTATATTGCAAAAGCGGTACAATACGGCTTTCTTATAAGATGTCGACATTTTTTACACTTAATTGAATTTGTCAAATATTCCGCCACAATTTGAGAAGCTTCACTTCTTCTGGAGCACGTCCTATTTTAAGCTTTAAGAAATAACAAACTTTTTGTTTTGACGTACCGTGGCTAAGCTGGTTTCCATGAAAACACCGATAGCAATTGTATTTTGGCTTCATATATAAGCCGAGGGTGGACTGTGTGAATAATTGCACAACTCTCGTCACACGTAACACGTCCCTTTTGAAAAGAAACTGAAATATATTGCATCGACGACAACAAAACGAAGAGTGCCGCAGCCGGCATTCGAATCAAGCACTCCCTGGTACAGAAATGGAAAAATTATGCGTCAAATGCTTTTACTTCTTAGCGTTATTTAACCTCGGACGCACAATTAATACTTTGAATTCATGAGAAACTGGCGGGGCCGTGCGGTCTTCTTCCTGAAGCATTTATAAGACCAAAATCTGCGATTTTTAAACCCTATTTATGACCTGACTCATAAAATTTGTGCCTTATCGCAAACCTGCCTTGGATCTCCAGCCTTATCGGCTATTGTCTGATTGCTGGTCTTATCGATATTATTAGAAGTGAACATACCAAATTCAAGACTTAAGTGCAAAAACCATGCCCAGTTTGAGAACAAAATGACCAAAATCGATACTCTATTTCTGACCTAAATGTCTTCGAAGAACCATATCCTCTGAGGCTGGACACACCTATACCCATATAAGAAAGTACTCCACTCTATCCTTGGGCATAGGTAAGTATCAAAAATAAACACTTTTCGAAGTGTAAAAAAGTTTGGAAAAATTGAATTAGTTTATAGCTCTTCCTTTTCTCATTGAATAGGTTCAGTACTATGTCTCGTCTCGACGACAAACTTTAGATTCTGGCAACTAAGCGAATCACATAGCAGCGCATTAGCACAAATCCCCTTCACCCCGGGACTTCTCATGCACAAGAAATCAAACCTCGAGCTCCAGCCTTCCTCAGACTGAATATCTTTCCGGAAACGAAACACTATTTCTTTCTGAAAAATACCTTCTTGTTGCTGATCAGATTAAATTGTAGAGTTCACATACTCTGCGTGACTGGGGTCAAATGGTACATGCAAACACGAATGGACATCTGAGCTAATAATTTAGCAAGTACGCTCTTACCGTGTCCTAAAGATTGAATATTCCACTGTCTGGTGACCCTAATTGCGATTTACTCCAAAAGCTATCGGAGGTCTTTGTTGAAGGAGGTGCGCTCAGAAAGACTATACATCTTTAGAAGACGGAACGCATAATTCTGGTCTTTATACACAACACTTGCTTCTGTTGACGAACTGTCGGGGGGTGGGCGAAAGACGCGGCTAAAATTAAAACTCATGGCCAACATTTCATCTAATACGTCTACTGACCCAAACAAGTAAGTAAGCTAAAACTATTTTTGTAATATTTTGAAGAATATCCGACCATTTGTGACAACCTTATTGTTGATAAGTATCGAGATCGTTGAGCATTGATCGAGGCAAGTTTCACTTAGGCATACTTCCAGTTTGTCATATCCAGTTTCAGTCAGATCAGATAGATGCAAATAAGTTGCTGCAGTCTGAAGTCTTCAGACAGTTTTACCCTACATATATTATTCAGAGTCATAAGCAGCTGTATTCTGCATCAATTATACATTATTTTTGTGTGTGTAAACCGTCACGCTATTTATTTCAATTTATAACCAAAATATGTTTTCGTCACGGATAAAGCTTTCGTTTATTTCAAGACTTGAAAGCCGGCCTTTGCCCCGCTTTTGCCCACTTTGGCGTAGACGAAAAAAAAGCCATTTGACGTAATCTATGATCTATACAAAATGAAGCAATTTCATTGGTTACTATGCGTAGCAAAAAATTGTGATTGGTCGGGAAAAATCATGCCACTGTCAAACCTGGCTCGAGCGTCGCTTTTCGTGGAATGAATTGAACTGGGAAATCTACGAATCTTGGAGAAAATGCTGGAAAAATCAAGTCAGTTTTTGCCATCGGAGCAGCCCTGTGAGTCGAAAAGCTTGGACGTTGCCTTGAAAATTGCAGGAGTTGAAAAAATACCCTCAGAAAACTTGTGGTTGCGGTCAACCTAGAGGTGATTTGATTCGAGTTTTGATTGAAAGGAGCGTAAATTTGTCTTCCGTGGTTGGTGATTCTCAAATCAGCTTGATCTAGTGTCGGAGACACATTTTAGCTGCAATACTGTTGACCGTGAGCTGTGGTTAGCTATACTCAGCTCGCTGCTGTGCCCTGAAACGGACACGAACATTCACATCGGAAAGCAAGGTTAATTTATCTGATTTTAAGAAATGATCTTTTGATGTTTCATTCCTGACATCAATCAGTGTGTCAACAGTTGTTTTGAATCTGGCAAAAGTTGAATTTCTTAAATAAATTTATCTCAGAAACATTTTGTTTATTGGGTTTGTTAAATTCGAGATAAGGCAATGGTTCTCGGCTTTACCAAGACCAATTTTGTGCGTGGTTTATTCTCGTTAGACTACCGACTGAGGGTGCTCGAGAATTTTTTCTGGATAATTTGCTAAAAGAAACGGCTTTGTCTTTCTTCTTCCTGCTTCTCGAACCTGTTCAATGCTTCGGCAAGACTTTTTTGTACCTTAGCTTTTGCTTAGTCACGTGAAATATTATCGTAATTCTCAAAACTTTCGTCCATTTTAAAACAGCAGAGGGAAAAACTTTGTAATGATGACGTCAATCGTGCAACTGTCCTCTAATAGATCATAGGCGAGAACCAATCAAAATGCGAAAATAACTTGGGTTATTATATAATCTGTGATAGATAGTGAGTAGCGTAGCAGAGTGTGCTGGGGGCTGCTACTTTGTGATGTCGAAGTGTCTGTGAAGAGGATTTGGCTGAACGTTTTGAACGACTAGTAGATTTGTACTAAAACAATTAGATTATTCGCTCTCAATTTCTATGCGTGATAATTGCGCTCTCGTCAACTATCACGGGATAGAAATCGAGAGCGAATAATCTAATTGTTTATAACATTTTCGCTCGCACGCGATTGGTCACGCGAAATGATCAATCTTAAACTGGGGCATATCGGAGTGATAAAAGCATTAACGGAATTGTACGGTGAATTGTACGCAATTAGCCACTACAGTAGAAGTTCCAAGAATTGTTTGTGTCTTGTCTTGTGGCTTGTAACTATATTAGGGACCTTAGCACCGACGACGAATAAAACTGCTGTGAGACGGGGTCGAGGACGTCGTTCACAGTGTGAAAACGAAGCGACTATATGTAAACAGAGCCGAGTTCTTGCAAACATACACCTAAAACTATCGTCTCCCTTTCACGAGCTCCAAGACTTGTTTCTCTTGAGCTACGAGTACGGTACTACAAGTCCTACATGAGGAGTTTATGACGAAGATCTCGATTTCTCATACGAAGAATATGACATGATTTTACTCGAACAGATGATGTTTGATATTATCGAAAACCTTCACAGTATAAAATTCTATCCTAGAATCATAAGCGAAAGCCTGCCTGAAGATAGGAAACAGAAGAAAATGAAATACAGACACATTAATTTGTCAAATTCTGAATTCATTTAATTTTGTACATTCGCCGACAAGTAAATTCCACAGGGACAAATCGACAATCCGAAATCTACACCAAATTGGCCGTAAAACCTAATAAATACTAAGCTTAGAGGTTAAATAAATAACCAACTTTCATCTCAATAGTTTGATATTTATTTTCTGCCTCAAACAATACGTAAACACATTAATAAATACTCACGTTCACTCGGGGCGGCTTTCTCGTCTCGAGGGGCTGCGCTCCTTTTGGTAAGCATTAAGAATCGCGACCTCTGATCAGGTCTAACGACATTCCGGTTTTGAATGGCATTGTAAACACAATAGATTGATACCAGAACTAACCAGATTTGTCAGGCTTTACTCTGAACATGCGCAGAGTGACGGGAAGTCCGTGAATCTCGAACTTCCGGTGTTAAACCTGGCCAGAGGTCGCGATTCTTGGTGCGGACCAAAAGGAGCGTGGCCTCTGGGGACGAGAATGTCAGAACGGCAAACCTGACGTTTTGAACTTCACGTGGACGACGAATCGAGCATGCGCAGTAGCGGGGTGAAAGAAATATTACTTCCAGTCGTCGTCCTCTGGGCTCGTCGTCGACGATGCTTAAGGTCCCTATCAATTAATCTACAACTCTTATACTAACGCTTTTTCCGTTCCTGAATAGTCCTAAGATCTTAAATTATTTAATTTCTCAGTACTCACTCAAACATTGTAATTTAAGTAGTGACCATTCGTGCTGGCGAGCGACTGCTTATTTTCGACATTGGTATTATTGTTTTGTTGTAGGGATGAGTGCATTGCAACTATAAATGAAAAGACATTTGACCTCTGGTGCCTTTTTCCGGCTGTAAGTATCAAACGAGTACATTGAGTACTTTGGTCTCTCTCTGTGACAGTCTTTCCGTTGTACCATTATTCGCGTTAGCGGGAGAGTTTGGCACCAAAGCGGTTCAACGAATCGCAAAATCGGTCTATTATAAATATATACGTCCGATGAAGAATTCAAACAAGAAACACCTGATAACTCAAGGTAACCTTTATCAGAAATGTCGATAATTATAAAACCACATTCAATCTTCGGGAGGGGTTCGAACGTTTGTATAGAAATCCGCCGTGCTAAACGAGTGCATGTTCAAAGTCGCAGGGTTACGCCCGGCACTCAGTTCGCTGGCATCCATTTATACAACTGGGTGGAAAAAGGAACTATGAGAGTAAGGTATCTTGCCCAAGAACACATCGAAATGTCTCCGGCCAAGGCTCGAACCCAGACCTTTCGATCCAAAGTCCAGCTAGCGCCATACCATGAGGCCATTCGTCCGTCCACAATAACAAAATGTTTCTTTTCCATAATCTTTTTTCAGCTGGTCATCATATTGATATTGAGTTGTCTCCATCGCCGAAGCAATTTTAAACTTGAGTACTGCAATGGACATCCTGGACTATTGATGTAAGTCTAAATCCTTCATCACCTTATTTATTAGCCCCCGTTAGTGAAAGGATAACGGGATCTAACATGAGGCAAAATTAGAAACACCAGTCCTTTGAAAAGCCACCTGGCTGATATGCCCTTTTGTTGAAAAAACGGAACCCTCTGTTCAGTTAAAAGGCTTCACTAACATTGTACTCCGACATGTTTACAACCAAGAATTCTTCCTTCTTCCTTTGCAGACCAATCAACTTCTTGGGCAGTTTCAAAAACAGATTTACCATCGCGGCAACTTTTGGGGCAACGGCCAGTACATTTTTTACATATGCCAAGTCTGGATTATTTACCCTACCAGGCCCTGCATGGATGGCAAGTAAGCAAAAGAAAATAAAATCTCTTGATTGCAAAAGTGCTAGGATAGCATCAAGCCTCGCTGCCTCGCCGCCTCGCTGCCTCGCCGCCTCGCTGCCTCGCTGCCTCGCTG
>CM042758.1:22453582-22470660 GCA_022496165.2 Catalaphyllia jardinei | reverse complement strand
TCGCTGCCTCGCTGCCTCGCTGCCTCGTTGCCTCGCGTGTCCTTCGTGTCCTCGCTTCGTGTCCTCGCTGAAATTTTGACCGCTGACCAAGTACTTGTTTCCGATTGGATCGCGGACTCATGTCTTTTGTGTGGAAGCTGAAAAGCTCTGAGCCAAGATTAAAAGTTGCTTTTAACCCCGACCCAGAAATTCAGAAACTTTGTGTGACAGAGAGATGGCCAGCATTGAACTAACATTCAAGTGTGTAAGACCTGAAGACTGTTAACTAAATAGGGTAACCTTCTATCGTTAAAGAAAAAATCAAAATCTGTTAAGTTATTTCATTTTTGTATGATAATTATTAAAATTAATCTTTTATAGAAAATTTTATTACAACTTTAGTTATCATATTATTATTTTGTTTTCTTTAAAATTAGTTTTCAATGCACTTATTGCTGTCCTTATATATGGCATACTATTCTACCCATTTTTTGCCTGTCTCACAACTGAATACAGGCTGATTGGGTCACTTCTGGGTTTTCTTTATGTCAGTATGAGGTAAGGCTATAAAGTAAAACCAGAATCTTAGTCATAGTTAAAGCTACTATATATGTCTCTATCAGTGTTAAACGAATAACGTTGCCAGCGAAACACAATGTACGTCAGGCATAATATATGTCCACATGGAAATACGTAAATCATTGTACTTCGGCAAGGGATAAGACAACCTTGGACGGAACAGTTCCTAGTATGTCAAATGTGGACTGTGGACTGCATTTACTGGGCGACAAACTTACACAAAAATGATTTGTGTGAATCTACAACTTTAATTTGCGACAAGTTGTAAGTTTGATTCACTCACGTGGCAGTACCGTGCCCTATCAGCAAATTGAGAGTAGTAGAAGAACTAGTCATGCCTCTTTAGTTCCTAATTGAACACGCTGGATATTTACTAAATAACTCAAAAATTAAAATTAAAGAATATAAATAATTTATGGCTCTCTTAGCTATATTACCCGGGTATAGTCGCTCATAAAATTAGCTTTCAGTTAATCTAGCAAGGTTACGATCACGCGTTAAGTATTATGATTTTTTTTTCGTAGTGAAGCTAAGAGCTCGTTAAATTCAGTCTAGTAATCAATTTAGGATACGATGAATCCGTGACCAGAGTGGATTCATCGGCTCATTTGATGATCTGAGTGATCGTGTTCCATTGTTTTAATTGATCCTGATCCAGATCACACCAAAAGGAACGCACCGGTCGCCTTAAATAGCATTAGAAAACAGTCCTAAGAAAGCACGCACGCTGATTGGTTAAAAATCCTGTTTGTATAACTCGATGTAGACACAGAGCTAGCGCGCGTTGTTGACGTAGTGATGGCGCGAGCAAAGAGAATTTACATTTTGATAATCAAAGTTAACAAGTTGATTTCCTTTTTCTCGTCGTGGTGTTTTCTAAAAGAAATAGAAAACATGTACTCCGTGTTTGTATCGAGTTATACAAACACTCGTGAAAGTTTGGGAGAACTCGAAAAAGCTGTGGAAACACTCGTGTTCCCACAGCATTTCTCGTTCTCCCAAACTTCCACTCGTGTTTGTATAACTCGATACAAACACGGTACATGTTTTCTATTTCTTAATTATTGCTCTGTACCATTGTAACATTGTAATTTCTGTTACATGTAGCCATATGCCGGCTATAAAAGGCGCAAGTACTTCTGCAACAAGCCGCCATAGCGAACGTTGGTTATGGTAGCAACACGTGTTGGGAACAACACTTTCTAAGGGTACGTTTCTGAATAGTTTATTTCCCGGTGGCTCAAGACCCTTTAATCTAAATAAGGGTGCATGCATTTTCATACTATGACCAAGAACAGGTTATTGAAGAAACTAAACCGTTGGTAGATTATTACCGTAACAAAAGCCATTCCTTGGTAGGTCAGATCCTAAATGAAACAAGACTGAACTGATAAATTATAGCTAGTTCCTTGTTCCCCTGATTTGGGCAACAGATTGTTTTGAATGTAATATCTATTTACTTACAACATTGTATGAAATTTTTGTTTTTCAAGAAACATGAGAAGACGTATCAGTATATTGAGATGCTTGGCGACGTTCCAACCTACTTGTGCCTTCTGTTTATTGCCATGAGGTTTGGTGTTCTGCTCCTCTTAGAAGTCCAACACAAATGGCTGAAATGCACGAGTGAGGTGAATGCACATTTAGGCAGTCCCACATGATGTGAAACCATTGGCGTAACTTATCGATGAAATCAATGAGTAATCAATGAGCAATCAATGCGCAATCGATGGCTAATCAGTTGACAAGTCTTTGATTATTGCCGATGATCAAAATTGCTGAAATCATACGCGTGATTTCAAAATCGAACGCGCGCACGGCGCGAGTTTGAGTATGATTCCAGACCAAAATTGCACGACCCGTAGGTCAATTGCCACTTTATCAGATCCATTTTGAAATTGAACAATTTAATAGCCAAATTTGCTAAACAATGGCTTTTTTTGTCTGATTTTTCTGCAATGTGATTGAAAGATCGCTCGTAGTGTTTTTGAGGATACTTTAGGATCTTTCAAACCCCACAACCGTGATGTAAACGTTACAGCCGTTTAGTGAATAAGTTTTTACTCAATACAGTGTTTCCACTACACGTACCATTCCAAACCAACAATGGCCTCGGTGCAGACAGATTTTAATTTCGCAGTCGTTTCATTTTCATTTCTAACATCATGTTCAATCGTGTTTTTAGAGACGTTACCTAGCTGTTGATTTTCTGGCCTGTTCGATGATAGAAACACAAGGGATAGTTCATGTCAAAAAGCTGCTAAATCCAGGATTAACCTCGTAAGTACGCATTCCAGAAATCCGTTGGCTTCATTGAACACATTTAATATATGGCTGTGTCTCGTAGGGACTGAAAACTACCAAATTCACGCATTTGATTGGCTGAAGTCGGTATTGAAAGCGGTCTAGATTTTCTCATCTAGACCGGCATCTAGACCGATAAGATTTTGCGGTGAAAAGTTGCAAACTAAGAGGCAGAAATATTGACTATTTTCTTTTAGCATCATTTATCTATGGAAATGCCTGAAAGCCTGATGAGAAAAGAAAAGTTAAGAAGATGAGCTGACTTTAACGGAATTAAATTTAGCTCATCGCCGTTCGCACGTAAAATGTCGGCTAGTACAAACCAGTTACGTATACATGAAACGAATTAAACTTTTCTTGTTTGCCATATAATAATAAACATCTTATAAACCGAATTTAGTCGGTCCGTATGGTAGGATCTTGACCTCAGTCGTGTGTACATGTAAAGATTCTAGAGGTTGCTTCTTACTCAAATCGTAAACCGCCTACAGGGGTAGCGCGGTGCGAGATGATAAGCGATTCGAACGCCACTTGGTAGATTCAAACTTTTTTTAACAACCGATCAAGTCCATCAAGTCAAGTCAAGGCAATCAAGTCTAGTTCACAATAGGTAGCGACTGACGAAATAGCGAAAACCACTAGATCGCAATTCAAGTAGTACAAGTAGATACAAATAGGTGTGGCAGTCATACAAGTAGATGTACGTAGCAGTCGTACAGGTAGGTCCAAACAGAAAAGCGATAGTTAAGAATAAGGCTCTTAGACAAGGCATGAAAATACGAATCTAACAGAATAGAACAATCATAATAAACCTAACGAGATCATGCTGTCAAACAGACTTAACAATTGATACTTGAAACTAGTAAACTAAGGCGATACCAACTCTTGTTATAACAAACGAAGATATCAACGGCTATCTTGCAAGATAGCTAAATTTGTCGCAAAAGAATCACAATTTGGTAATCATAACACAATTGAAGTAATAAAGTAAGTTTACAATTCTCGGTTTTCACCAGTCATGTGATCAAAACTGAAATCGTAACCATTTAATGAATAAAGTGAAGAATCTGGGAGGCGATAGATGATTGATATATAAACAACCTCGCCAAGAACCTAAACGAAACCTTTCGTGATAACGAAAAGACTAATAATTCGCAACTTAGCTAATACCTCCCAAACAAATAAAAACTTACGTACTTTGGCTGACGACTCTCACCAAAAGTAGCAGAGAGACAGCGAAATACACTCATTAAATAGCGATAACTCAATTAGAACCTCTGATCGTAGCACGGTAGCCGTGTAACTTCGCTAAACATATCTGAGTAAAAGAATTTGCGCGTCGTTTTTTATTGCCTACGCTAGGTGAAAAGAAAACTTAGGCGTTGTGAGAAACGTAACTTCCACAATAAAGACCATTTCCTAGCAGCAACTGAAAATTCAACAAGTATTAGACGTATGAAATCACGATTCTATGAAAGCTTCGATTTTGAAATCACTTACTTGGCTGGAATAATAACTGACAATAACTCGATACAAAGTTTCATAAGCAATTGATAAACGATCGGTGGTTCAAAACTAACAGTACAGACCTAAGAACTTACCTTGGTCTCTACTCACGACCTCGGTCAGATTTTCCCATACAGACCGACTAAGGTCTGTTAATAAGAGCTAAGTAACGCCCATGTGCCCATTACGGGCTTCCAAAAACAAAGAAAATGGTAATTAAAAAACACCGATTTGTTTTGTCAAAAAAATCATAGCGGTTGAAAATAAGTGACGAGAAGAAACACCTGAGAGGGAATTTTATTACCCAGATGAGTCAGTAGATTTTCAAGACAATAGCGATCTGACAACAACAAATTACGAACGAGTTGGAGAGAGACAACCAAGAAGCAGGAAGAGATTGAAACTTTCGTGAAGGAGCAAAAAAGTGAAAACACAGCAGCGAAAAGAGTCAGCGACATGAAAACATTTTAAGGCCATTTTTCATTTATAAGCAGGGGCGAAGTAGAAGTTTTGGACCGACTGGCTGGTGACCTTGACCATTTAATTTATTAGCAAAGTTTCAAGGACGTCCGCAAAATTTATGGCGACGAGAACGACCTGACACGCTATCGGGTTCTCAGCGAAGCAGTCAGAGGTTCCTTTTCGTTGGGAAATCGCCATTCAATAAAGGGAGACTATCAACGTACTATTGGACACGCTGAAAATATGCTAATAGAACTTGACAGTTTTTTATTTGGTAGTTCATTTGATTGAGAGTAAGATTCAGTGTAACACGATTTTAGCTTGAATTCCTAAATTCTGTAACCCAGTTAATAAAACCAAATTATCTTCCAGAATTATTAGTTGTGAGCATTTAAGGTTTAGCAGGGGCAAATATCATCAGTATTTCTGGTTGCCAGTTTCAGGACTTCAGTGAGCCAGCAATGATCATCCAAGAATCGCACAAAGGGCGTAGATGTGTCATCGAAAGTGTGACGAAGACTGAAAATTTCGAACAGTGCGTTCGTTTGAGTAAATTACATGTTACCGCGAGGCCGTTCTCAACCCTTCTTTGTACGCATCAATTGACTTTGGTTACCGACTTTTGACGAAATTTCCCTCGAGGTAACACTGCCATGATAACATTTTACATGCTCTTTCTACTGCTGTAATAAATTGTGACGAAAATAAAGATCGTCAATTGTCGAGAATTCCACTGATAATGCATTTTGATCAGGTGATTTCTGGTATTGGCTCATGATCGTGAAAAACCAGAGTTCAGAAATGGGGTCTGTCATTGGTGAGTCAGCAAACAAGGAATAGTCGTTTGCTTGCAGATTTGGTAAGTTTAGTCATGTTTTTCTTGCAGGGATGTGCCAGAAGAGAAGTGGTATACGAGGCTGATTTATAGAATTTACAAACCCAGAGCAGGTTGGTACTGTCATTCGAGTGTTCTACCATACAAAAAGTATCCTGTATGTGTTAAAGATTTAAATAACCAATGCTAAAGCAAGACCATGTTTCATTTCAGATTTTAAGTTTTCAGCTCAGTTGATTTCCACTTTGGTTGTTGCAGCGATAATTGTGTTTCAAGTATGCTTAGATCTTCTGACAGTAACTCGATAGAGGCGAGTTGTCATGTCTCCGCAGCTGGCTTAGCCCTGTCGAGCGGGACAACATTTTCTCATATCAGCTCCATGTCGCATGAGGGTTAATGATAATTTGTGTACTATTTAGGTAAGAAAATCCAAAACAATGCAATAACGAAACGTTTAAGAAAATGGTAATCGAGGATTTAAAAATCTAGAATGGGCTGAGCATGCATAGTCAACTTTTGAGTCAGTTGTTTTTTAATTAAGTCAGCGTCCAGCAGCAGGGCCGGACAATTTTGATTCTCATGTAAACGATAAAATAAAGCTGACTTGGAAGGGAAGGTTTTCTTCACCTTCCCAGGACCATTCAAATGAGGCCTAAGACGCACTTGCCTCATTAGAACTTTTCTTCAGAGCAACATTATGCAATTAAAAGTAATATAAAGGCTTTTGCAGTAGAAACCAAACTATATGTAAAAGGACAAAATGTATGGTGGCTTACGCTTTTCAAAACAGGATAAGATTAGTCAGTGAAAAAGCTAAATATTTGCTATGTGTTCTACTTTACCCTGAATGTTTCCTTTGCCTTGATTTATTTTACTGTTTTTGTTGCTGGTTTTTTTTTTATCAGTGTCTTATAAATGTCGTGGCAATATTGGAAAAATGTAAGCGAACAATCCTGGATTTCTATGCCAATGACTCATGGGACGCCATGATTCGTCTTGTATTCGGTAAGTTCCCTTTACAAAGCAACTGAAACGTCACATAGGACTGTTTGCTATATTGCTTGTTGCTGTTGGTTGAATACATCCTTGAGATAGTAGATGAGCTATAATTGGTCAGTTGAGACCTCCAGCTAGCGTTGCTAGATTGTGAGGCCGAGTACAGGTACGACTTTTAAAACTGTTTCTCTACCTATATGTTGCGCGCTTTCTTTTGTTACTTTCCACACCAACAGTGATTCTCAATCCAGTTTTTCAGGAATATAGTGAACGTGACTGGATTGAAATTCGAAAAGTCACACTGGTCCTCGATCCGTTGTTTTAGGGGCCGCACATCCTGTATGTATGTGTCCCACCTCATTGACATAAATGTTTTGCTTCCTTTCAGACCATGATACCTTGGATGTACTAAACATTTTATTAACATCATGATCAATCGGTCAATTAGTCATTTAATCCTTCCGCCGCTGATGTAACACAACAGTGGTTTTTGAACTAATGATGCAACACAACAGTGTTTTTGAACTAATAATGTTCATTCAAGTTTGGTTTGGTTTGATCATTACAGGTTCTCTGCAGGGAGGATATATTGTCGCTGCATTTTTCGCTATCCTAATTCTGCTGCATTTCATGAAATGTCATCGGTGAGCCTATTCTGACTGATATTCGTCATCTTTTTCGCTAAGGTTGCTAAGAAATGGGCTGAAATTATAACTGATAACTAAGAAAACACTGAAAATTTAATTGATAATTCCAACACCCGCATTAAGGGAGCTACGTCAAAATAGCACAAAATACCGTGACGGAGCCCCTTAATACCTTTCAGATACACCGAAAATCTTGAAAAAAAAAATCCTTCCCAGACAAATTTGTAATTTGTATTTAATCAATGACCAGAACTTTTGATCTCAAAATCAATTGCCGTGATAACAGTATATAAAACAATTGTATTAATGTATGTCTGTCGAACTTACAAAACAAGGTTCTACACGATTTTAGATAAGGGTGTTTTGTTCTCCTCCATGTGACTCTTTCCCTATCCCTGATGTACATGAAGTGTATTGTTGATTCGTCTTTTTCAGAGACCACGTTTTTCAGCTGTATCGAGGCCGGATGGCATTTTGCCAAGATGTGTTTGTTTCTCCTGCACGACTTGTGGTAGGTTTACATTCACCCTGGAAAAGTATATTAATGTTGTCTTAATTTATGGTGCATAAAGAAAAGGTAAGACAAATAAAAAATGACAATATTAAAAGAGGATGCCACATCAGCCATAGTTGGTTTTCATGTTGGTCCTCTACCTTGGTGGAATTGAAATTTGGAGATGTTTGTAGAGGGAGGTAAAAAGTAGTATCCGGAGAAAAATTAAGCCCTGGGAGGCAAGCCAAAACCCAAAAGTAGACTTAAAACAAATATAGCACCAGGCCGGAATCGAACCCAGGTAACTTTGGTGGAAGGCGTGTACTCTCACCACTGCGTCATTCCTGCTTCCCACAATGTTAGACCAATATAGTTCACAAAATGATGCTGAATGACAGTTTTTCCATCAATAAGACAAACTTAAAATAGCTCGGCGATGTGTTCCATTGAGAAATCAACCTCTTCTGCTTCACTTAATCCATACGTAACAAAGACGATTGCAAAGTTAAAGCTGTATCTGCAATGTAAGCAATGACTGTATACTCTTCGCTCGTTTCGTTGTGATTTCTTGCAACCACGCGATCAAGGTCTGAATAGCACAATCTGATTATTTCAGAAAATATCTTAGCATGCTGATCATTTGCACAGCGTGGGCTGATGACTGCTTGGTATATGCGGCAATTATCTTTCTGTTTGGTAAAGCCCTGACTACGCATGCTCATTTGACGTTTTTACTCGATCCCTGATGTCGTCCCCTTGAACATGAAAACTAGAAAGAAGTCCCAAGCCAGCTGATGACGTACCACTGAAAAGATCCATTTTCGGGCTCATTAGCAGAATGGAATTGTAATCTCTAGTTTCAGACCTTTCTCTCAACTTCTCAACCACTAAAAAGTGTGTTTCCAGTCAAGCTACTAATAATGGTGTTTTTTTTTTGCAGGGAAGAAGTCTTCGATTCTCTGGATATCAGATAGCCTATGTTTTTACTGGTTA
Source organism: Catalaphyllia jardinei (assembly GCA_022496165.2). Lineage (NCBI taxonomy): Eukaryota > Metazoa > Cnidaria > Anthozoa > Scleractinia > Caryophylliidae > Catalaphyllia > Catalaphyllia jardinei. Next base: position 22,461,866 of record CM042758.1, on the reverse strand, counting down.
AGTATATCTCGTGTTCAGCTAAAGTTTAAGGTGGCTCCCTATAGTTTTTCTGACCGCGCACGAGCTGATTTTGAAAATCTTGCGATGGCGCGAGCTTTCAAACTCTACGCCAAAAGCGCGCGGAATCACACAGTAAAATGCCAACAAACATGGTGTCCAAATTTTTAAAATTTGTTTATTGCAAATGTTGCGTGGATCGGCTCCGGTTTCAAAACATTTACCGCGACCCTACCTTTCCCTGCTTAAATTTAAAAGAGAAATGTACGAGGTATGCAGGAGTTCCAATCAATGAAGCTGATTCTTTTGATCGTCACAATATCGTCGAGCGGGGCAAAGCAAGGTAGTATATTACCACACATATTTGCAGTCCTTGGCGTTTTTTGTGGAGCAGACACAAAAGCCAAGATGTGAGTCAGGATGTGAATCCCCTACAAGTTTAGTCGTCTGACGAGCTCGCGGAGCACGAACTGACGCTTTGAAAATAGAAAATAACAAAACACAGCAATCAACAATCGAATTTTAGCAGCCGTCATCGCTCATTTGCAAGATGCTAACCATCCGATCCATAGAGGTAAGAATTCCTTATTCTAAATTTTCATCTCCAAAAAAGTGTCGCAATATTGACAAATGTAGATGAGACATACGAGATTAACACGTTCCTTCTCCATCTCAAACGCGCCAATGACGCCAGGGGGTCATTGATACGCATACGCCCGTGGTCGTCTCGAAATTTTACGACGTCACAAACATGTAAACGAAGAAAACACGCGCTCACTTTTCTCTTGTTTCCTTCGGTGAAGTTTTGCGAAAGTTTGTATACTTCAGGATACAGATGCCTACTTCACAATATAATTTTTTTGACAAAATTTTATCTAAGGATTTCTTTTTATTAATCAAACATATGAAATTGTACGATTTTTAACAATCCTCTAGATAAATTGTTCCTTTTTTCAAATTAAAGTATTGCCCGAAATCGTCGTTCGCAAGACTGCCGAGTTTCAAGATATTTTACCGAGGCTAACTCTAGAGAAGGCAAACAGTTGGAAGATAGCACAAAAATGGTTATCTTTACGATTGCTTGTTGCCATGGCAACGATCTGCAATATACTCATATGAACGAATTAGAAATTACTCCATGGAAAATGCGCGCGTACGAGTTTTATTCACGATTTGAGTATCGGAAAACGAATGAGTGAGCATAGCGAACGAGTGAGTTTTCTGATATTCCTCAACGAGTAAATAAAATCGTACAAAGCATTTTCCATGGTGTAATTTGTTTATTTTATAGATATTGAGATTTTTCAGAAGAAAAATTGCTGGTCAATTTTATCAGTTTGGGCGCGCATGTTTAGAAAACCCATTTTATTGCTGTTATAAACGAAAATATAAAGTTCAGTTTGTCTTTTCAAATGAATGTTTAATGAGTCCAAGCTATGACTTTACAAGTCATAAATGTCGTAAATCAGAATGTCACTGATGTTACTAAATTATGAAAACATGCAGCGTGATATCCTTTTACGCTGAACAACACAATGCAAACCTTTACCGAATTTTGTCAAAAACAGTCTGCAACTTTCATGAAAAATCAAGGACAAACTTACCAGGTCATTGATGACACTGACTGGGTAGGACTTTCTTTTAAGATGCCTTTCAAAACTCGCTACCATAACTCGAAGCGATGACGGTTCGTAATCTTGTCCTTCTTTTGTTGTGCGAACGCTTGAAATAAATTCACTAAAAGTTCATTCAGCTCGGCGGGAGCTGTTTCACTTCGTGTTTCTCCTTTTGTTTGAAGGAACTCTGTCAAAAAAGCAATGTCTCGTTTCGTTTTCTTCACTGTGTTCTGGTTTTCTTGTTCTTCAGTAAACATCTTAATGGAGCCTTCCAAAGGAGCAAACCTTGAACTAGCCATGTTGGATTCAAGAGTCGGAGTGAAACTCGCGGGCCGCCGATTTTGCACTAGTGAAGTTTCGTCGTTCCCGTTTCTGATTGAGCGAACGACGTTATTTCCAAAGTGAAAATTCATCGTTCGCATTTCCTATTGGCTAACGAATTTAACGTACTAGTTTTACGCGGGCTTTTTTATCGTGTGTAAATCTCAGTATCTATGAAATCAAAAGAAATCCCAGGTGTGTGGTTCATCTTTACTGCGAATGCCAGGGGCTTAAACCCAAAGTTGAATCAAATAGTTTATTTTTAGTTCTTCATCCTTCTTCAGGTGTAGATACTTTTAATACTGTAGGTATAAGATAAGTATCAGCAGGGTTTTTTCTGGATTATGAGGCATACGTGAAGATCGTTTGTACCTTAATCTTTTTTGTGCTGTCGGCAACAATAAAGGGGATTGTAGATTGTTAGCCACGAGAGATATTTCTTTATCTCTAATCTTTTCATGCGCTGGCCACAATGAAGGGAAAAGCGCTTCGTGTAAGAAAGCCATTCGAGTTTTGAAACAAGTGTCATTTTCAAGTGTAGTTTTCCCCACAGGGTTTCTGTTAGTTCACAATAGCTGTAGCTTGCTATCGAAGGAATGGTTTCACTTCTCAGCGCATGTCCAAGCTATGACTTGCAATCGAATCGAAAGCGGGCCGCTGATGACTTTTGGGGGAGGAGTATCTCACTTAGATGGAAAAAATGAGTTGCAATGAAGGTGATATTTCTTGTCAAAACTATTTGTATGTTCTAGCCCTCATGCATCACAAATTATTCACCAACTGCGTTCAGTGTTCTTAATAGGCCACATTCGAGTATGCCATTGTTCTAACAAGGCTCCGAGGCTTTTTTCAGGACAAACTTCTTTACATAGTGTTGTTTCCTTGTATCCAAGTCAGGTTTGGAAATGGGAGACAAAAAAAAACTCAAAAAATGTACAATTTTTGACCGAAAGCCTCGTCGTAGCCATGCTAGAATATTGATATATCAAACGTGGCCTATTGGATGCAAGCAAAAAACTCGTGCATTAAAAAAAGATTGCCCGCAATAAATCTTTCGGGCTAAAGAATAAATTTGATGTTTAATATTGGATTCGTCATTTTCCACTTAAATTCTTTGAAATCTTTCTTGATATTTGGCAATGAGTCATCAGTTCTAGTTCCACAAATTACAGTATACAACAACAACATGTCGTTCCGAAAGAGAGAGGACCTTTATGCTCGCATTATGACTTGCACATGCGCCGAATCGTGAAAGAATCCCTTAAAAAGCTGCGATAAATCGTGCACTTTTGGTATAACTTACATCATCTGATCATCATCATGAAGATACTGAAGTCTGTTATCGCGATACATTGAGATTTGTAAGTTTATTGCAGATCATTAGTCTTAGACAGAGATGACTGATCTGACAGAGTGAAACCAAAGCTGCGCGACAAATAGCACTTTAGAGTATTTCATATCTTTTTGTGCGTTTTCACCTGAATCTTCTTAATTTCTATTGTCTAGGGAATGTTGTCATGGGTCTCTTTATGGCTATAATTGCTCTTATTCTGGGTTTTACATTCAAATACGCAAAGGACATTTTCGATGCGGAAAACTTAAACGGATTGAAAGAGATCGGAATAACGATGTTGTAAGTTTTCCGTTCTTACCATTATCATGTATAGTTTTTAATTTGATGTTTTCAAACGTAATGATAGACTTAATAAATTGTTCTCACATTGTTCAGGTCGATTCACCAATAGAAACGGTTAGGAAAAAGATCAATACAAAACTTACTTAACATCATTATCTGTCGATCGATTAATCAAACAGTCATTCATTCAGTTAGTCAGCCAGCCAGCTATCCAGTCAGACAGTCAGTCAGTCAGTCATTCCGTCAGACAGACAGACAGACAGACAGTAACGGTAGATCTAATCCGGAGGTCGTGGGTTCGATTCCCACCGAGGTCAAAATATTTTTTCTTTACCTCGTGTGGTTCCCTGATTCCCTTTACTAGGGCTAACGCCCAGTAATCTTCAACACTTTACACCCAGAAAGACAGACAGATATTGGTTTACTGCTATTTAACTAAAGTGTCATGATTAGAATTCAAGTGATATGATTTTATTTTTCAGACCCACAGTCAGTATGGCAATTTGCCTATGGGGATTCCAAATGTTTCTTGAGCTCTTTGTCATCCGTGACAGAGACTTTCCAAATAACATCACCATTAACGTTGATAACAAGTATGACCTGCTTCTCTTTTTCTTAGCTTCTAAGCTAGAATGTCTGGAAAGCTAAATAACGAATATAGCAAATAGTAAATATGGAAGGGTTCGAAGAATTTGAATATTGAACGATAAATATGGAACGCCCGAAAAGCAAAGTTCATAAGCATTTGTAGGTGACTGGAGCAATGCAATTTATTTTCAATATCGCGGGTTTTTATTTCCGTTTGCTTTAAAAGTTAGCATTTTTGGACTAAATTTAATTTGGCATTCTCTCAGTCTGTACGTGGAGTGAATTTTCAATGTGGTTCGTGATGTATAAAAATAACGCCAAGAAAAATGTGACCTGGGTGCTATGCTTGTGATTGTTCTTATATTCGTTTTCCTTGATCAGAAGGAAAGGGAAAAGAAGCTCTCGTAGAAAACATGCTTAGATAGTAGCAGAACAAAACTGTGAATTATTTGATGGGTGTGGTGGGTATATGTTTTAGGTCCATTAAAACAAATTAGGCTCTTTTTCCTCCTTTGTTTTGCATTGTCATGTTTAGGTTAAGCATGATCTTCATGAATCTTTTTAGGTTCATTTAACTCTTACTTAATACTGCTACATTTGCTTTTCCCTATCACAGACGGCTGTTTTCTATCATGTCTTACTTGTTCTTTTTCTACAACATTCTCCTTGGAGTGTTCTCCTGCCTTGTTCGCATTCTGAAAGGAATGTTCTTAGGTGTCGTGTTCTTATCTCGTATCGATCGCACGTCCATGATGCAGGGATTCCAGACTTGGGACCAAGGTTTGTAAAGCAACTGTCCTATTCAGGGATGCCATTTTAAGCTTAAACAAACTACGATGACGACGTCAGCAAGTAAAGCAATGGGTATGCACATGGTTATAGTCCTTTGCAAAGCAAGAACGATTTTTCATCATAAGAACTATTTGCTATTAACCTAAACAGTATTGTAACAACTTTTTAACCCGCCTCAAAGTTGTTAAGGCATGGCTCGGAGCCTAATTTGCATATAACTTGAAATCAGTCATAACTTTTTTAGTGTTTTACCAAAGCACTCTCACAATTGACAGCAACATGAAATAGAGTCGAACCTTCCGTACTGTTAAACCTAGGTGGTCAGTCATGGGAGTTGGTCGCTTACGACAGCTTAGACCATAAATGTCAAAAGTTTTCCTAATTAAAATATGATAATTGGCGACCTTTAACCCATGCATGCGCCAATGGCGATGCAACGTTTTATTAATGAAAACGTCAACTGCACAAAAAATTGGTTCTTTCAGTTGAGGAATTTCCAACTCTTATAATAGCCAGGAATACGACAATCTTATAACACCTCATTGTCCAATGTTCACTCTCTTGTCTGTCAAGTGGTCGCATACGGGAGGTTAAAAACAAAGGAAATTTTCATACTTTCAGCTCTAGAAGTCGTCGCGGTCGCTTATAAGAGGTGGTCTTTTTCAAGAGGTTCCAAATATATTGATTTGGCTTGGAAATGTTGTTTTTTTGGAAAACTGGTCAGTACGAGAGGTCATGGTCGCAACCGGAGTTTCGACTGTATTACACATGCTACTGTTGATTACTGCTTTTGTAGTCTTATTAGTTGTATTGGGTACATTTTTTAAGACCTTACCTTGCCAAAAGGAGACAGTGTGGCAGAGTGGTTTAGGGTGCTGATGTTGCAATCCGGAGGTCCCGGGTTCAAGGCCCCCACCCTGCCTCTAGCCGGATTTCTTTCCCGGAAGTCCCGAGTTTAAATCCTCACTTCACGCTTTGTAAATAGGCAACTGGTCTGCCTCCTGCCAGTTTGGGTTTACGTTTATTTGAAATGCTTGCTTCCTTTGTTTCAGTGGCATGTCTATAAACTACCCAGCCTTACTGCTTGCACAGCTGAGTGCATGATAACTATAAATAAGATGTGCAATTTTTTTGCAGCAAAGGTGTTTTTTGAAGCAAGGCTTGAAAGTTAGAAACGCTACAATGGATATTGCTTATCTCTTCTCTTTTCTTTTAGCCTTTGTCGCATATCTGGGTTTTATTCATTTACTGGTGGCTCACAGTCATCCAGTGATGTTGATGTTCTGCCAGCTTCTCATCAACAGAAACAAGGATGAAAATTCTCAGGAATCTCCAGAACAGGGTGAGTAACACGACCCAAGATACAGAGACACTCAAAATCGAGAACCGCGGGGAGAGTGGGAGAAACGGGACTCTATCTTGTTCCATTTTGCAGTTGTCGCACTTCAGATAGAACTACCTCCTGATTACAAACTATAAACGCCAAATGAAGCCCCTGAATTGGTCTCAGGCGCTAGTTCTCAAGTAATCACTGATAATGGTGCCATTTTCTCGCTGTTCATTATAAAACTCTTACACGCCGTTGGGTTAATGTTTAGATAACTTGTCATTTACAAGGTCTAGCTTTTTTGTAATGTGAACGATAAATCGAGCAAGGTTCTTGTCCCCACGCATTCACGTGTTTTCAATGGAATATCGTTGAGTGGGATGCTAATTTTCATTCTCCTCTCTTGCTTAGCTCATCCTCGTGAACTTTACCTTCCACGCATGTCTCATCAGGCTATGAACCGCTGGTTCCTTGCTGTGACTCTGTTGCGTAACCCGTCACTCATCAAGTATCGTCGCCAGGGTGGTGTTAGACCTGTTGTGAGCATATATGGCATCATAAATCATAATCATGACTCAAACGCACTCCTTTAGTGTGAGGTTTAGTGTCGTAATAACCCTATCCAATCACAAGGATACAGACAGTATAAAAAACCAGTCAAAACTCTAAGCAAATACATGTAGCGATAAAAAGTGTGTGAGTAAAGGATTTGGTTTTGCTTCTGATTGGAAGAGGCTCGAGTTTTTTTTTTCCTGGGATTTTTTCGGGTTTTTTTTCAGCTATTAATGAAAAACTTGATCGACGCAAATGTGAATTGCTTTAGTCACTCAAGACTGAAAAACTGTTGTAAAAGAAAGGTTTTAGGGCCGGTTCAAACGTTGTGGAATATATATAATTACCATTTCTATTGTGTATTAAGAAAATAATGATATGAGGCCACTGATCAATCGCAGTTCGGTGGAGATATAGCATCAACCAAGTTCTCCGCTTTGTTTATATTTCATTTCGCTCACATCTTACCTAAGAAAAAAAAAACATTTTGACGCAGTTGTTTAAAAGAGGGTTTAGCTTGCGTTTGAGCTAATCCGGAGGCGACAATTCGTATGATCAAGTACTCTTCAAAGCATTGTTTCGACGGCCTGTTTTTCCTTCACTGTTAATTTAAAGAAACCTCTCCGTACTGTTTCAATTTACTTTCACTTAACCGAAGTTAGCGCGTGAATCCACATAACGATAAATTAATAAAATTAACTCGCTGTTTAACCTGAGGTTAGCCGTAGCATATCAACAGCAAAATCAACAGCAACTAGATACAACACCAAAAAGCAAACAAACAGAGGCAAGGTTTCCTTCTTGTTAGAAAGGTTTAATCTAAAGTTAGGACTTAACGTAACCCTCTTTTGAACAACGGGGCTCTGAACATTGCTTAAGCAATATGAATTTTGTTTTGCTTTGTTTGTTTTTTTTTTATGTTTTTTCTGACGTACCCCTGCGTATGTCTTTGTAACTCAACTTGCAAAGGTTAACCTTAAGTTAAAAGCGTGGAGCAAATATGAAAAATATATAGAGATAATCATAGTTCGAAAAACAAGGAACAATGGGAGAGTCAATTTTTAGTGTATACAACAGAGAAATGTAGCAATATCAAAGAGCTGGAAAATAAAGGTCTTTATCTAGAAGCTTACTCCAGGCGAGAGAATATTAAATTCGAGAATATCCAAGAAGAATCTGGTCATGGCGCCCACCAAGAAGACACCGAAAGTGTGCTTCGTATCTTCCTCGAAACACACCTCAGTAGTATGGGGCGCACCACGGTTTCCGGATTTTTGCGCAGGAATCTCATTAATTTGCGCAGGAATAAATTAACGTCACTGACGTTATAGGTTATTGTGTTGATCTCATGAATAAAATGCTGTGGTTTCTCATTAACGTGCTGAGGATGATGTCATGTTCTATCTTGGGCTTAGTAACGGGTTCTGAACCGAGTTGACAGGTTTTTAACCGGTT